>MU224712.1:2337355-2368513 GCA_018584345.1 Thuja plicata
CATTTAATTTATGTGTTTGTATTTAATTTATGTTCAGGGCTGACCTATGGCTTAGATTGGTATAATTAGGGGTTGTGGGGGAAGTCTTTAGTCATTATTCATTCATCCTGGAGAAGAGGAAGAGGTACATGAGCGAGTTTTGAGAGGAGCTAGTGGCTGCGGCTTGGGAAACAAGGAGATTATTTGGTGGGCTTGTGAGCACAAGTTTAGATCTTCCTTGGGTGTTCCTACCAGTGTGTGGATCTGGGCTAGCTAGGGTTTCATTTGGATCTTGTGAGATCTTATAGAGTTTCTATTGTAATTGCATTATATTTGGCCGTAACTCAGAAGGCCTTACATCCGGGCATGTTGGATGAAAATATAATGATTCTATTATGAGTATTTGCATTGTGTGGATATAAATCTTTGTGTTGTTATTTATATTCCATTGTGTGGTTATTGGTTGGGGGCTAGGAAATATCCATTGGGGATCCTCCTGCCTTGCCCTTCATCACAAATATAACATAAGTTAGGGTTAGGGTTAGGGTTAGATGTATAGGTGTATAAATAGTAAGTTCAGCCCCATTCTAAGGGTCGGAAAAATTGATGATTTTGCAGTCCATAGTAATAGAAAAGTAGTGTTTCATTTCTCAGTTACAGAGCTCAATGCTCCTTAGCCTTTAAGCTTTTAGTAGTTAGATGCTCTCTTAGAGCCACCATTGTACCACGCACCAGTGCTTTCTAGAAGGAATGTTAATGAAGGAGGGAGAGTTCTTGCAATGATGTTGTTGGCATCCTCTCTTCTGAGTTGATGGTATTTTATGCTTTATGTTCTTCATGTCCTCTGCTCTAACACTTAAAGTAGATTAACGACCTCCTTTCCTTTGCTACTAATGAAATAGGAATTGATGGTTGTATGTTTCTTTGGTATTTAGTATAGTGTGTTAGAGTATTGTTGATGTTTTGAATGTTTAGCATAACTATAGGTAGATGGAATATTTCTAACCCTGCGGGATCTTTTTCAGTTTATTTGTTAAGTGTAAGCATGCTTGGAGAAACCTTACATACTTGAATCCCTAGAGAGAATGAGTTGAAGTAACCAGCTATCCCCCTTGAAAATAGTCACATCTCCCAACCGAGCCCCGCACCATCAAGACCCAACTCCTAGGTGCGTGGAGGCCCGGGGAATCTCATTTCCTCGGACAGCCTTTACAGGCAAAGTTGGCCGGTACTCCGGCACCCGGTGACAACTTACATCTGCTGGTGGACCCGGTCACCAAAGTCATGTCAACAATGTGAAGACCCCTTAAGACAACTTACAACCCCTAATAAGTACTCTTATGATTTATAATGGGTCGTACGGTGTCATGAGGGGTGGTAGGACCCATTAATGGGTGCTAGGACCTCTTAAGACATCTTATGACCCCTTAGGAACCCTAAGAATATATCTTAGTGTTACTAGTACACATTAATGGATCTCAAGGGGTCATAGGACATATTAAAGTGTCTTAGGACACCATAAGACCCCTTACGACCCCTAAGATATACTCTTATGCTTCCTATTGGGTTGTAAGGTGTCATAAGGGTAGGTAGGAGCCATTAATGCATGCTAGGACCCCTTAAGACACCTTACGACCCCTAACATGTATTTTTAGGATTTCTAATGGTTTGTAAGGTGTCATAAGGGGTAGTAGGACCCATTAATGGGTCCTAGGACCCCTTAAGACACCTTATGACCACTAATATCTACTTTTAGGCTTCCTAATGGGTCATAAGGTGTCATAAGGGGTTGTAGGACCTATTCATAGGTCGTAGGACCCATTAATGGGTCCTAGGACCCCTTATGGCATCTTACGACCCCTAAGATGTACTCTTAGTATTCCTAAGGGGTTGTAAGGGTTCATAAGGAGTTGTAGGACTCATTAATGGGTCCTACAATTCCATAAGACACCTTACGTCCCCTAAGATGTACTCTTAGGCTTCATAATGTATCTCTCTCTCTCTCTAGGGTCGTAAGTTGTCATAAGGGTTTGTAGGACCCATTAATGGGTCCTAGGATTCCTTAAGACACTTTAAGACCCCTAATATGTACTCTTAGACTTTATAATGGGTCATAAGGTGTCATAAGGGGTCGTTAATGGGTCCTACAACCCCTAAGATGTGTTTTTAGGCTTTCCAATGGGTCGTAAGGTGTCATAAGGGGTTGTAAGACCATTAATGGGTTCTAGGATCCCTTAAGACACCTTATGACCCCTTAGGAACCCTAAGAATACATCTTAGGGCTCATAGTACACATTTATGGTTCTTAAGGGGTCATAGGATATATTACCGTGTCTTAGCACAACATAAGACCCCTTAAAACCCCTAAGATGTACTCTTAGGCTTTCTAATGGGTCATAAGGTGTCATAAGGGTTTGTAGGAGCCATTAATTAATACTAGGACCCCTTAAGACACCTTATGACCCCTATGATGTACTCTTAGGCTTTATAATGGGTCGTAAGGTGTCATAAGGGGTCATAGGACCATTAATGGGTCCTAGGACACCTTAAGAAACATTACGACCCTGGAGATGTACTCTTAGGCTTTCTAATGGGTCATAAGGTGTCATAAGGGGTCGTAGGAACCCTTAAGAGACCTTACGACCCCTAAGATGTAATCTTAGGCTTCCTAATAGGTTGTAACATGTCATAAGGAGCTGTAGGAGCCAATAATTGGTCCTAAGACACCTTACAACCCCTAAGATGTACTCTTAGGCTTCCTAATGGGCCGTATGGTGTCATAAGGGGTCATAGGACCCATTAATAGGTCCTATGACATGTTACAACACCTTACAACCCCTAATATGTACTCTTAGGCTTCCTAAGGGGTCGTAAAGGTTCATAAGGAGTCGTAGGAGTCATTAATGGCTCCTACAACCCCTTAAGACACCTTACAGCCCCAAAGATGTACTCTTAGGCTTCCTAATGGGTCCTAAGGTGTCATAAGGTGTTGTAGGACCCATTAATGGATCCTAGGACCCCTTAAGACACCTTACGACCCCTTAGGAACCCTAAGGATACATCTTAGGGTTCCTAGTACACATTAATTGGTCTCAACGGGTCATAGGACATATTACTCTATCTTAGGAGCCAATAATGGATGTTAAGACCCCTTAAGAAACTTTATGACCCCTAATAAGTAATCTTAGGCTTTCTAATGGGTTGTAAGGTGTCATAAGGGGTTGTAGGACCCATTAATGGGTCCTAGGACCCCTTAAGACACCTTACGACCCCTTAGGAAGCCTAAGAATACATCTTAGGGTTACTAGTACACATTAATGGATCTCAAGGGGTCATAGGACATATTACAGTATCTTAGGACACCATAAGACCCCTTACGACCCCTAAGATGTACTCTTAGGCTTCCTAATCGGTCGTAAGGTGTCGTAGGGGTTCGTAGGAGCCATTAATGGATGTTAGGACCCCTTAAGACACCTTACGACCCCTAAGATGTACACTTAAGATTTCTAATGGTTTTTAAGGTATCATAAGGGGTAGTATGACCCATTAATGGGTCATAAGACCCCTTAAGACCCCTTACGACCACAAATATGTACTCTTAGGCTTCCTAATGGGTAATAAGGTGTTATAAGTGGTTGTAGGACCCATTCATGAGTCGTAGGACGCATTAATGGGTCCTAGGATCCCTTAAGACATGTTATGACCCCTAAGATGTACTCTTAGGCTTCCAAAGGGGTTGTAAGGGTTCATAAGGAGTCATAAGAGTCATTAATGGGTCCTACGAACCCCTAAGACACATTACATCCCCTAAGATGTACTCTCTCTCTCTCTTTAGGGTCGTAAGGTGTCATAAGGGTTTGTAGGACCCATTAACGGGTCCTAGGATTCCTTAAGACACCTTAAGACCCCTAAGATGTACTCTCTCTCTCTCCTAGGTATTATTATTATAATATAAATAATAATAAATATAATACTAATATTATATTATTATACAATAGTAATATAATACTAATTTATATAATATAATAGAAATATATACAATATAATATAATACTAATATGAATAATAATAATATGTTAATACTAATATTACTAAATATCATACTAATATTAATATAATATGATACTACTATTATACAATACTAATATAAATAATAATAATTTAATACTAATGCTATTATCATCTTGTATTTGTATAATATTAATATTATAAAATATGAAATCTATAAAAAACTAAAAAATGAAAAATCAATATTGAAAATGTTGAAATTTCAAATGGAAAGCGAAATTTTGGTGGGAGATATCCGATATCCGATAATATCTCATATCCAATATTATCTCATATCCAATTTAATATCTCATATCTGATTTAGTATCTCATATCAGATAATATCTCATATTAGATAATATCTCATATTTGATATTATTTCATATCCGATTAGCCTTGGTATTTGCCTCGAGTTTTGGCTTTGCAATGCCAAACGTGGATGGTCAACCCAAAAAACATGTTTATCATATTTCCTCTGACCTCCAGACTTCGGGGATGTAGCTGATGACCTTTTTTTTCACCCGAAATTGATGAAACAAAAAGGGTTTCTTAAATAGATTATCAGGTTTCTATCAATATAATTGCTATCAAATTTTGATTTCAATAAGTATTTATTACTTATTTTCTATTTGAGTTACCTCTAAAGTCCCGATTGACAGACTGATTGAAAAAAAACTATAACTATCAAATGGTTTAACCTTTTTGAAATCTGAAATATGCATCACATTATATGCTTCACCTACTATAAGAAAATTAATTTTTTTTTTTTTGTAAAGTTTTGAATTAGTTAAGGTGGTCAGACACGAGAGTTTTATTAGTCTGAAAAAGTCGTAGTAGAAAATTCATAATTAATTAATTATTTGATAAAAAATCACACAAAAATATGCGTCACATCCGGGCATGAGTCTAATACTTATATCTAGGATCTTGTGAAAAGATATCATCATTTGATTGTGATTAAGGTGGTCACACATACACGTACTTGTTATCTTTTTCCTGAAATTTTCATACTGCTGCATTGAAATCTAAAATTTTCAACAATTAGATTAGCTTTTTTTTTCAGAAAAGGGCTAGTAGTTTAGTTACTAAATTCAATTTCCTACAGATTCTATTCTTACAACTTTTTCACATAAGGTTGATAAGATGTCCAACTTTTTACGTCAAGTTGACTAACCCTGATTTTCTGATTTTTCATTGCCACTTAAGGCCATAGCTTGGTATACCATGATCCTGCACATACCCATATGTGCATAATATATATGTGCATAATATGTATTATGTATAATACATATATATAATTTTGATCTCTCTCCTCCTCCTCCTCTCTCTCTTTGTCTATATATATATATAGAATAGATGTGAAGTATATATTTGAGTAATACATCTGAATATATCTGAATGATCTAATATATCTAATTATAATAATGATCTGATTTTTTATACATTATATATATTTATTAATGTTAACAAGATATGTATTATATTTATTTGTATATATTTATATATACATTCATAATAAATGAATCAATAATATAACATAGCTAATTCTATAATCACTCGCTAATACAACTAAGTGGGTAGGGAGTTGTGAAGGGGAGAGTAATTTGGTCACAGTGAGGAGAAGATTCCCGTAATGGGCTTTGTTCATGAGGGAGCCTCTTGGAGACTGTTTCTACTCAAGCACAGTAATCCTACCATCCGCTTAGGATTATTGATTAGGAAAGGAGTAAGAAATTAATGCTCACCATGACTTGGATCTCAAGGATGCTAATTATACTTGGACCAATAGAAGGGTTGGAGTGGAGCTTTTTCAAGTTCATCTTGACAGGGCTCTCACATCTAATGGCTGGTACGCACACTACCACAGCTCTCTAACAACCCATTCTTGTATTGGTTCAAACAAATTTCCCATCTCCTTGGTGGAGGATCCCATTTTGGGAAGAATAAATTTTTCTTTCAGATTTTAGAGAATGTGGATGACCCATCCCAACCTTAAGGAGACCATTAAGTATCCGTGAAATGTTTCTGTGGATGGTTCAATGATGTGGTTAAAAAGTGGAACAAGGGGGTCTTTCGAGATATTTTTTCTTCAAAGTCCGCTATTCAATCTGATTTGAAGCTTATCCAGGAGAAAATTCAAGCTGAGGGGTATGTTGAAGAGTATATGAACTCAGAGAATGAGATATTAGTTAAATATCATGATATTATATCTAAAGAAGAAGATTACTAGAGACAAAGATCTCGTTCTCTATGATTGACTGCCAGAAAAAGAACACAAGATTCTTTCACATGAGTGCTTCAAAGCATAGAGATGCCAATAGAATCTCTAGGTTGGCTATTAATGGGAACCTCTCTGATGAGGATGAGGATGTCAGATAGGAAGGTAGGCGGTTCTTCCTCTCTCTTCTCTTTGCTGACAATAGCTTGAATTCTCGAGATCAAAATATGCTTCTAGATGCTATCTCTTCTGTTATCAGGCATGATCAGATTAAATTCCTCTGTGCTATCCCTTCTCAACATGAAGTTAACAAGGATGTCTTTTCCTTTGAAGGTGACAAATCCTTGGGCCCGAATGGCTTCTCCATGTTATTTTTCCAATATTTTTGGTACATTTTTCATTCTAATGTGGTCAAGGGGGTTCAATTTTTTTTGGCTCCAAACAAATTCTCAAGGAGCTTAATGCAAATTTTCTCATCCTTATCCCTAAGGTGATGGGAGAAGACTGTATGGATTTTTTCAGACCCTTCAGTCTATGTAATTCCTTTTGTAAGATTATATGCAAGGTTCTTACTCTTCAAGGCTTCTTACCCTTCTTCTGTGGATCATCTCTCCTTGAAAGAATGGTTTTATTCCCGATAGACAAATTCTTGTCTCTATCATTACTATGCATGAGAACATTCATTCTCTGGAAGTTTTGAAGAAGCAAGGTTTTTTTTATGAAAATGGATCTCTCCAAGGCTTATGATAGGGTGGAGGGTATGTGTAGGATCATGGTATGCCAAGCTATGGCCTTAAGTGGCAATGAAAGATCTAAAAATCAGGGTTAGTCAACTTGATGTAAATTGTTGAACATCTTATCAACCTTATGTGAAAAAGTTGTAAGAATAGAATTTGTAGGAAATTCAATGTAGTTTCTAAACTACTAGCCCTTTTCTAAAAAAAATTTAATCTAATTCTTGACAAATTTAGATTTCAATGCAGTAGTATGAAAATTTTAGGAAAAAGATAAAAAGTACATGTATGTTTGACCACCTTAATCACAATCAAATGATGATATATTTTCACAAGATACTAGATATAAGTAGTATAATAATGCCCAAATGTCACACATATTTTTGTGTAATTATTTCCCAAATAAATAATTAATTATGAATTTTCTGTTGCAAGTTTTTTAGAATAAAAAAATCTTGTGTCTGACCACCTTAACTAATTCTAAACTTTACAAAATTGAATTTTTTTTTTCTTATAGTAGGCAAATCATAGAATGTGATGCATGATGACATATATTTTTACATTAGTATGAAAAGGAAAACCATCGTTAATGAATACATAAAAAAGACAAGTTTTAGCACAGCCTGACAGAATAGTCTACAATATAAACCAAAGACACAACTTACAAAGTGCAAACCAAAAAAGTTAATAGTGGAACCCGACAGGAGTAAACTGATAGAGGAACCTGAAATCCCAGTGCAAACTAAAAGATCAGAAAAGAGAGGAACCTGATAGAGAAAGGGAACCCGACAGACAGTTCATAGAAGGAACACCGAAAGACTTTTAGAGAAACCCTAGCATCAAACACCAAAAGTCAGTTATATCCTGAGAAAAGTGGATCTGACTTCCATGTCAGATAAAATAGTTATGCTTTATATCTAGAGTTTAGATTTTTTTTAAAACCATTTCTTGAGGGGCAAGAAAGATAATTGTAATTGTTTTAATTAGTCTAACTGATTAAAAACATGCAAACTAGGAGATCAAGGTCAAGTTGTAAACCTTTGATCATAGAGTTAAGTTTGTAATACGTGAAACTAAAAAGGTCAAATCTATTGTATAAATAGATGTGTAATAATTCATTCATGATGGATGTGAGGATGATTGTAGCCAAGGAGCACATATATGGATCAGACTGAGAGTTTCAAGAAGAAGAACAACAAAAGATGAATTTGGTTATCAAGAACCAAGAATCAAGGCTACCAAGCAACAAAGGTATTAATCAATGACATTAGGTGATACTTTGTAGATGTGATTTTAATGGATCTGTAATAAAAAATTGTAGATTACATACACTTAGGTCAATGATTATTTTTGTCTACATTATAACAAGTGTATAAAATACAAGAAATCCTTTCAAAAAAGGTGGATTTAACAATCCTATTGTAAATATCTTAACTGAGTGCACACTAAATAGTGTTGCTAAATATCTTAACAGAGTAGACCTTAACCAATCTCCGCATAATACTCCTAACAGGGTAGATCATCAGAAGTGATCAAATTGTAAGCCTTAACTGACCTCTTCCAATTTGTAGATAGTGAAGTTTTTGTGGGTGCCATCCACACCATAGTTTTTACCTTCTAACAGGGGTTTTATGCGTTACCATATCTTATGTTATGTGTCATTGCTTTCATGATTGTTTCTATGAATGTTTACATACAATTAAGATTACGAATTGACATTACATGCATAAAGAAAGAACATTAGATATGATTGGTAAAGAAAAGATTTGATTAAATAAGGTTAAAGGTTAATTAACTAAAAGTTTTGGAGGTACTTATTCACCCCTCCCCTCTCAGTACATACTTCCCATTATTTCCAACAATTGGTATCAGAGCTAGATCTCTTAATTGGAAAAGTCTAAAGACTTAAGAGAAAAGATATGATATAATGGAGAAGTACAAGATTTACAAGAGTATTTAGAATCAGAAGCCAGAAATTTAGATCTTCTATGAGCATTATAAAGAATCTAGAATAAAGATGAGAAAACTACTGGATGAAAGAAAGGTTATGGCATGTTTCTATATTGAAACAGACTACCAAGAGGAAGAGATACCATATCTATTTGAGTCTTAAGGAAATACAACTAGAAAAGCATCAGACACATCAGAAGAAATCATCACAAGTCAGAATGAAATCAATCAACATTTGGCTAGACAAGTGAAATCTCTACAAATCGGTCAAGAGACACAGATGGTAAGAATGATTGATGTCATGAACAATGCTAGACAAGCCAAGAAAGAAAGAACACCAGTTATTGATGACAGAAGGAAGATTACTAAAAATCTACAAGAGAAAGAATCAGAGATACAAAGACTTACAAAACATCATCATGAGATCACAAATCAGATTATTCTTATGAGTTAGGAGGCAAACAGAATGAATAGAGAACTCATTAAAAGAATAGAAGCTATTGGTGAGTTAAGAGAAGAAAATGAAAAGCTGAAACACGAAGTGAGAATTAAGAAACAACATAATGACATAATCAAGAAAGCTGAAGAAAGAAACAAAAGGATGGATGATTTTCTTGATGGACAAAGAAGAGTCAACAACAATACTGAACTAGGGTATACTAAAAATGAAGAATCACTAAACCAAGCTGATCCAAAGAATGTCTATGCAAATCCAAGAACAAAAAGGCAGTCATGTAATCACTGTGGAAAAAAAGGCCACACATCAAATGTTTGTAGGAGAAAAATAAAAGGTATTCCTAAATCCACACCTTCATTAATAGGAATTTGTTATAAATGTAACAAGAAAGGACATAAAGCATATGAATGTAAATATCAGGTGAAACAACCAAAGAAGGAAACCTATATGGACAAATACTGTCCTACTTGCAAAATGCATGGGAACACATCTCTTGAATGTAGGAAGAAGAAAAGGAAAGCATGGAAGCCTAAATAAAATGAAATTGCCTATCAACCAAAAAGTGTCAGTAACTCATATGTTTGGGATTATAATACATGGGAAAACTGTATAGCATGTGGAAGATTTGGACACATAGCTGCAAACTGTATGAGGCAATGAAAAAGAAAGTATAGGAGCTGGACTAATCAAGCTGGATCGAGTAATGCAATTGATGACACCTTATCCAATGGATCTAGTGACATCACCATCCCCACCTAAGTAGAACAAGTAATTATGGAACTACATTATACCAAGTTATATTTTGCATCAGTTCCATTACACATAGTTAAAATACCAAAACCAGCATGATTAAAGATGCTCTATGGTATTACTTGTTACAATTTTGTGAAAACAATCCCATCAGTCATTACATACTGAAATGCATCGGTGTACACACAGAGATAAGTTGTCAATACTTATCAAGAATCATCGGTTAACGTATAAATATAAGTTGCTAAGTACAAATCGAGATCCATTGGTAATCATGAAAGTTGACATGTTGTCTTCGCTAAATAACAAAATTTGTCGGTCAATGAAATAAGTTGACAGCTGCCCTAATGACTCCATCTTCACACATTGAGAAATGGTTGAGCATTAATGAATCAACTTAGGCAAAGTCTATAAATAGACAACAAAATGGTTTCATTATTCACACAATGACTAGAGTGAAGAAGCAGAGAAAAACCTGAGCACGAAGTGACCCGATTGCAGAGCACCTAAAAATTGACTCCCTGCACTCCAAATAGATTCATAATAACTACAGAGGTTGAAGTTAGTAACGAAGATAACCGAGAAATCTACTTTAATTTATGGGAAAAAGCCCTAATTTCATAAACGATGACAACTACATCAAGAACCTCTAAAATCAAGAATGCTAAGGAGAGTAAGGTTAAGCTAATAAAGAATAGTACATGTGAGGAACCTAATTATAAAATATATCTAGAGGTTTCCTCGCAACCCGATGACTCTGGAGCATTTTCCAAAATTCCACCTAGGGTTTTGTTGATCGAGGAAGTTAGATCCTACATTCACTGCAAGATCGTAGAAATTGGATATCTTAAAGTAGAGAAGGCTTACAAGAAGCTTTGCAATGATGATGGAACCATAAAAGATGAGAACAAGCACATTGAGGTAAAAGGGCTCACAAATGCCCTATGGTTTCCAAAGGATTTCAAAATCGGATGGATTTGGTTAGTGCAAAGTTGACTGCATGACCAAAATATGTGGCTAGATGAGACTAAATTGATAATTAGGGATGTTATACACGCTATGATTGGTTATCTTATAACCAAGAAACCAAAGGCACTGAAACAACCTCCTCAAGTTGACATTGAGAAGAACACATGAGTTGCATGGGATGGAAGAGGATTAAAGGTATCCACCATCACCGGTGATGAAATGAACTTTGGACCATGTGTCTTAGGATGCAAGTTCTTTTAGGATAGTAGGATGAACAATATTGCATCCGGAGCAGTGGATAGAGCACATAAAATTGTCAAGAAGGGACTGTAATTGGACCTATATGAACTGCTACTCAGACAATTAGATGAAAACATGAGGACAATCAAGTCTGCAAAGACCAACTCATGTAAGTTTAGATCTCTTTTAATGTGCATATTTTTCTCTTTCCAAGAAACCTTCCCATCTATCAGTAATGTGAAATGGGACACTACCCGACCAGTGACAGTTCAAATAAGTGAATTTATCAAGTCACTTGGAGACAATTTTGAATCAGTAATGGATGAGTATTTATCTCAATTCAAAGAGAGAATGCAAAAGAGAATGAGGATACTAGAATAATTGGTAGAGAAATACAAGACTGACATTTGTTTCTTGGTGGACACCGATACCACCCTAATCAAACCAGTTGTACCATGGACAACTTGGTTAGCTCCACTTGACTATGAAGTTAACATAGATCAAGAAACAAATGCTATTAAAGCATTGTTGAATGAACCATTAGATAAATCATAGCCAAGGTTTGGAACCTTTGAAGAAGCCAAGGAGAGAATCAAATCAGGTTTAGTTGTGAAAAAAATTGATAGGAAGAAAGACAAAATGGTAAAGACATTGAAAAAGAAGCTACTAGTCAATGAGGAAGAAACCGAAAAGATAGAGGACACCAAGGGTTAGTCACCCATTGATGAAGTAGATAATCTGAGTGAATCAGATTCAACAGAGTCTGATGCACCCTTGCCCTGAAAGAAGGCAAGGACAACAAATTCTTAGAGGAAAATTAGCCAAATAGTAAAGGCAGACTCACCATCTATTAAGAAAGGTCAAGTAAAGACCTACAAAAGAAAACCTCAAACCAAAAAGGCCACAACACCAAAGAGGAGAAGGAAATTAATCCTAACTAAGGAAGATATCAAAGATACTCAACAGGATGAATCTATCCAAACAGAAAAGAGTAAGATTCCTGAAACTATTGATGAGATATGTGAGTCAATTGCAAGAAGAGGTAGCTTAACCCACACCAAAATTAGAAAATGGCTAACACTAGAGCCCGAAGATCAAAACAAGATTGAGGAGGCACTCATCAAAACTATGATCAACTTCAAATATTTACCCGTACAATTTGATGACAAAATGCCAAAAGAACTACATGAAAGATTATCTGCTAGATGGACTTATGCATTAAAGAATGAGAAGGAGATAAGGAAAAGAGTCCTAGTTTCTCTTATGCCTCCCGAATCCAAAATGGAAGAAATCAAGGAGATGATGGAGAAACAAGTAAAGGAGTTCTCACCCAAGATGAGAGATTACAAGGTTCTAGAGGGAAGGCTTATAGAGATAGAGAAGGAAAGTAACAAAATTTAGAGTAAAATACTCAATAGACCTACTGAGGAAGAAAGCCTTGAGAGAGAATTACCTCTCACAAATGAACCACACAATAATGATTCTCCAGATAAACCTAGCCCAAAGAACATCCTTATAAATGAAATAGAGGATGTCACAATAGTAGAATTGGAAAAAGAAACCAACAAGGATATGGATGTTGCTGATGAAACATGACCAGATAATACTATCATTGATATTACTAAAGATTTTATAGATAAGGTAAAAGGAGATGAAGATATTACAATTACATCTGATCAGCCCAAGGATAAAGATACATCTGTTGATACTACACAAGTAAAAATACCACACTAGATGCCATTATTGATTCAAGAAATCAATATAATCTCACAGAAGGAGAAGACCCCTGAGCCCAATGCAAGCATACCCGAGGATACAAGGGAAGGAGAAAAGAAAGACATAATCGATGACCAGAATGTCATCGGAGGAGGTCAAAATGTAACAGGAGAAGATATCACACAAAAAGATGGATATCAAAAAAAAAAAGATGCACAAATGAAAAATACAGATGAAGTGTAGAAGGATATCGGTGAAGGAGACAAAACCAAAGATGCCACTCCTAAGGACACCGAAGGAGATGCTACAAGTAATGTAAAGGTTGATGTGGATAAATCCACACACAAAAAAAAGGTAGAGACCAAAACACAACAACAAAAAAGAACTACTCCATTGGTAACCTCATCTAGCACATCAGACCAAGTAGAGAAACTGGCTATGGTTCTGCACACAGGTGCATCTCAAAAGAAAAAGAAGAAAAAAAAGAAGATACGTTGGAGGTCACACTTGATGAGATCATAGAAATAGAAAAGTGTGATCCAACTAATTTAGATTTTGAATCACTCCAAGAATATGGAGAAATTTGTCAAAGGAAATCTTTGCAAGAAAAGCTTAAAAAGGAGCACCAAGACTTCTTAGTACTGGAAACCACAAGGGATATCTTAAACTAGATAGTTCTCGGCATTGATGTTGATTAAAATTCCCCTATTCCAGATCAACTTTCCATTCTCACCGATGCAATTACAATAAAGAATGTGGATGCAGAAAAGATGATTGAGGAATGAGCACAACATAAGTTCCAATACAAACTAACATAAAAGATAAGCCAAGAAGTGGCAGAGAAAAAAGGTAATGCTTTCAGAACTAGCCAATGAATTGGATCCAATCATTACTGAAGCTATTTCCTTAATACAACAATTGTGCACTTTGGATAAATTCACTAAGGACAATAGTGAAAAGATACCAAAGTTAGATTCAAATCTAAATAGCAGTGCAAAAGGTCTAACCAAAGATGACAATGTATTTAAATTGCATTATGAAAAGATAATAGAAATCAAAAGGTTATGACAAGAAATTTGGGAAGTAGAATCATAATTCAGAGAAGAGGTTACCGAACTATAGGCTCAACTATTACCGAACCTCACACTTCTACAACAACACATAAGTTCGGCAAGACAGCTAATTGCCACCCCCGAGATGTCTGTAGCAGACAACATCTACGATATCCATGCCAGGATTACACTAGAGCATATGGATCTTGAACATCTAAAGGAGAAATGGGAGAAGATGATGGAGGAAATGAAGACCTCTCACTCTCATTTTTTTGATAAATTATAGGTATACACCTTTGCCCTTACTATCAAAAAAGGGGAAAAATGATATGTACAATAAGGGAGAATGATATGTATAGTACATATAGCACAAAGGGAAAAGACAAGGTGAAAAGGAAGAAATAGTATAAAGACAAGTGTACATACACATATACTATACTATATTGACATATCATAGGGCGAGTCATGAAATGACTAAGTAATATACATGGTGTACATACTATAAATATTTTTTTAGTATTTTGCACATGTCAGTTTTTGATACTAATGTCAAAGGGGGAGATTGATGACATATATTTTGCCATTAGTATGCAAAGGAAAACCATCAGTAATTACTACACTGAAAGAGAAGTTTTAGTAGAACCCGACAAAACAATCTACAATATAAACCGAAGACAAAACTTACAAAGTGAAAAATGAAAAAGTTAACAGTGGAACCCAACAAGTTTAAGTTGATAGAGGAACCCGATAACACAGTGAAAACCAAAAGAGAAGAAAAGAGAGGAAACCGACAGAGAAAGGGAACCTGACAGACAGTTCATAGAAGGAACACTGAAAGAATTTTAGAGCAACCTGAGCATCAGACACCAAAATTTAGTTATATCCTAAGAAAAGTGGATCTGACTTCCACGTCATATAAAATAGTTATGCTTTATATCTAGAGTTTAGATTTGTTTTAAAACCATTTATTGAGGGACAAGAAAGATAATTGTAATTTTTTTAATCAGTCTAACTGATTAAAAACATGCAAACTAGGAGATCAAGGTCATGAACATATATGAAATGGATCTGTAATTAGAAATTGAAGATTGCATACACTCAGGTCAATGAGTATTTTTGTCTACATTCTAACAAGTGTAGAAAATAGAAGAAATCCTTTCAAGACAGGTGGATTTAACAATCCTATTGTAAATATCTTAACCGAGTGCACACTAAACAGTGTTGTTAAAGATCTTTACAGAGTAGACCTTAACTAGTCTCCACATAATACTCCTAACAGGGTAGATCATCAGAAGTGATCAAATTGTAAGCCTTAATCGACCCCTTCCAATCTGCAGATAGTGAGGTTTTTGTGGGTACCATCCCCACCATAGTTTTTACCTTCTAATAGGCATTTTCTGTGTTACCATATCTTTTTTTATGTGTCATTGCTTTCATGAATGTTTCTATGAATGTCTACATATAATTAAGATTATGAATTGATATCACATGCATAAAGAAAGAACAACATATATGATTGGTAAAGAAAATATTTGATTACACAAGGTTAAAGGTTAATTACATAAAAGTTTTGGAGGTACTGATTCACCCCTCCCCTCTCAGTACATACTTCTCATTATTTCAAACAACCTATCTTTCAGATTTCAAAATGGTTAAACCGTTTGAAAGTTATAGGTGTTTTTCAACCAGTTTGTCACCTACAACTTTAGAGGTAACTCAATTAGAAAATAATTAAAAATTATCGAACTTGAAATTTAACAACAATTATATTGATGGAAAGATGATAATCTCTTTAACAAACCCTTTTTGTTTCATCAATTTAGAGTGAAAAAAGGTCGTCAGCTACATGGTCAAAGTCTGGAGATCAGAAGAAATATGGTAAACACATTTTTTGGGTTGACCATCCATGTTTAGCATTGCAAAGCCAAAACCCAAGGCAAATACCAAGGCAAATTGGATATCCAATATTACCAGATATGCGATATGTCCCGCCCAAATTTGGCTTTCCATTTGAAATTTCAACATTTTTCAATTTTTAACATTTTTATTTCAATGCTATTTTCAATTTTGATTTTAGTTTTTTAGTTTAAATTATAGATTTCATTTATAATAATATTAATATTATATAAATACTAGATGATAATAGCATTAGTATTAATAAATTAGTATTATATTATTATTATTTATATTAATATTGTATAATAGTAGTATTATATTATATTAATATTAGTATGATATTTGGTAATATTAGTATTAATATATTATTATTATTATATTTATTAATATTTATATTATAACAATAATACCTAGGAGAGAGAGAGAGAGAGAGAGAGAGAGAGAGAGAGAGATCTTAGTTGGTGCAAAAAGTTACATTGTTGCTCAGTTGAAAGTTTCTCAATGGTGTATCTTTTAAACAGTTTTTTCATGGGACCAAACCGTCACCTCCATCGGCTCCACTTGGCCAAGTAAACACTAGTGGAGACCTTTTTTTTCTCACGTAGCATCAAGAATGTTCTGATGCATGTCAGACCTAAGTATTCCCATGGTGCACTAAGCCAAATTGGACAACAATTTTTGGAGAGAGATATCTCAGACCTCATGAGGGATATCAGAGATCCATGAATTGCACAAGGATGGTCTTGGGAAGGCCTAAAAGCTTGTACCTCACTTCTGGGATATTACACTTGGTTTCCATTTGGCGACCCAATCTCGGTTGGTGTAAAAAGTTGCATTATTTCTTAGTTCAAAGTTGCTCAATGGTGTATTTTTCAAACTGTTCATTGTGGGACCAAACCATCATCTCCACCAACTCTGGTTGGCCGGGTAAACTCTAGTGGAGACCTTTTTTAGCCCGCATAACATCAAGAATGTTTCAACGCATGTCAGACCTAGGTGTTGCCAAGGTGCACTAAGCCAAATTGGGCAGTGATTTTTGGAGAGAAACATATCAGAACTCGTGAGGGATATTAGAGATCTGTGAAGTGCCCAAGGAGTTTCTTGGGAAGGTCTATAAGAATGTAGCCCAGTTCTGGGATATTCCACTTGGTTTCCATTTTGTGACCCAATCTCGATTCTTGCAAAAAGTTGTGTTGTTGTTTAGTTGAAAGTTGCTCAATGGTGCATCTTTCAAAACATTCATCATGGGACCAAACTGTCAGCTCCATCGGCTTTGATTGGATGGGTAAATGCTAGTGGAGACCATTTTTTTCCTGTGTAGCATCAAGAACATTCTGGCACATGTCGGACCTAAGTGTTCCCAAGATGCACTAAGCCAAATTGGGTAGCAATTTTTGGAGAGCGATATCTCAGACCTTGTGAGGGATATCAGAGATCCATGAAGTGTACAAAAAACATCTTGGGAAGGCCTACAATAATGTAGCTCAGTTCTTGGATATTCCACTTGGTTTCTATTTGGTGAGCCACTCTTGGTTGGTGCAAAAAGTTGCATTATTGGTCAGTTGAAAGTTGCTTAATGGTGCATCTTTCAAACTATTCATCATGGGAAAAAACCATCTATTCTGTTAGCTCTAGTTAGCTAGGTGAACCCAAGTTACAACCCCATTCTACCCATGGAGATGCAAAGAATGTTAGCGAGCATCCCATACCGAAGTATCCCCAAGGTTTATTATTCTTATTAGCCCAGTTGTAGTTACTGATGTAGAGAAACTTGGAACACAAATCAACTCATAGGATCCATTTGATCCATCCATCCATTCATCATAGTAACAAATTAGTAGAGGAAAAAAATTCTCTAAACTTCTACGACTGTCACCTTACTGCAGTAACCTCATGAAAGTCAGAGGTGTATGAGGTTTAACATCATGAACTCTCCCCCGACTTGTCTGTCATATTGGATTCAACCATCTCATGGAATTTATAATTTTTTCTTGGTCATAACTACCCAGCTACCTTTTAGGACCGAACAACTACTTGTTACATTATTTTTACAATTTTTACAAAATTTTGCACTTGACATCTTTAACAACTTTTTGATCTTGTACTCAAACTCATCAAAACTTCTTATGAACATTTTTAACACATCAAAATGGAATATAAAAGACACTTTACAAGATTGGTACCCCTTCATGGGTTATTTTATATCATTTTGACCATTTGACAAATGTAGGTCCTGAATGTTAGAGTAATTATATTTTACACTTATTAATTAAATCACTTCGGTTTAATTAATTAAGTTATTTATTACTCTGTTTTCTTAAGCTATCTCTTAGGTGCATTATAATTAATATCTTTATTAATTATAATGTGCAACCTATATTTTTTAGGCTTTAGGGTTTTGTTCACCTTTATAGGTTGAACCTTTTAAATCTTTTTTTCAATTAACTCGGATCATAATTTTGCTCTTATTTTTTGAGTAACTTCTGAGTTCTGCCTTTTGCTTCTTTCTGCTTCTCTCCTGTAATAGGTTATTTGCATGCAGGTATTCTTAGCATTCTATGGATTTGTATCTCTCAAATCCTACATGGTATAAGAGCTCCCCTACTGCTGCCCATTCTAGTGTTTTTGAAGCAGGTTTTGAGGTTAAGGGTTTCAAGTTTTTGAAGAGTTTTTTATTGGATCTCGGGAAATTTTTTTATTGGACACATTTTGGGCTGAAACTGACCTCACCAATGGATTTAGAGGATCATTTAGATGAATTTTGATATAAAATTTGACCACCTTTGGGTACCGGAGCAAGCTGTGGCAATTTTTATGGAAAGAGGGCTGTACGAACTTGGCACGCTTTTCAAGGTGCAAGACGCTGAGATTTGAGCGCAGAAGGTATGAAGGTTATTTTTTTTCTAAATAGGTGGTTTTGACTGCTTTGTGGGCAGTTTTCAGTGGCACAAGGAGTTTTTTCAGAAATTTTCAATTTTTTGGCATTTTCAGAATCCGTGCACTCTGGAAAACTGGCACCCATTTTTTGAGATATTTTTGCATATGGTATTGAAAATAAAAGTGTGATATATCATTGGAAATCTCTTTTCAAGCCTAATCCAACCATGCTGGTTTTATTTTCAAATTTTGTCATTTGATCAATTTTTTTTGGCGTCAAAGTGGAGGCATCTGAAAATCAGGTTTTTTCCTTATTTTTTTTGCTTACATACTTATTTGAAGTGTACGGGAGATAGTATAATACTTTGTGGGGGGTGAAAATTCTATTTTTTTCATTTATTTCAAAGAGACCCTTCTACTTCTATCTACCTTCTCTCAATGGTGGACTCTTCTATCACTCACCTTACACCTCACAACTATCACACTTGGAAAGGGTAGATGACTAGATTGCTTATGGAAAAAGGGCTATGGTCATGCCTCGATGTAGCTCAGCCAGTTCTACAGAGGCCTTATGAGGATCTTATGCACAAAAATAGGATGGATGAGGCAATGGGATTCATTTCCATGAATATTTTAGATGGGTTGTTGTTCCACCTGGATGGTCTGACCACACCGAGGGATATGTGGGACAAGTTTTCCACCTTGTTTGGCACAATGAATCATTTCAGGGTTCTCCAGATAGATGCAGAGTTCACCTCCTTGGTACCTAAATCATTCACCATCATTGAGGACTTCCTGATGAAGTTCAAGTCTCTTTGATCTATTTTACAGGTTGCTGGAAAGACGAAGTCAGATGATGAGCGTATCTTTCTGATACTCTCAAAGCTTCATGGCCCTTATCAGATTTTCACTTCTACCTTCTACTCCACTATGGATGCACTGTGTGCACGTCATGTTATGCCCTCTTTTAAGACCTTCTATGATAGGTTAAATCATGAGCAGTCCAAGCTCAGTCAGATGGATTCTCTTACAAGTTCACAGTCACAGGCATTGCTTGCCAAGACATCTCAGGATACACAAAAGTCGAAGTAGATATCTGATTCCTCTTCTTAGCACTCTAATGGCCCACCATCTTCTTCTAAGAAGGATAAATAGAAGACTGAGAACCCTACATGTTCCTATTGTCAGAAGGGGCCTCATGATGAGTCACATTATTTTCAAAAGAGATTTGATGGCTATGAGAAATAGATTGCAGATTTGCAAGCTCTCCTTCAGAAGAGCACTATTTCCTCTCCATCCTCTTCCACCTCACAAGGGTTTTATTTTTAGTCTTTTGCCTCATCTTTGACATTTGGACAGGATTTTGGATAGGGTCATTCATTATGGGCTTCCATTGCATCCCCTTCCCAGGTCCCTTGGATACTGGATTCAGGTGCTTCTCACCATATGACATCTTCTCCGAAGATCTTCTCTTCTATTGAGGCTACTCCTATTCCCCACATTCTCATGGGGAATAACACTGTTATGCTAGTCTATGGGAAAGGTTCTGTACACATTCAGGATGGCACATTCAATGATGTATTGTATGTTCCATCTTTGTCTGCAAACCTTCTCTTGATTTACCAGATTACACACAGTGGATCAGGGAAGATAGTTGAGTTCACACTAGATTAAATCTTCATTCGGGATAGTGCGACAGGTGGCATTGTTTCTATAGGGACAGTTGATCATTCCACCTATCTCTAAACCTTTTCACACCTTGGTCCACCATATCCATCATCGGAGCACAACTCTCCTCTTATGTGAGAGCATCTTGTGGGACAGTCAGGTCACTTGAACCTCTATGTTGTTCTTGAGACCACTTCTGTGGCTGCCTCACCTCATCTTGTTGTGGTTTCTTCTCTTCAGTAGGACTCTTCTTTAGCACTGCCAGACCCTCCAGCTCCATTCATCGAGCCACCAGGTGCAGTTGTTGAGGATTCTACAGAGGACACTCATCTCCTCTCTCCTGACAGTGTCAGCACACCTGTCATACCACCTACATTGGGGGTTCCCTTTCAGGATCCTCATGTCTACTCCTTTGAGCATTAGCTCAGCCTTCTAGTGACACCTCATCTTTTGAGGTTACCTCTTCAGTGCTCACTTCCTTTCACTCCTTTGTATTGGCGTCATGGTGGCTTGTTCATTGATCCAGGGGTTCTTTCATTCTGGGGGGGCTTTGGAGCCTTGACCCTCTCTCATGGGGGGGGGTTGGCAGCACGCATTGTACTTATGGCTTTGAGAGAGTCTCTTGAAGTCATTTTTTGTCTTTTGCTTGCTTTTATATCTCTTTTTGGAGAGGAGTTTTTCCCACTAGGTTTTCTCCTTTGTCTCTGATTTACAAAGATTTCCTTGTATTGGGTACCTGATCAGGCCTTGTTGCCGGGACCCATTTCCTGCTTTCACAGTTGTGCTAGGTCAGCTTACCTCCTGAGCTTCACTTAAGGGGGGGTGTTAGAGTAATTATATTTTACACATATTAATTAAATCACTTCAGTTTAATTAATTAAGTTATTTATTACTCTGTTTTCTTAAGCTATCTCTTAGGTGCATTATAATTAATATCTTTATTAATTATAGTGTGCAACCTAGCTTTTTTAGGCTTTAGGGTTTTGTTCACCTTTATAGGTTGAACCTTGTAAATCATTTTTTCAATTAACTTAGATCATAATTTTTCTCTTATTTTTGAGTAACTTCTGAGTTCTGCCTTTTGCTTCTTTCTGCTTCTCTCCTGTAACAGATTATTTGCATGCAGGTATTCTTGGCATTCTGTGGATTTGTATCTCTCAAATCCTACACTGAAAGGACAAATAGGACATCTTTTACAAATGAACTTACATCTTTAATCCAATGGACTCAAAATGACTTAAATACATCATAAGTGACCTTATTACAAAAAAATCATCACAATTGTTCAAATTTGGACCTTTGAAATTATTGTGTATCTGTACCTTAGGTGCTCCTGCACCAGTTACCCAATAAGGAAGTCGAGTTATGATATGCAAATTTGGAGTCTATTAGCCCAGTTGCGGTCTATTACGCCTATTAGCCTATTACTTTGGTTGGAAAAAAGACTTTTAGGGTAGTTTCTTTGGAAAATATTAGGTCTATTACACATGACAACTCATGACAAAGATATAATACGGAAATGAACATACATACATACAACGCATGACAAAGATGTAATATGGAAATAATACATACATACAACGCATGACAAAGATATGATATGAAAATGAATATACATACATAAAGACAATGCATGACAAAGATATAATATGGAAATAATACATACATACAACACATGACAAAGATAAATAACCAGAAATGAACATGTGTGTTTATATATATATATATATATAATTGTTTTGTACAAAATGTGGCACATGATGTCATCACAAAATATTTACGAAACCAAACATATTTAGATACAATGTGGCATACACCATTTCAAAATGTTCCATACGACATCTCAAAATAAGAAACAACTACAAATGTTTCTAGGACATCCTATTCTACTGGTGGATCATCAAAATGGAGCCTCTTCGAAGTATTGTTTGGCTTTGATGGATCCTGCATGAACACAAAAGTGAAACCCCAAGCTAGATTACTTAATTTATATGGTTTCTACAAATCAAAAATAAAAACTAAAAATCATAGTCAACAATAATAAATAAACAAATTTTAAAATTGAACTCTCATGTACCTCGTCTCTCTGTCTCCTCATACGTTAGTAGTCCTAAGATATGTCCTTGGTAGTGGAGGGACAATGTCACCAATGTCGACTCCAACCTGTATATGTCTATGAAAATAAGATTGATCGACAAGTTATATTATTTAATGTTAAATCCTTGGTAAAAAAATATATTTACAAAATAATTCAAATAACATTAAAACTTACCAGTGTTGAACTTTCTTCAAACAATGTCAGTTGGGTCATCAACGATACAAAGCCTTGGCATTGTACCTCCCTCAAACTAGGGGTGACCTAGAAAAGTCAAATAGATACTTGATACCATAATGAATTGATCATATATATACTTGATAGTAAAATACAAACAAAAAATAGAAATATACGTATCGTGGGGCTATCACTGCAAATTGAGATTCCTGTGACTCTACCATGGCAAACAAGTCTCACGACATCGTCAGACACCACCCTCTGTCAAGTAAACCATGTAAATTAAAAATGAGTACACACAAGTGACAAGTATACATATGCATAAACAATATAAAATACTCAATTACCTTCCCTGTGTCAACACCTAATGCCTGAACCCCTTCACATTTCCCCCACTGGCAACTGGTGAAACCTGCATTAGTATATAACAAGATGATCATAAAAATCAGAAAACACATGTATCTACTATTATCAAAAAGGAAACCAATGAGTACATTAAAACATATGTAAAGTGAAAATGTCAAGACTAAATGAAATGGCTGAAAGCTTGGACCCATCCACCTATGCCATCCCCTCCTTTGTCATCAACTGAACATAAATGGAACACATAAAAATACATAAGTGGGCAATTATTATAAATAAATCTACTAAAAATGTGAATGTTTACAATTAAATACAATGTGACAAGTTAACTGTATATTATTACCGTAATAGTAGGAGTCCATGGATCTGCATGCCCCTCATCATCTCTCATGTGATGCACATCTCCATGAGGTGCTTTAGTGCATGTAGTGTCCTGCGTAGTATTTTCCACCTTGTAGATGTATTCATATATTGCACATAATGAAAATGTTGGGCACAAAAGCATGTAAGCTTGTAGAGGATGTTGAAGGGCTAGAATCATCAGCATGAAGAGGCAACAATGCTGCACTCTGCGTAGCGAGTAGATCACTTAAGATGTCAATGACTCTAATAGTCTATGAGTTGGCCTTAGAAATAATATTAGGATGTTTCAATGTAGGAGTGGGTGATATATCATGGGGGACATGAATGGGATTTCACCCGGTGTGCCCATGACCTATCCTAAGGAGAACCTAAGCCTATGCCCTAGTTTGGTCTCATGCTCCAATAATTTACCTCGTGACTGAGCACAAATTCAGCATACAATTTTCTTAAGAAATATAATGGGACATCCAAATTTCTATGGGGTGGTCTATCAAAAACTATCCACCAGCGGTCCCAAATGTGGTCCTGTATTGCATCATTTGTGTACCATTTAATTGACAACTTGGGATTTTTAGGGTTCACTTTTAATCCAGTTTTGGGATCCACAAAAAGGTTACATATGCTATTTTTAGTTATATTTAGGTTCATAACTTGATCATAATCAAACCCATTGTCAATGGTGTAGGAGCACCCTCAAGTTCATCTATGGTACACACATTAGTGGACCCAAACAAGTAGGGTTAGGGTTATGATTGGATCTTAGATCCAAGGTTCTCAATAAAGTCCTAAAATGTAAGACAAGGCGACACTAAGTGATGTTATAAACTTAGTTGTCCACCTTAGTCAAATTGGAAAATTTGGGTAGAGTATACTAGAATAGTCTAGGGGATGTAAGGAAGGGTAGGAATGTCATTTTAGGCCTTCTAAGATCCCTTATGGAGTAAAAACACCAAACTTTACAAGTTTAGTTAGTTTTGACAAAGTGCAACTTTTGCAAAAAGTTGTAACTTTTGGATCCCAATGTTCACAACCACCTTTGTCAGTTGGAACTACTTGGGAATGATATGTAATGGAGGAAAAACCTCTCTCCACAGTGGGGGTGAACAATTTGTAAAGTTTTGCATTGAAATCAATAAAATCCAAACTGTTTTATGTATTTCTAACTAATTTTTAGAGTTGTACGGCCCTATACGGATCCCAATGCACCATTGAAGTGGGGGAAAAGTTGATGCAGTTTCTTATTGTAATGTTCCATTTGGTTTTAAGTCTTCAAGTGTAGGGGATCTAGAGATATCCATTTTTGACTGCTCACTGGTCTGTGAAAGGCCCTAACTAGGGTTTCAATACCAAAATCCCCTTTCCCAGAGACTCCACCATGGGAAAATTCTAAGCCTTTGGGGAGAGTAAGGAGGGAGGATTTAATTCAATAATTTTGAGGTCTTAGATCATGAGGAAGTTGGTGGAGAGAGAGATGATTGAATCTTTGGGATAGACATCCATATGTGACTATCCAGTTATGAGCTTTTGAGGCACAACTCGGGCTAGGGGTGGAAAGAAAGTCTAAATCCTTGGATTGAGATGTTTGTTATGATACTACAAGTGTCCCAATTGGTGGGATAATAAATTGAGTTGATATTATAGTAGTTTCTTTGGAAAAGTGGCCTATTAGCCCTATAAGGCCTAGGAGAGATTTGAGGATAGCAGGAGTTAGGGGATTGGTCAAGAACCCTAGTTTGGAGGGTTTTTTTGTTATGTGGATTAGAGACTTTTGGGGTGATTAAAACTTTCTGTGGTGCAGTTCCAAGTAATTTTCCCTTAGGAATCCATATTTTCTCCTTGTAGCCCTATGGTGGGATTGATATCCAAATTTGATCTCAGTAACAACTCAATCATGGATTTGTTTTTTATTTCATCTAATATGATGATCTAAAGTTGATAGAACCCTTTTTTCATCCCTGGATTACTTGGTTCTAGTTGTGTCCTATTTTGGCCCTTTTGGGGTATTTAAGGCTAGTGGAAGATCTAGTCTTGTGAATGTAGGTTTTGGGAACTCTTTAGTAGAGCCCTAGATTGTGTGGGAGTAGGGGTGTTGTGGATCCCCAAAGAGTCATTTTTGACATAGTTTGGGGCTCTACTCCAAGTGGTATCAGAGAAACTAGTAGATCTTTGGAAGAAGACAAAGTTGCAATCATGTATGATGTAGGAGATGATAGTGAACTTTATAATAGAATGACCAATGCTAAAATACTAAGGGTGGTGAAAGAGCATGATGCAAAGAGGAAGTTGATGAGGTAGGAAATGGAAAATCTCAAGGAAAAATTCAAGAGAGGGGGTAGTGGAAACTCTGGAGTTGAAGAAGAGGGGAGTGATGAAGAGACCCCTTGGCAGGAAGATGAAGAAGAGGAAATCCCTGCTGAATAGAGGCTTCTCTTGAAGACTTTGAAATCCATGGAGAGGAGAACCATGGATACTAAAATTGACCTACCTATCTACAATGGGAAGATGGATCTAGAAGAAGTCATGGATTGGATTGATGCACTCACTAGTTTCTTTGACTGTGAGGAGATACCAGAGCATCAGAAGGTTAAGATAGAAAAGTCCAAGTTGAAGGGATCTGCCCTAACTTGGTGGAACTTCACTCAAGAAGAGAGGGTGAAGATGGAGAAGAATCTAGTAAGCACTTGGAAGAATATGGTGACCTTGGTGAAGGAATCCTATGTACCTGAGGACTATGGAGTTCAACTACATAAGAAGAGACAAAGTCTAAGGCAGAAGGAAATGGAAATCTCAAGTTATACTGAGGAATTACAAAAGGTTACCATGAAGTCTAAGTTAGTTGAACCAGAGAGTGTCAAACTTGCTAGATATATGCAAGGGTTGAGGATAAACACCCAAGATGAACTAAGTTTATGTTCCCCTACCACTGTCCAAAAGTGCTATCAATTAGCACTGAAGGTTGAAGAAAAAATTAAAAGGAGACAACTAAAAAGTGGAAGAGGCAGAGGCCAGAGAGACTTTGGTAGTAGAGGAAGAGGAACAAACAATGGGAGAGGACAAGCTCCTATAAATTTTGGTGAGATCCGTCATAAATAAATCAGTCAAGAGAACTCCTTTGGGGAGGGAAGTTCTAGAGGCTCCTATAGAGGAAGGAGAGGAGATTCAAGGGGAAGGTTTGGAGGAAGAAATTCAGGACCTCCAAGGTGTTACAGATGTAACCAAGTGGGGCACTTAGCATCCAAGTGTCCTGAAAAGGAAAGAAATTAGACAGAGAGAAGGGAAAACATGGTTAGAGAAGAAGAGAACCAAGGGGATAAATCACATGGGTCTTATGCACCACCTAAGGAAGGAGAAGTCCTTATGACAAGAATGGCACTATTGAAGGCTTCAAACACTCAAGAGCCACCTCAAAGGAAGAACTTATTTAGAACCACATGTAAGGTGGGAGACAAAGTCTGCAGGATGGTGATTGATAGTGGGTCTATAGACAACTTGGTGTAAGAGGAGGCAGTAAAGAAACTAGATTTGAGGAGGGTGCCACATCCAAACCCTTAAAAGGTATCATGGCTAACTAAGAAGCAGCAGACTATCATAGAGGAACAAGCTTGGGTGGAACTCCAACTTGGAAACTACAAGGATAAAGTTCTATGTAATATTGTCCCCATTGATGCATGCCATTTTCTACTTGGGAGACCATGGAAGTATGATGTGGAGGCTCACCATGATGGGAGGCTGACACCTACACCATCAATCACAAAGGGGAAAAGGTAACATTCTTGCCACTATCTAATTTTTCAGAGGAACAAAAGGGTTCAAAATTTTTGTTTGTAGGAGAGAAAGAGTTTTAGAAAAATTTGAAAGAAGAAAAGACTCCTTGCTATGCTTTAGTCATTTTGCCTAAAGATGATAGACCTAAGAGGGTTGAGAAAGAATTATAACCCCTAAGGAGGGTAGGCCCTAAAGAAGTTGCATACCTACTTGACCAGTATAAAGACATTGTGACCAAAGATTTACCAAATGAGTTGCCCCCAATCAAAGACATAAGTCACAACATAGAATTGATTCCAGGAGCAACCTTGCCCAAGGAAACATACAAGTTAACCCCTGTACAAAACAAAGAGATGGAAAGAAAAATTCAAGAACTCTTAGATAAGGGTTTGATTAAAAAGAGTCTCAGTCCTTGTGCAGTACCACCTCTTTTGGCCCCTAAGAAGGAAGGCACATGGAGATTGTGCATTGATTCTAGAGCTATAAACAGAATCACAATTAGGTATAGGTTTCCCATGCCTAGGACAAAGGATATATTGGATCACTTAGGAGGTACAAGGTACTATTCTAAGGTGGATTTGAAGAGTGGCTACCACCAAATAAGGATTAGGGCTGGAGATGAGTTGAAAACTGCATTTAAGACCAATGAAGACTTGTATGAATGGAGGGTGATGCCCTTTGGCCTATCCAATGCCCCTAGCGCATTCATGAGGCTCATGAATGAGGTTGTTAAATAATTCCTTGGAAAATTTTTCATAGTATACCTTGACGACATCCTTATCTTTAGCAAAAGTAAGGAGGAACATTTGGAACATCTTAATTTGGTCCTAAAGAGATTGCATGAAGAGAAGCTTTTCATAAATTTGGAGAAATGTGTTTTTATGCAGGAATAAATCATATATTTGGGATTTGTAGTCTCAAGAAGGAACATCAAGATGGACCATGAGAAGGTAGAAGCCATCTTGAATTGGTCTTCTCTTAGGACAATGACATAAGTCAGAATTTTTCATGGACTGGCATCTTTTTACAGAAAGTTCATAAGGAATTTAAGTTAGTTGTGTGCCCCTATCCTTGAAACCATTAAGGGTGGACATAAATGCAAGTTTGTGTGGAACAAAGATGCAGAAGAAGCCTTCCAAATGCTGATAAAGAAGGTAATGGAAAAGCCTATCCTAGTCTTTCCTGATTTTCAAAAGATATTTACTATTGAATGTGATGCTTCTAACCTAGCTATTGGGGTTGTCTTAAGCCAAGAAGGGAGGCCTATAGCCTTTTTCAGTGAGACATTGAATGAAGCAAAGAAGAAATACTCCTCTTATGACTTGGAACTGTATGCATTGGTCTAGTCATTGAAGAAATGGAGGCACTACCTCCTTTCAAAAGAATTTGTTGTCTTCACAGAAAACCAAACACTAAGTTTCTTGAACAGTCAAGAGAAACTAAGCCACAAACACATGAAGTGGGTGGAATCAATACAAGCCTACACCTTTTCAATCAAACATAAAAAGGGATTTTCCAATAAGGTGGTAGACGCATTGAGCAAGAGATCTTTAGTTATGCAACAAATCCAACTCCAAAGTGTAGGGATTGATTCATTGAAGGACATGTATAAGGATGATAATGATTTTAGAGATATTTATAAGGTGTGTTCTGACTATTTAGAGGCTTACCATGTGGAGTATGCAGACTATTTGATACAAAATGGAATCTTGTTCAAGGCACATCAGTTATGCATTCCAAAGTGTTCAATGAGGGAGAACATCATTAGAGAAAAACATGTAGACAACATGGGAGGGCATTTTGGTTTGGACAAAATATTTGAACAGGTGAGAAGGTTCTATTATTGGCCTAAATTTCAAACTAAAGTAAGGAAGATTGTAGAGACATGCACAATCTATCAAAGGGCCAAGGGTACATCCACAAATGCAGGACTATACCAACCTCTACCTATTCCCACAAGACCTTGGGAGAGTTGTAGCATGGACTTTGAGATGGGATTTCCTAGAACACAAAAGGGATATGATAGCATCTATGTTGTAGTGGATAGGTTTAGTAAAATGGCCCACTTTATCCCTTGTAAAAGCACTAATGATGCATTGGCAATTGCAAGTTTGTTCTTCAAGGAAATAGTGAGGATTCATGGCTTACCTCAAACCATTCTCTCTAATTGAGATGTAAAGTTTATTGGTCACTTTTGGAGAACCTTATGGAAAAGGTTAGGGACCAAATTAAGCTTTAGTTCTACCTACCATCCACAAACATATGGGAAGACAAAAGTGGTAAACAAATCACTTTGGAATATACTTAGGTGTTTGACCAAACAGTATGGAGACAAGTGGGATGCAGTCCTACCCCAAGCATAATTTTCTTTCAATGACTCCATCAATAGAAGTACAGGGAAGAGTCCCTTTCAAATTGTGTATGTGAGAAGTCCAAGAGGCATCTTGGAACTCAAAGAGTTACCACAAACCACTCCAGCCAGTGCTCATGGAGAAGAGTTTGCAGAGAGTATGAAAGAAATTCATGATTCAGTAAGATTGACACTTGAGAAGAGTGCAGACAGGTATGGACAAGCCAAAGAAAAGCATAGATGAGATGTTCAGTTGTAGGTGGGAGACTTTTTGTGGGCATATCTCAAGAAGGAGAGATTACCTAAAGGAAGAAACACCAAACTACTCATGAAGAAAGTAGGACCCTGTTTGGTCTTGAAGAAACATGGATTGAATGCATATGAGATTGAATTACCCTCACACCTTGGCATCTCCTCTATATTAAAGATTTGTGATCTAGCCCCATATAAAGGTGATGTACATGCAGGTTCTGAAGTACAGGTGGAAGAACTTGAAGAAGATATTGCAAGTTTACCCTCTCATACACCAAAGAGGCTTGAGAAGATTTTGGACACCAAGATCATCAAATAGACAAGAAAGAATGTTTACAAGAAATATTTGGTCAAATGGAAAGATAGTTGTAGACACCTAAAATTTACCAGGTGTATCTCAAGCATTGCAAATTATAAATCTTAGCCAAATGCTTCATAATATCATCTCAATGCAAATCAAATGGACATTTATCAAATCAAAGGAAAAAAATCAAATCAAATTAAAAGATTAAATAATCATGAAATCAAATAATTAAATTCAAGCCTAAAGGGATTAATCAAATTATGCAATTGATTTTTCAATTGTATAGTTCAAATAAAAAAGGATCAAATCCAAACCAATCACCCTTCCATGGCTAATTTAATTAAACGATGGAGTTTTTTTAATTCCTAATTCTTTGAGACAACCAACCAACTTTCCCTCCATTTGCAAACACCTCAAATCTTTTGAATTAACCAAGCTTTGATCATGATCAACTCACTCTACCCCCTACCCTTGGGAAAATGCTATAAATACAAGCAATTTCCTTTGTGTTTGGAATCCAAGAATTCAAGAGCAAAAGCATCCTTATTATAGGCATATTGAGGAGCATTTGAGAGAGTTTTAGCATTTTCATTTCATTTAGCATATCATGTTTAGGAGCATTTTCTATTTTCTCTTATCATCTTGGAGCATTTTTGAGCATTTTGAGCATTCTAGCTAGATTTGAGCATTCACTTTTCATACATATCTCATTCTAGGATTGTCCTTGAGAGAGATTAAGCCTGATAGCTCTCTTAAAAAAGCTTGGATAGAGAACCATGAGATGATATATATTGTTTAGTTTCAATTATTTAGATTAACTTGTTTATCTTTCCATAGAATTGTTGCTTTCATTCTTAATTTCATGAAGGTGTATTTTCTTACACACATAATGGCGCCCACCGTGGGGCTCTAAGCCTCTGTATTGATGTTTTTATC
>MU224712.1:2383915-2399671 GCA_018584345.1 Thuja plicata
GGATTCTACATCAGGCATCTACCATTGTGCCAGGAGTTTCTTCATTCTGGGGGGACTTTGGTGTCTCATCCCTCTCTCATGGGGGGGATGGTTGTACTTATGGTCTTGAGAGAGTCTCTTGAGCCATCTCTTTTCTGCATTCTTCTATCTCTTTTTGGAGAGGAGTTTTTCCCACTGGGTTTTCTTCTTTGTCTCCGGTTTACAGAGATTTTCTTGTATTGGGTACCTGATTAGGCCTTGTTGCCGGGACCCATTTCTTGCTTTCTTAGCTATGCTAGGTTAGCTTACCTCCTGAGCTTTGCTTAAGGGGGGTGTTATAGTAATTATTTAGTGTACTTACTCTTTTTCACTTAAGCTATCTCCTAGGTGCATATAATTAATACTTTATATTAATTATATTGCGCAACCTAGCTTTTCTATTTTTAGGGTTTGCTCTCCTTTATAGGCTGAGCTTTGTAATGTTTTTCATTAACTAAGAGAATAATATTGTGCTTCTTTGTTTGAGCATCTCTGAGTTCTGCCTTTTCATTTTTGTGCTTCATCTTTGTATCAGGTCATTTGCATGCAGGTGTATTCGGGTTCTGTGGATTTGCATGTTTCTCAAATCCTACACCATCGCTCTGCCATAGCTGTCAATAAACCTCGGTTCAGCTGAAACCGAGGGAGATCCAACAGGAAACTAAGACCACAAGTCTTAATGGTACGCTGCTTAGGTGGCATCAGCTCATCTACTAGATCAAAAATCACCAACGCAACTCCTTGCACCCGCAACTTGCGGTAATGCTCCTACATTTTGAAACAAAGTACATCATGTTAGTTTTTCTCTTGATGAACCATTCTAAGTCAATCACAACACATTAAATCTGTCTTTGCTCTAACTTGAGCGTATCAACTTATTGCTCCTAACCTCTAAATTGTGAGACACATAGACAATTTGTAATTTTTTTTAATCATATCTGATTGACCTATCAAACATTCATCATTATGAATTTTCTAACATCCTAAACACTACACGACATTCTAGACAAACATTTTCTTTCTTGGAACCTAATTGAGTCATCGGGACAATCAATCAAATTGAGTTCATCTTTTTTTCCTCTATCCAACTTTCATCTTTATGGTAGGTGGCACTTCAATAAGTGTACATGACTTTTAAAGCTAAGCAGCATTTAAATCTTTAAAAGTGGCACTTTACTATGCGGAGGTGGCGCTTTACTTTTTAGGCAGCCTTTTGAAGGCCTACATGGCTTTTAAATCATCATACGTGGCTTTTAAAACATGGAGTTTTTAGGAGGCGTATTACCTATTTTGGGTTGCAATTTTAACCTAACTCCTACGTGGCTTAGGATTGTGCATACGCGGCTTTTCACAGCGCGGACACGGCTTTTAACTAGCCTACGTGGCATTTGACATATCCTACGCGACATTTTGCTAAACATTTTCTAAAAAATAATAAAAATATGCAATAAATGCAATTTTAAGAGCAATAAATGCACTAAAAGAGTTTTAATCACTCATCAGAGGCCCGTAGTCAGGAGGTTTCTGATACCGGTGCGCTCGCTCAAACTTGTGCTCTCGAATAGGGACCACCATCGCTATCAGTCGTTAGAGGCTCAAAGCAAAATCTCAATAGTAAAAAGTGAAAATAAATAGTAAATTTGGGTTTTTCAACCTATTTAAGCTATTTTAACCTATTTTATGAGATTTTTGACCCAGTCAAACCTACTTTGCATATTTTGCTCACTGGGGCATTTGTTCGACATCTTTTCACATCATCATTTATCGAAAATGCTATAATCTTGGATCTCTCCTATCAGTAATATTCATCAAAATATTCACATCTAAGATCAATATGATTTCATTTCTGAGGGGCCATCATCATATCATCTAACTGGGATTCTGCATCATATCTTGTATCAAATTTGGGGCATTAAAATTTCAAACTTTATCAATCACAGCATCATATCAGAGTTTCATATTGGGAGTTTCATATCAGGGTTTCATATTGGAGTTTCATATCAGGAGTTTCATATCAGGATTTTCATATCAGAGTTTCATATCGGAATTTTCATATCAGGTTTTCATATCAGCTCATCAGTATCAACTTAATGATCAGGACATTCAAGCTTTCTTTGAATCAATGCGCTTCGCACATTACTTCAAAGAGGGGCATTTGTAGACACCTAAAATTTACCAGGTGTATCTCAAGCATTCCAAATTATAAATCTCAGCCAAATGCTTCATAATATCATCTCAATGCAAATCAAATGGACATTTATCAAATCAAAGGAACAAAATTTAAATCAAATTAAAAGATTAAATAATCATGAAATCAAATAATTAAATTTAAGCCTAAAGGGATTAATCAAATTATGCAATTGATTTTTCAATTGTATAGTTAAAATAAAAAAGGATCAAATCCAACCCAATCACCCTTCCATGGCTAATTTAATTAAATGATGGAGTTTTTTTAATTCCTAATTCTTTGAGACAACCAACCAACTTTCCCTCCATTTGCAAACACCTCAAAGCTCTTGACTTAACCAAGCTTTGATCATGATCAGCTGACTCTACCCCTAACCTTGGGAAAATGCTATAAATACAAGCAATTTCCTTTGTGTTTGGAATCCAAGAATTCAAGAGAAAAATCATCCTTATTATAGGCATATTGAGGAGCATTTGAGAGCTTTTGAGAGAGTTTTAGCATTTGCATTTCATTTAGCATATCATGTTTAGGAGCATTTTCTATTTTCTCTTATGATCTTGGAGCTTTTTTGAGCATTTTGAGCATTCTATCTAGATTTGAGCATTCAATTTTCATACATATCTCATTCTAGGATTGTCCTTGAGAGATATTAAGCCTAAGAGCTCTCTTAACAAAGCTTGGATAGAGAACCATGAGATGATATAGATTGTTTAGTTTCAATTCTTTAGATTAACTTGTTTATCTTTCCATAGAATTGTTTCTTTCATTCTTAATTTCATGAAGGTGTATTTTCTTACACACAATAGTCATGAGGAGGAATCCATATGGATGGATGAGCAATAAATTCAAAAGCATGGCTCCAGTTTAGAAGACCTCATCTCAAGAGGACTTGAGATCAATGCACCTCGGGAGTATGGTGCAGGAGCACCCTCAAGTTCATCCATGGTACACAAGTAAGTGGACCCAAAAAAGTAGGGTTATGGTTATGATTGGATCTTAGATCCAATATTCTCAATAAAGTCCTAAAATGTAAGACAAGGGGACACTAAGTGATGTTATAAACTTAGTTGTCCACCTTAGTCAAATTGGACAATTTGGGTAGAGTAGATTAGAATAGTCTAGGGGAACTAAGGAAGGGTAGGAATGTCATTTTAGGCCTTCTAAGATCCCTTATGGAGTAAAAACACCAAACTTTACAATTTTAGTTAGTTTTGACAACTTTTGCAAAAAGTTGTTAAAAGTTGTCAGAGTTGCTAAGTGCAACTTTTGCAAAAAGTTGCAAATTTTGAATCCCAACGTTCACAACCACCTTTGTCAATTGGAAACACTTGGGAATGATATATAATGGAGGAAAAACCTCTCTCCATAGTGGGGGTGAACAATTTGTAAAGTTTTTACATTGAAATCAATAAAATCCAAACTATTTTATGTATTTCTAACTGATTTTTAGAGTTGTACAACCCTATACGGATCCCAATGCACCATTGAAGTGGGGGAAAAGTTGATTCAGTGTCTTAGTGGAATTTTCCATTTTTTTTAAAGTCTTCAAGTGCAAGGGATAGAGAGATATCCATTTTTGATTGCTCACTGGTCTGCGAAAGGCCCTAACTAGGGTTTCGATACCAAAATCCTCTTTCCCAGAGATTCCACCATGGGAAAATTATGAGCCTTTGGGGAGAGTAAGGGGTGAGGATTTAATTTAATACTTTTGAGGTCTTAGATCAGGAGGCAGTCGGTGGAGAGAGAGATAATTGAATCTTTGGGACAGACATCCATATGTGACTGTCCAGTTTTGAGTTTTTGAGGCACAACTCGGGCCAGGGGTGGAACGAAAGTCTAAATCCTTGGATTTAGATATTTTGGTATGATACTAGAAGTGTTCCAATTTGTGGGATAATAAATTGAGTTGAGATTCTAGTAGTTGCTTTGGAAAAGTGGCCTATTAGCCCTATTAGGCCTAGGAGAGATTTGAGGATAGAAGGAGTTAGGCGATTGGTCAAGAAACCTAGCTTGGAGGGTGTTGTTTTTATGTGGATTAGAGACTTTTGGGTTGATTAAAACTTTCTTTGGTGGAGTTACAAGTAAGTTTCCCTTAGGAATCCATATTTTCTCCTTATAGCCCTATGGTGGGATTGGTATCCAAATTTGATCTCAGTAACAACTTAGTGGTGGATTTGTGTTTTATTTCATCTAATATGATGATGTAAAGTTGATAAATTCCTTATTTCATCCCTAGATTACTTGGTTCTAGTTGTGTCCTATTTTGGCCCTTTTGGGGTATTGAAGGCAAGTGGAAGATCTAGCCTTGTGAATGTGGGTTTTAGGAAATCTTTTGTAGAGCCCTAGATTGTGTAGGAGTAGGGGTGTTGTGGATCCCTAGAGAGTCAGTTTTGACATAGTTTGGGGCTCTACTCCAGTCAAACTCAGCGTGCATGGAATCACGTGAAAGAAGTGTAGCATTATTTTTCTTTATAAGTTTCTCCGTGTTTTCAATAATGGAGTTCAAGGTGGAAAATATGAGGTGCAATGTGGGGATATTGGAATATGTACTCTAAAATCCTCTAAGATGATTTAGATTTTCTCCTATAAGATCCTCTAAAGGTCAAGGGTTTCGGATTTGTTGGTCTTCTGGAGGTGGGGGATTGTTTTCATGTGGAGGTTGTTTGGAGGTGGTTCCAGATTGTTTGCAGGATCATTGGGAGGATTTTGTGATTGGTTTGACTCCACGTCTAATTACAATAAAAAAAATTCAATTATAATCAATTTAAAAAAAATGATAAACATAATCAATTAAACCCTAGTTTTTATTAAAAAAACTACCAGTTTCAATTAAAAAACATCAAATAACAAAAGAAAGTAAAAAATTGAACGTACCTATTGAAATTGGTGACAAATATGAAATTGCAGAAACATATATTCTATCCTCTATTGGATATGAGATAAACCCTTGTTGTCTTTCGTGTTTTCACAATGAAAACTGAGAAACACAACCCACGGGCTTAAATTTGTTTTACTAGCAAAAATTAGATATTCGATATAAAATCGGATATCTGATATTATAGGATATATGATTAGGCTTGTGATTTGGATTTTGGTTTGACCATGTGTACTGACACCCAGGCCTACTAAAAACTCAACACATTTTTAGTGCATTTTTGGATGAGTGAAAAGAGAATTTTTTCACATCACCAATTTTTGGCATACCATGATCCTGCACATACCCTAGATTGGTTTTTGTTCAGAAAGTTATCAAGGCTTTTGGTTTTCATGATAAATTTATTTAGTTAATTGTTCAATTGATCTCCACCCCTTCTCTTTCAGTTTTGGTTAATGGTTCTCCCACCCCTATCTTCAGGTCATCTAGTGGTATCAGACAAGGTGACCCTATATCTCCTATTAATTGTTTTTATCATGGTTGAATGTCTTGGAAGATACATTAGACAAATAGTTTCTTAGAATTAGATTAAAGGGTCAGCCCCTCTTCTGCTAATCTGGTCTATTCTCATCAACAATTTGTTGATGATACCATCTTTATGGGGTCTTCAACTATTAAGGATGTCATGAATCTTAAATCTACTCTGAAATATTATATAAATGCTTTGGGAAAACTTATCAATTTTGGGATAAAATCTCCCTCTTCCTTATTAACACTCCTAAGGATAGACAAAATTGTATTTCTAATATGTTGGGTTGTGAAATCAAATAATTCCATTATATTTACTTGGGGCTCCCCATTTCTAGGAAACCTCCTGAGTCCTTTTGGAATAGTCTGGTGGACAGGTTCAATAGAAAGTTTTTTTTCTAGAAAGGTGCGATATTAAGTCAAGCCGAAAAAGTTGAACTCTTGAGGTCTTCCCTCTAGAGCCTCCTAGTCTATGCTTTAAGCTTATTCAGAATTCCTGTGAAATATGCTGAAGCCATTGAAAAGATTAAAAAATCCTTCCTATGGTCGGGAGTATATGAAATAAAATACATGTCATTAATTTCTTGGGAGAAGGTTTTCAAACCTAAATTCTTGGGTGGTATGGGATTGAGAAGTATTAAATCCCTCAATCAAGCCCTCCTTGCTTAAAAAATTTGGAGGTTATATAATGAAACATGGGAATGGAATAGTATCTGGAGAAACAAAAATTTGAACCCCCTCCCCTCTTTGGATATCTTCCTTTCTTCCTATGAAGGTCTAATGTGATCTATGATTTGGAATGTCGTCCTCCACAAAAAGTAGACGACTAGTATTTGAAAGACCTAGTCTATTGGAAATGGAAGAGATATAAAGTTTGGGATGATATCTGTCTTTCTCATTCTTCTCTTTGGTACTCTGAAGCTTTCTCACCTTTTATTCAGTCTTTTAAGGATAGATTTAGGATCATGGTTGAAGAATACAGGAATGACAATCAGTGGGTGAATCTTAATGTGATCAGTCCTCATCTTAATCCTTTAATGATTATTAGATTAATTGGGTAGTGCTTTTCCTAGACTCTTTTAATAGAATCATCTAGTCCATATCTCCTTCGGGGAACTATTATGTGGCCTCTGCTATCCTTCTGATGTCTTGATCCCTAGAGCCTTCCCTTGCTAGTCTCAAGCTTGAATTCAAGGTCTCACTCCAAAGGTGAACATTTTCCTTTTGTATTCTCTTGCAGAATAAAATTCTTACTACTAATAATTTATGTCGTAGCGGCCTCCATCTTCTCAACATGGGTTATCTATGCCTGAACAATGAAGAGATGGTTAACCATATTTCTATCCATTGTGCCTTTTCTTCCCAAATTTGGTCTCAAATTTTGCAGAAGATGAAATTGCTTTGGATCTTTCCTAACTATTCATGAACCTATTTTTCTTCTGACAAATCTATTAATAATTTATGGTGTTTCATTTCGCCTCATGTGTCATGGGGAATTTGGAAGGAAAGAAATAATAGAATCTTCAGAGACATGAAAGCCCCTCCTGATTTGGTGAGAGGTAAAATTGAGAGAGCTATAGTGGAAAATATGTTGGTTCTAAGATCCTCATACCCCTCTTGCAATGTCGATGAAGAAACCAATATTTTCAAATGCTAGAACCTTCCTATTGTTTCATCCAGTACTTTGAAGACTTTTTATAGAGATTGTTGCAAATGGAGCTACCCGCCTTCTGGATGGGTTAAAGTTAACTTTGATGGGGCGACTAAGTGTAACACTGGACTGGATGGGTGTGGGGGAGTGATATGAAATGAATTTGGCCAGTGTGTTGTAGCAACGGTGGCGCTCTCCTTAAGTTCTCAAACTAACCACTTAGCCGAGGCTATGGCGGCTCTTCAATCTCTTATGCTTGCTAAAAAATGGGCTTAACTAAGTTTTGGCTTGAAGGAGACTCTAATAACATAATTAGATTTATTAAGGGTTTGTATCCCCCCCTCATGGACTATTAATAATATTATATCTAAGGCTCGATAGATTATTAATTCTTTTGATAAGTATTTTATTGAGCATGGGTTTAGGGAGGTTAATTCCATAGCAGATTGAACTGCTAATGTGGTGGTGAGATTTGAAAATAAAGTTATTTGGCAGGGTGAGATGGATCTCCTATGAAGGTAAGGCCATATTAACTCACGACAGGATACATAGAGATTTGGGTGTACTAAAACCTGATTACAAGGCACTTTCCAATGACCTGAGAAATAATGATAAGAAAATGTGTATTTTTGACTAATGGTTTGGTTATTCATTATGATATGAATTTTCACACTTTATGGGCATGTTTTATCCTTTATCAACTTGCTTTTTTAAAAACTGCATTATTTTTCAAGCCTTCAGTCTTCCTCTAGTTTCTCTGCAAATTGTGTTTTGTGATTGTGAGAGAGGCAATATGGGGGGTAATAAAAAGAGGAGGGATCCATTATCCTATGAGGATTGGAAGAAAATTCCTAGAGCTTGGGATATCTTGGAGGTGGGCAAGATGAAAAATTTCATGGAATGTTTCCATGGTCATAACCCTTCAATTACGAGAATGTTTAAGGAGTGGAAGGAGGGGAAGATCATAATTGATGGGAGAAATGTCAAAATTTATGAAGGGTTGATTGCAAAAGTGACTGGCATACCCCTTGTGGGGAAGAATTTCTACAAAGATCAAAAGCTTACTAATGTTGCTATTATGAATTTTCCAAAAGAATAGGAGGAGAGCGATAACCTAGTCAAAATTGACAAAACCTACTACTACCCCAAGGCTATCAAGAATATCTGGAGGTTGGTTCTCTTTTATATCATGCAATATATTACACCAAATGGGAGAATCTCTCATTTTTTATGGCTACCTTTTCATTCCACTAAACCACTTCTAGCACAATCAGAAGGTATCTCTACCTTATTTTCTCTTCTTCTCTTTGAACTCAAGTATTAAGAGGGCTAGGGTCAATCCTAATAGTGATCAGACCCTTCATAAAGGGCTTATGGTTTTAATTTTTGATTATTTTAAAGCTAATTCCATTGATAAAGCTAGTTTTGAGAATTCAACTACGAATGAGGATTCTCATTATTCTAATGAGTTCAAGGAGTATGGGGAGTTTGATACTGAGTTGGAGGAAGACACTGATTTTGATGTCCAGGAGAAATGTACTATTAAGGGTGAGGGTAAAATGGAGGCCATCGGATTTGGGAAGATTAATAAGGGAAATACTTTGAAAGGAAGGAGTGAGAAGAAAATCAAGGAGGAGATATGGGTTGAGGAAGGTGTTGATGGTAGTGAGGACATGGACACTAACCTTGAGGATAATATGAGGTCTTCTTGCAAGAAACCTAATATTTTAGTTTTGATGGTTAGAAACCCTAAGAATTTTTTTAGGGACACCCCTATTCCTTCCCCTCCCCATAGCCCTGTGTAGTTGAATTTGATGGACAATGCCATCCCTTCCCCAACCCTGCCCAACACTAAGAATGTGGTTAAGAGTTATGTGGTGAGGATGAGGTTTTGAAGAAGGTGACTGGTGGTGATTCTATTCCCTAGAGTGATCTTGGTACTGATGTTGTTATGGGTTCCTGGAGGGAGGAAGTTACCTTTTTTAGCTTTGATAATTTTAGGAAGGATCCCAATATGAATTTTTTGTAGACTACTAAGGAATGGGATATAAATTTTATAATATTGTTAACTCAAATTTCTACAAGGTGAAATATATGAAGAAACATCAGATGGCCTTTACCATTAAACTAGATATTCTGGAGGCCATTGGTACCGGTAAGGACAAACCCTTCCCTGAGGAGCTCAAAGATCTCACCATGGTCGTGAATGATGTTGATGCCATGACTGAAGTCTACTCTTCAAAGTTTAATAAAGTGGATGATAAGTTTTCTATTGTTGAGAAAAGAATTGATGGCCTGGAGGATACTCTTAAGAAGATTGGTGAGCAGAGTTTTAAGATCCTTAAGGAATTTTCTAAACATCTCAGGATCCTCATTGTCAAGATGGAGAACACCAATAGGGAGAAAGCCATTGTTCAGGTTGCTAATGACAAGGATAACAACCATTTCGATGTTCCTGATGGGCCTGGTAAAATAACTTGTGCTAATTTGAAGAAGATGGTATAGAATGCTAACAAGGATATAGAGGAATTGAAGAAATTTTCTAATACCATGTGTTATTTTGAGTTCGAAGTAGTTGAGCTTCTTAAGAATTTCTCTTAACTCTGTCTTTGCCTTTGGGTTCTTGCTAATATTTTTGTTCCTATTTTCTGGCCCTGTCTTGGGTGCTTTCCTTTTGTTGGAATTTGTTCGCGGTTGCCAACTGCTCTTTCCTTTTTTTTTGGTCCTTTTCTATTATTCTTTAATATTTTATCTTTCTCCCTAACGGTGCAAAGGGTTTCAGGTCCCTTCAAAACCTATTTTCACTTAATCAAAAATTTATTTTCTTTTCAAGATGAAATCATTTTGTAAATTCCCTCCTTAAAATCATCCATGTCGATATGGTCCAAGTTAGTTTCTCTTGTTAGGCTCCAACTTTAGGTGAGTTTACATGGAGGAGTAATTCCATTGATTTCATACTTCATTTATGTAGTACTTGAAATATTTGATATTTGGTGTCCATGAACAAACTCAAATAAATATTTTATATAATAATTTTTAATATTATAAGTTATATCTTGACTCAAACATTGGTAATCCTCAAAATATTAATTTTCATAAAAGAAATAATTATAATGAATAACTTATGCACATCAATTAGTTCAATAGGAGTACTTGACTCTTACATCTCCAAAATATTAATCATAAACCAAAATCAACCTTTAGAAATCTCTTTTATGTAGTTACAAAGTTGAAGCCTAGGCCAATGCACAATTACAAATATTTGGTGTGTAAACTATATTTGAAGAAATATTAGTTAAATTAAGTATGAAAGGTTATTTCAAGTTTTTGCAAACACTTCATATCGCAGATTTGTGAATATAAATTAGGTTTTTGCATAAATTTTTGGAGGTTTGGATTAGGACTACAACTCAATATCTTAAAATAGGATATTACATTAGCTTACATAATATTATGAGAATAATAAAAATTCCTAGTACTAAATATCAAATGTCTAAAATAATTAAATGATATAAATGATATTAATTTAAGGCTTCATTCTGCAATGCATAGAGATTGAAAGATCAACCAACTCAAAAGGAGCCAAAGATATAATTATTTTACTATTTCTACGTGATCAATGATGTCATATGAAAATGAGGTGTTTATCAACTTAAAATTGAAATCATATTTATGAATATTTGTAGAAACTAACCCCCATTTGTTTCATTAAATTATTATAAGAAATTTAAAATATTTATTAAAATTGATTATTGGGCTTATGAGGTTTAGAAATGAATAGAATATGCATGGATAAAAATAATTAGTAAAATTGATCACTATCACCAATTGGACATACTTAGTAGTTCAACATAATCACTTTGAATAAAAATTCACTTATCGATTCTCAAACATAAAAATCACAAGTTAAAATTACCTATTGAAAATAATTTTTAAATTTTTATAGCAACCAATTTAATTATTTATAATTACTCTTAGCATAATATAACACACACTCCTTTTGAATTTAGTGAATTTCCTCTACGTATTAACTAATTTCCTAATTAACTCTAGGTTTGCAATCTTATAATTTTTCTAGGAAATTCATTACAAATAATATTTAAACAAAGAGTAATAAAACCTTTATGCAAAATATTACCCATTACATTTTCATTCAATTTATTTTCAATTCTTTTCTCTTAAACAAAGAATAAGAAAACTCTTGTTGTGCTTGGTATTCAGTCAGATTTTTTCCCAAACATAAAAGAAAACTTGTGTTAAAGTATGATTGTAATTCTTTGAGGTGACGTGCTAAGGTAGTGCACCATGCAACAAGAATTGGAATTATGCAATTCAGTTGCCAGGGTTCAACCTATCATTATCATTTTCAGTACGTTTTCTTAGTTTCTACGGCTAGCGAGGGTATTTACTTTAATAAAGCTGACACTGTCTGTTGGCATCTGACCACAAGCTAATTTCTAGAAGTTGAGAAATAACTTTCTTCAGCCCCAAGCAAACTACGAATAAGCCCGAAATTTGATCTGGTCGATGCGTGGAAATATCAAAATAATGGGCTTTCGAGAAGACGAAGAGGGAGTGTTGTGTTACATACGCAGGAAAGATGACACTGAGATTCTCCCTTTTATGTAATGTGGGAAAGGGCCGTGTCTTCTTTCTTCGTATGAAACCTTCTTTTCCTTAATTTCTTAAAACTAGCCATGTTTTCTTCCATTATATGAAATTTGAACTGTGATTTATTGAAGGAAGGAAATGTCGGTAAATTTTTATCCTTGCCTATTAGGCCTGCATTTTTTATTTCTTATTGAAGTTATGGGTGTGTTTACTTACCCTTCACCATAGGTTTGTGCCTTTTGTATTAAATAGATTTGGAGGAAATCAAATTTAATGATGACGTACTTATTAAAAAAAAACTCACCAATTGAATCAGATCCCAGCCCCATACAATTTCTTTAATTATACAACTGATTCTCAGTAAGTTCCTGTAACTTTGTAGGTTTCTCTGTCCGTGAAGTTATAATTACCCATTAGATTGATGAAATGTTCTCTCGCAACCCCTTGTGTCATGTAAACAATTATGTTTTTATTATACCATAGGAACAAGAGTTTTTTCAATGGTGTCCTGTGTAGAAACTATGAGGAGAAGATAGGGCACTTCTGTCAGATTAATATAATTTTCTAGCAGATTCAGTTTCAAACATCCTGTTATGTTTCAATGTAAAAATCAGATTATTGGTTATGGAGCAAAATTTTTATTGGGCACAATACATATAGTACAACATAAAATAAATTTTTATTGGTTCATCAGGTTTTCTATAAAAGAAAATATAGCTAAAACAAGACAAAAGTTTCAAAATTTTGTGTGATTCGAGGAAATAAATTCATTCAGATAATTAACAGAAGCTCGGAATGGATAAGCTCGAGTAATAAAGAGATGCTTAGTTGTTTCACATGCAAGGTCAAATTTGTCTGTGATGTTGATCCAAGTCTGAAGATGGAACTCTAATTAGATGACAGAGGTGACCTAGTTGAGAAGATTCAGACTCTTTTTACAATGCTCAACCTATCTATCTAGTTTTATACATGTTATTTGAACCTATCTTATTTGCAGGGTTTTATCAACTGTCACTATTGATTTGTAGAATTTGGTCACCTACATTTCTTTATTTGATTCTGTCAAAACTGTTGTCATATTAAAAGTATGAAGGGCTTGCTTAGACGTAAGAGGTTGATGACATTATCTTATCGTATTAATAGGGAAGAAATTTATGTTTGAAAGCACTATGCATAGGGTGATTTATTTGACTCAAATCAAATGATGTACTGTATTTTCTATGTATGAATTTTTACGCCTCTTAACACCACTTCATGATATGAATGATTAGAAGATGCCTATAAATACAAGTTTTAGTCGATCAATTTAAGGAATTAGGCACAAGTGTTATGGTATAATGACTATATATATTATAAAAGAGAAAGCTACAGATTATAGGAATTAGAGTTTAAAATAGGCAGAATAATTTTACATATAATATCATCTAAATTACAAGAGTCCTACAAGGATTCAAGATATTTGAAAGTTACGGATAGATTCTTAAAACTAGGTAGAACAATATGTTAATTATCTTTATTATGGATGCAATAGTGGTATAATGATCGATAATGGATTGTTGATACTACATAATTTACATATGAAACTATGCTAATCTAGATAAGGTTCAGACCTAGGAGAAAACAAAATTGTGAAAAGAGTCTTAACATTATATAACGAGACAACTAAATATAATAATACATATACTAAAGACTTCTCAAAAAGATTCTTAAATATCTAAGTAAACATAACATGTAAATATGTATGAACATGACCTAATAAGTGAACTAGTTAGGTAACATTTCCTATTCACACTAACACCCTCCTAACATATAATTTAGGGAAAAGTAAACAAATGCAATAATGTAAAGATATAAAAATGATGCAAAGACGGAACCTTTCTACAAGGTCATATTTGGTATCAAAAAATAAAAGATCTATCTCTAATAAAGAAAATAAAAAAGTCATACGAAAAATCCTCTTCCTAGAAAAGAGAATGTAGGAAAAGAAACACATAAAAGTTATGGAAAATGGATAAATAAGAAACCTCATTCACCTAATATACATAAATATATAATAGATATTTCATTCATAGGAGAAAAAAAGTCTCTTGAGCCTAGTATCTTTGAAAATTCAAGTAAACAGATGTGGCAAGGACTCAGGGGGAGTCTATCTATATAACTGGTTTCTAGAATGTTGATCATTACCATTGATGTCAAAGGGGAGGAAGAAAACTCGAAATGATAAAGAAGAGAGCGGTGCTCAAAAGTTTCAAATGTATAAGATATGGTGAGATCTTGGCCTTTACATATTAGATTCATGTCAATATGCTAGCAACACTTTATTTTTTGTCTTCAATGATAAAGGGGGAGATTTTCAAACATTTATTGCCATTTAAGGTCAAAGGAGCGATGACAAATAATTGTTAAGAAGAGTTGAGAAGTATTAGTCTTTGATGACAAGTTATACAAAGGAAGGTAAATTACTTGTCATGTCTTGTTAGATTTATTTAGGAATCATTTTGACTTTAAGAGACATCATTATGGACTACTATGGAAATAGATTCAGTTGGATTATATTTATAAAATCTACATGTATCTATTCTAGTTGGTATAGGTGATCCAAAAGTGTTATTTGGAATTATAGAAGACAAGTTACCTAGACACTTAGTTTGCAATGATGAATTGATTTGATTGACATTACTTCATATTTGAGAGATGATCTATGGTTTGAATAGATAACATATAGCCATATATTCTATCATCTGATAATTTCTAGAGTTGTTGTTCATAAGACAAAATTTTGAAGTTACAAAAGGGTTAGTGTGATTGGTAATCACGTATAGTGGATGACTATTGGAACCAAATACAACTACATTGGGAATCACATAACGTATTCTTTCTTCTAGAGTAGCATGTGGACTATTCAACCTTCCCTATTGATGACCTACTTCAAGATGTATTTTTTATATTCTGGGATGACACGTGAATGTAATTTTTTAATTATAATGTGTGAGTATTCATGTAAATGTATGTATGTATCTATGGTTCTAGGATCCTTCTTGGATGATTTGAAATCTATGTAAATGCACATGAATACAATTATTTCACTAGTAGTGATGATTGGAGTATAAGATAGAAGCAATGTGAGTTGCATTTCAATCATAATAAGAATTTACTAGAATAGCATTTGATGTGGGGGATAGTTTGTTAAGGTGCATTAGATCAAGTGTAAGTTGAGTGTTGATTTTGAATTTCATTAATTCATATCATTTTTCTTGTTTAGATTGAAATCTTATATACTAAGTTGATGATCAAGTCTAGATAAAGGTGATTGATATCTCCTATAGGTTAGTTCCTATAAATACAAATGGGATTGGTGTCTTAAATATGTTTAATCCTAGTTCATCATTGCAGGTCAATCTATTATTTTGTGAGGCTATATTTGATCAATAGATCCAACCAACTATCCTCACTATGGTTTTTCCCATCTTGGATTTATATTTATATTTGGTTCTCATATGTGTGATAATTATAAATTATTTAATGTATTTTTAACTACCACATAATAAGAAATTTGCTTGAGTTGCATTAATGTTCTAAGGATCATAATTAGAGAAGTTATTAACGGTGATTAATTTCATTTAAGTAAAGAATTTGTATTACTAATTTTAACTCCCAACCTTACCCATCCTCCACTTCTTAATATATTTTGTGCACTTTAGTTTTTACCCAACATTACTATTATGTTAGTTAGTAGAAAGTTAGATTTTTTTTTTTTTTAATATTTACTAGGTTTACTACAATTAGATAGATCTAGTATAAGTATTCAATATTCATAGAAGAGGTTTTTTTAAAGGAAAACTCTCTCTCTCTCTCTCTCTCTCTATATATATATATATATATATA
>MU224712.1:2407947-2445889 GCA_018584345.1 Thuja plicata
TATATATATATATATATCTATGTGTGTGTGTGTGTGTGTGGGAGTGTGTGTGTGTAATAATCTAATATATTCACAACTTAGGTATTTACTAGCAAATATTAATTAAATCAAGAAACACTACATATATAGATCGTATCTTCTATCATAGATTACTATAGCCAAAATATGCGATATTAGGATATAAATCATAGAAAACCTTACTCTAAGATTCAAGAAGTCAAACAATTAACAAGTTCATGAGGTAATCATGAAGCTAGAAGAAGTCAATACAAGTTAATCAAGCTATATAGGCCAAACAAGAGTTCATCCTAGAAGTCATCAAGAAATGAAGTCAAACATGAATACACAAAGAATGAAAAATAATACAAGGATCACAATCATGCCCAAGAAGGTGAGGTACATTTAGGTTTGGCACCCCCAACAACTGACTACCAAGAAAGAACCTTAATCTTCACAATCAGATAATGGAAAAGATGAAAGGGGTTGAGACATCATGTGGAACTCACAAGGTCATTAACTACAAATTTCCCCCTAGTCATACAAACAAATCACAGATACACATGCATATGAAAGCATCAAGTATACAAGACATTATAAATTAGATACAAGGTGAGGATTCAAATAAATCCATAACATTATACATCACATGACTAGGGTTAGTCTCATAGTTTACATCAATAACTAAAGAGAATCCAAATCATATGTATAAGCATAGATGAAAATAATCATAACAATATAAATCTGAATCATATCATCATCTAGAGATATCAAAATATAACATATAATAGAGTCCATCAAAGATAATAATGCCATAATAATATCATATATCATATGTAGAAAAGAGTCATCGGAGAGAGTATTACATCCTCCCACCTAGGACTAGGTTTACTCATGGAAGCCTACAAACAGATATGGATAGGTAGCTCTAAGTCTATCAATCTCCTCCCATGTAGTTGAGGCCTAATCATTATGATCCTATTAGATTCTTGATTTCTCTATGGTGCAACCCATGAGGATCAATGTATGCTGCAATAGGATATGTATAGGCTCCAAATCTAGATTATTGTCCTCTACCTATAAAGAATTAGATTCCAGCACGTGAGTCAAATCAAAAATATATCTCCTAAGAAATGAAACATGAAATAGAACATGGATATCAGAAAATTTGAGAGGAAAGGAAAGTCAACAAGAAAATAGCCCTATCCTCTCAATGACCTTGAATGGACCAACAAAATGGGGTGCCATCTTAGAGACCTTTCTATAGAGGATTGAACTCTTTCATAGGTGAACACTCAAGAATACTATATCGACAACTAAGAAATATCTACCAATCCTGTGAGCATCTGCATACATTTTTTTACCCATCTTGTGCTACCACAACATGATCCCTAATTCTCTCTGTTGGAAATGAGATATGTAACTCAGAGGGGAGGGGTGGATTAGTTACTTAAAAAAAAATCCTTTGTCCCTTAGATGTCTTAAATACTTTAATATTGTTACTCGGGTTAGTTAAGATATTCTTCTATAACTCGGGTGTTCCTTCTGTTACTCGGGTGTCAAAGCAATCTTTAATGAAATTATACTTAGAGATTAAATGTAGAAACATAAAGCATAAAAAAAATAAACAAGTACACATATGACACCAAGATTTAACGTGGAAACCCAATATGGGAAAAACCACTAATGTAACTAGTTACTTTTTTTCAGTCTTCTGAAGTGAGTCCTGTTAGGAGCCAACCTTGTTAAAGTTTACAATAACACATTGTTAGGTGTGACCTTATTAAAGGATTTAATCACCTTGTGAGGAGTGGCCTTGTTATAGGTCTTCAACACTTCAATCTAGAAATGCTACCTTGTGAGAGGATTTACAAAACACTATTAAGTCTACTCTGTTAAGAGATTTTGATCACTGTTACAATAGTTAGAAAGTAACAATGGATTGACCTGTATGTGTAAGCAACTATCTTTGCTGATTCAGATCTTTGCTTGATTGTAATTGGATCCTTTTTGATCATATATTTTATTGTAGCTCTGAGTGTTCTATACTCACTTACACACTTAGACTTCAACACATTCAACCCAAACTTGACCTTTCATAAATATATGGTAAGCCCTGTCAAGTTAGCTTGAATAAACTCTAAATAATAAATCATAATTCAGTCAGCCTCATATAACCATTTAATTACATAATATAAATCATTGTTAGTCAGCTGCAACTGAATGCCCAACCAAGAATGAAATTCTTGAGTGAACTCGGTCAACACTAAACTTCTTCAATGCCTGAACTCAACTCATTCTGTTTACCAATTGTGCTCGATCTCAATGTAGACATTAGTGTAGAACCACTACATAAGTGTATATATATGTGTAACATCAATTACAATATACAATTGAATAATTGTCTTCAACAATCTCCCTCTTTGGCATTGATGGAAACACAACATGTCATAATACAAAGAATTGTGAAGCAACATAAAATTTCTTTAATGTCCTTAGCTTCATTCTGGTTCATATCCAAAAATTCCCTCTGACAATGTCCTTAGCTTCTTTCTAATTATCCCTATGACAATGTCCTTAGCTTCATTCTAATTCTTATGTATTATAGAAAACTCTCCCTCTTTGAAAATAGATGCCAAAGACTCCAATTCCACAAATACTATTTCTCTTTGAAGTTGTAATGTACCTGAATTTACTAATTCATCTACAATGGGCTCTGATATATCTGCATCAACTGGAAGATTTTCACTATTGCTCGGGTTGATGCATCACTAAACTATATTTTAGTGATCTAAAAGTAGGGGAAGTACCCCTATCTTTCCTCTAAGATACAAGAATGCATCCTTAGGTAAGGTTTTGGTGAATATGTCTGCAACTTGTTCTTTGGTGTTTACATATGCCAACCTTACTTCTCTATTCTGTACTAATTCCCTCAAGAAATGATATTTTATTGCTATGTGCTTGGTTTTGGTGTGCATCATAGGATTCTTTGAGATGTTAATGGCATTGGTGTTGTCACAGTAGATAATAACTAGTTCTTTTATCTCTTCCTTCATTCTTGACAACAACTGCTTGATCTATATGATGTTAGAACAATTCACTGCTGCAACAACATATTCTGCCTTTGCTATAGACTGAGAGATACAATTATGTTTCTTGCTAGTCCAAGACACTAACCTTTTTCCAAGAAAGAAAGCTCCAGCACTGGTGCTCTTCCTATCATGACACATCCAACCTAATCAGCATTAGTGAATGCTTTTAAATCAAAGTTTCCACCTTTCTTATACCATTAACCATAGTCTTCAGTACCTTTCAGATATCTCACAATTCTTTTGATTGCCATTAGGTGATTATCTCTGGGATTAGCTAAAATTATTGCAATAATACCAACTGTCAATGTAATATCAGGTCTAGTGTGCATAAAATATTGCAATTTTCCAATCATGGATCTGTAATTGGTCCGATCTACCTCTTTTGAATCATCATCCTTAGACAGTTTCTATCCAGTACACATGGACAACAGGTTTGGAATCTTTCATACCAAATTTCTTGAGTATCTCCTTGATATATTTTGATTGCATAATGTAGATACCATCCTTCATTTGATGTACTTGTAAACCAACAAAAAATCTATTCTCAACAAACATAGACATCTCAAATTCTTTGCCCATAGCTACAGAGAATGCTTTGCATAGGTCATCATAACCAGTGAATAATATGTCATCAAAAAATATCTCTGCTAACAATATTTTGTTCTGTGGTCCTTCTTTGATGTACATGCTACTATTATCATTGGCTCTTTGAAATCCAATGCTTATTAGATAGCTATGTAGTCTTTCATACTAGGCTCTAGGCGATTTCTTTAGTCCATACAATTCTTTGTGTAGCTTGCAAAACATATTCATTCTGTTGGGATCAATAAAGCCTTCTGGTTGTTCAATGTAGACTTCTTCTTCTAGGATTCCATTAAAAAATGGAGACTTCACATCCATGTGATATACTTTGTATCCTTTATGTGCAGCATATGCCAGAAGAGTTCTGACTCCTTCAAGTCTTGCAACAGGACCAAAAGTTTCTCCATAATCAATACCCTCTTCTTGAGCATATCCTTTACAAACTATTTTGGCCTTGTTTCTAGAGACTTTCCCATTTTCATCCATCTTGTTTCTAAAAACCCACTTGGTTCCAATCACATTCTTATCTTTTGGCCTAGGTACAAGAGTCCAAGTTTTGTTCTTCTCAATTTTCTCAATCTCTTCATTCATTGCCTCTATCCAACTTTCATCATTCAATGCATCTTTAACAGTTCTAGGTTAAAATTCACTTAGTAAGCATGTAACTTTTAGTTTATTTCTTTTCATTACACCTTTTGTTTGATCTCCAATTATTTTATCAGGTGCATGATTCCTTTTCACGCATCTAGAAAGTAGTGGATCCTTCAATCTATATTATGGACTTGATCCACTAGGTCTGTGATTCTCAAACATTCTTTCCTGTTCCTCTATCTAATACTCGGGTCCCTCTGACTATGACTTGGGTCCTTCTGCCTGTGACTCGGGTCCTTCAGTCTGTGACTCGGGTCCCTCTGTATGTGACTCAGGTCCTTCTACTAGTAGTTCATGTTGCACATTTTTCAACTCAGGTAGTACAATTTGTGTCAGTATATGTTGTCCCATCACCATTTCTTGAGTCATAGGTATAGTATCAAGTTCATGATATACAAAGTTTCTATAGTCTTCAGGCTCTTTATTGCTCTTCTCTTCACATTTTTCTACAAACTCATCAATCTTGACATGTACACTCTCTATGACTTTATGAGTAGTAAGATTTAGACATTTGTATTCTTTGCTTTTACATGCGTAACCTAGGAATATTCCTTCATCACTTTTTTGCATCTAGTTTCCCATTTCTTGCTTCCTTCAAGATGTAGCATCTACTTCCAAATACTTTGAAATAATGAACATTAGGTTTATATTCGTACCATAATTCAAAAGGTGTTCGATTACTACCTTTCTTTAGTTGAACTCTGTTCAAGGTGAACACTGTAGTGATGATGGCCTCCTTCTAGTAATTGGTAGCAACATTCTTTTCAATCATTAAGGTTCTGGCACAATCCATAATGGATTTGTTTCTCCTTTATGCTATTCCATTTTGCTGCGGTGTACCAGGGGCAGATACCTATCTTTTGATTCCTCTTTCATTATAGAATTTATTGAAATCATTAGAAATTAATTCTACTTCTCTACCTAATCTTAGGCATTTTAGTTTCTTTCATGTTTCTTTTTCAATTCTTGCAAGATACCACTTGAATTTATGAAAAGATTCTGATTTCTCTCTAAGAAACATGACAATCATCCTTCTGGAATGATCATCAACAAAATAGAATAAAATATTTTTCTCCAGTATAGATTTTTGTTCCAATCGGTGCACATAGATCACTATGTACCAAATCCAAGACTTCATCAATATTGTAATTCTTTCTCTTGAAGCTAGTCTTTCTCATCTTTCCAATTTGACATTGTTTGCATATTGCTAACTCAGGTTTCTTCAAGATATGAATACCTCTTACTCTTTTGTTCTTGCTTATGTTTACCAGATTGTCAAAATTCACATGACACAATATTTTATTCCATAACCATCTTTCTTCTACTTGTGCAATAAAGAATGAACCTTCAGTGAGATCAAGATAGAATAAATTACCTTTTGTTTGCCTGCCAGTTCTAGCTAGGTTGCCTTTACCATCGAGGAGCTTGGCCTTACCATTCATAAATTCTACCTTGAATCCAATGTTTTTTAGTTGTGCTACAATGAGTAGATTTCTCCTTAATCCTTCAACCCAATAAGAATTATCACATTTGATTCCTTTTGTCAGAATAATGTAACCTTTTCCTTTTATGGGGCAAGGTTCATCATTCCCAAAACTGACACTTCCACCACCATAGTGTTCAAGATGTTCAAACTTTGTCTTATCACCAGTCATGTGATGAGAACAACCACTGTCAATTATCCAAGTATCATTTTTATTGATGTGTGAGAAAAGTGTAGTCTTTTCATCTTCCTCACTGTCAGAATATTTTGCAATATAAAAAGACTTCTTGCCTTTATCCTTATATCTTTTGTAGTTATTGAAATCTTTCTTTCCTTTGAATTTGTTAAACTTCCTCTCATCCTTGTCTTCCTTGTTTGGACACTTTGCAGCAATGTAACCAACCTCATTGCATGAGAAAAAAATCAATGGTATCTTTCCTCTGTATTTTCCTTTTGCAGCTCTTCTTGCAAGTAGTGCTTCAATGATGTCAAGATCTTCATCATCAGATTCATAATCACTGTCACTTTCAATCTACTTTCCTTTAGAGTATCTATCCTTCTTACCAAGGTTCAATTTGGCTTTGAATGAAGACTACAGATTGCTAGAGCTAGGAGAGTAGTTGTCAAAATTGTCCAGCTCAAAGGTTGTAAGTCTTCCCACTAATGTATCCAGAGTAATGTCTTTGTTGCACCTTATTTCTTGAATGGATGAAACTCTAATAACATAGATAGGAAGTAAAGTTCAGAGTACCTTGCTGACTACTCTAGTATCTTCAATTAGTCCACCTGCTGCTCTGATAGCACTTACAATCTTCTTGATTCTTTCACTATATTTGTGATATCTTCTCCTTCTTTCATTTTCATCTGGTTAAATTATCCTCTTAGACTTTCTGCTTTAGCTCTCTTTACATTTGCATCACCTGCATGAATGTTCTACAATTTCTTCCACATATCATGGGATGTAGGGGAGTCCTTGACTTCATTAAATTTTGAATAGCTGAGTGAAGAAGCTATGTCAATCATCTTTATGTTATGAAGTTTTTGTTCCATCATTTGTTCCACAGTCATAGTCCCTGTTGGTGTGCAACATATTTGGTCTCTAAGAATTGTAAACCATCATCTCCAATAGTAGATAGATTTAGCTTCATCAGTTCCTGTCATGCTAGGAAATTGTCTTTGTTCAGCTTTGGGATCTCCCTCCTGTAAGACATCTGTGATCTTTAGCTTAGGCCTTGAAACCTTTCCTAAAAGCACTTGAAGCTCTGATACCAATTGTTGGAAATGAGATAAGTAACTGAGAGGGGAGGGGTGAATTAGTTACTTCAAAACAAATCCTTTGTCCCCTAGATGTCTTAAATACTTTAATACTGTTACTCGGGTTAGTTAAGATATTCTTCTGTAGCTCGGGTGTTTCTTCTGTAACTCAGGTGTCAAAGCAATCTTTAATGTAATTATAAATAGAGATTAATTGTAGAAACATAAAGCATAAAACAAATAACAAGTACACATATGATACCAAGATTTAATGTGGAAACCCAATATGGGAAAAACCACCAATGTAACTAGTTAATGTTTTTCACTCTTCTGAAATGAGCCCTGTTAGGAGCCAACCCTGTTAAAGATTACAATAACACACTGTTAGGTGTGACCTTATTAAAGGATTTAATCACCTTGTGAGGAGTGGCCTTTTTAGAGGTCTTCAACACTTCAATCTAGAAATGCTACCTTGTGAGAGGATTTACAAAAGACTATTAAGTCTACTCTGTTAAGATATTTTGATCACTGCTACAATTGTTAGAAAGTAATAATGGATTGAACTGTATGTGTAAGCAACTGTCTTTGCTGATTTAGATCTCTTCTTGAATTTAACTGGATCCTTGCTGATCAGATATTCTATTGCAGCTCTGAGTGTTCTGTACTCAATCAAAATCCAATCTGATTTTGCCTTCACTCTTCATGTCACAGAATTCCACACTTCTTCCTTTTTACTTTCACTTCCACTTACACACTTAGACTTCAACACATTCAATCCAAACTTGAACTTTCATAAATACATGGTAAGCCCTATTAAGTTAGATTGAATAAAATCTAAATGATAAATCATAATTCAATTGGCCTCATATAACCATTTAATTACATAATATAAATCACTGTTAGTCGGTTGCAATTGAATGCTGGACCAAGACTGAAATGCCCGAGTGAACTCGGTCAACACTGAACTTCTTCAATGCCCAAACTCAACTCATTCTGTTTACCAACTGTGCTCGGTCTCAATGTAGACGTTAGTGTAGAACCACTACATAAGTGTATATATATGTGTAACATCAATGATAATACACAATTGAATAATTGTCTTCAACTTGCTCATCTTATTTATTCATGTCACACAACATCTCTAGACCTAAAATTACTGTATCCTCTAGATGGTCCCATCTCAGAGGTGTAAAACAAGGATGACCATACAAATCCTTCAATGATTACATGCCGATGGAACTATGATACCAATTATTATATGAAAAATATACCAAATAGAGGTACTCCTCCCAGTGAGTCTGTCTATCCATAACATACATTCTCAACATATCCTCTAGCACCTATTTTACCCTCTCTTTCTGACCATTTGTCTCCAGATGATATGTTGAACTAAATTTAAGCTATGTCCCTAGGGAAGGATATAAGGAATTCCAAAAATCAGAAGTAAAAATCTGATCTCGCTCAAAACAAATTCTCTATGGAATACCATGAAGTCTAACAATATCCTTCACAAACACCTTGGATACTAAAGATATTATATAGGAGGACCACGTAGGGGATGAATGAGATATCTTGGTCAATATCCCAATGGTAATTTTGATAGTGTCATGCCTATGGGAAGAAATTGGAAGTCCTAAAATGAAATTTGGAACTAATTTCCCACTTCCACTTCGGGATAAGTCGAGGCTATAGAAGTCCTACAGAGTATTGATGCTTGACCTTAACTCTCTCACATTCCATGAACCTTGCAAAAAACTTATAAATTTCCCTCTTCATTCCCAACCAAAGGTATAACTAATGTAGGTCTACATGCACAAAAATATCCTCCAAGAAAACTAACACAAGTCTATCCAAAAAACTTCTGAAGAGCCTATTCATCAAACTCATAAGTACTAAGAGTGCATTATTCATTCTAAATGATACTAATTTAAAATTATATTGACCATATAGAATATAGAATGTATTGTGACTAATGTCTACCTTGTGGTTCCTAAAATAATTGTATCCATATTTCAAATTAATCGTTGAGGAGACCTTTGCCCCCTTTATCTGATCAAACAAGTCACCAATACGAGGAAAAGGATATTAGTTATTCATGGTAACATTAGTTAGCCTATCCCTAGTAATAATCTTCTAGAGGCTATCCCAACTATTATTAATGGGAAGGATAATAGAGTTATTTTATCCCAAGTCTCTGAGGAAGAGGTCAAAAATGTGATTTTTCTATGGTAGCTTATAAATCGCTTGGACCGGATGGATTTCCCCCAGCTTTCTTCCAACACTTTTGGGAGGTTATCAAATATGATCTTGTGTGCGCAGCCCATGATTTTTTTAGAACTAGTAATATTCTTAAGAAAATCAACAAAACCTATATTGTTCTGGTTCCTAAAGTTTAGGATCCTTAGTGTATTGGTTACTTCCATCCCATAAGCCTTTGTAATAGTTTTTTTAAAATCCTCTCTAAAATTTTTACCAACAGAATCAAACCTCTGCTAAGCAAAATCATTAACCCCAACCGAAAAGGATTCATGTTGGGAAGACAAATCTTAAATGCAGTTATCACATTCCATGAGATCATTCATTCCATGAATAGAGGCAAGAATGTTGGTATGGCATTAAAATTGGATATATCTAAGGCGTATGACAAATTCTTCTGGGACTTCTTGTATGAGGTGCTTAGGAAATTTGGATTTCATGAAAGATTTATCAAAATCATAAAGGTGGCGGTGGAAATGGTTGACTTTTTTGTTTTGGTTGACGATGCACCTTGGAGATATTTTAAGCCTGAGAGGGGTTTACATCGAGGGGACCCCCTATCCCCCTATCTGTTCTTGTTGGTTGCGCAGGTGCTAGCCCAGAACCTGTTGAGGTTGGAGGGAATTGGATCTATTGCTGGATTCAAGCTAGCCTTCACTCTTCCTATGGAAGCTATCCAATAGTTTTCTGATGACACGTTCCTTTTTGGAAAATCCTGTATCAGGGAAGCCAGGGAATGGAAATCTCTCCTAAACTCCTATGCAGTGGCTTCTAGTCAAGTGATCAACTAAAGTAAAAGTAAATTTATTTCTTCAATACTGAACAAAGAGCATAGCTGAAGATTGTGGAATGCCTTGGTTGTATTGGAGCAGAGCTACCTGATACTTACCTTGGGCTCCTGCTCATGGTGAAGGAGGTTTCAGACCAGTTTTGGAACACCATTCTGGAGAAAATGCAGAAAAAACTGGCTGGTTGGAAAGGGAAGGTCCTAAGTTATTCGGGGAAACTTCAATTGTTGTCCACGACCCTACAAGGTATACCTATTTACTTCCTATCTTTATTCAAAATCAATGATATAATGGTGGAGAAGTTGGAAAAAATCTAGAGAAACATTCTGTGGATGGGGATGGAGGAAAATGATAGAATGAATCTGGTCAACTGGGTTACAGTTTGTTAACCGAAACTTTTGGGCGGTCTGGGAGTTAGGAAAATTAAAGACCTAAAAAGGATCTAATTTACAAATTGAGTTGGAAACTATTCAGAGGCTCTACTGGATGGAGTAGAATTATGAAGGCTAAATATTTCAATGATGCCCAATTCCCTTATAGTCAAAATAATCCCTCCGCCTCTAAAATTTGGAATTTTATTGCTAGAAGTAAGGGAACTCTTTTTGAGGGATTGAAATCATTGGTGGGAGATGGTGCTCAGATTAACTTCTGGGAGGACTGGTGGGTGGGGGATAAACCCCTTGTTTAGGAGAAGTATGGTCTAATAAGGGAAAGAATGATCATTCATTTTGGGAGTAAAGTCAGTGATTATATTTCTCAAGATAGGAAATGGCTAGTTCTGGTAGATTCTTACCCTACCCAGGCTATTGTTCCTCCTTACATCTATGAGATTCAAAAGCTTCTAGAAGGAATTAGGATCCCTCTCTCTCTCTCTCTTGTGTTGAGGGAAAGGCTATATGGTGTCATAACAAGTCAGGGGAAATCATGGTGAAATCTGTGTATTTAACTAATTTAAAAACTGTGGCTAATGAGAAGGATTGGGGAAAGGTGTGGATTCCCCAATTGATCCCTAAAATTAATTTCTTCTAGTGGATGGTTCTTCATGGAAAAATTATTACGTTGGACAACCTCCAGAAGTGGGGCATTCAATTAGTTAACATATGCGTTATGTGTAAAGACAATGCTGAGTCTATTAATCATCTCCTTATCCAGTGCCCCTATGCAACTCTAGTGTGGTTTAAAATGATGAGAAGAATGCAGCTGGATTAGGTTTTTATGGAGAATATGGATCAGTTTGTTTGCAACTAGAGTTACCCTGCAAAGCACCCACTTATTGAGATTCTTTGGAGAATGTTACCCTCGCATATTTTTTGGAGCCTATGGAAGGAAAGAAATAATCGAGTGTTTAGAGGGGAGGAAAATGATGCCGAAGGAACGGTGAGAATGGCTATGAATCTTCTCAAGGAAAATATTGATACCTGCCATTGGATTACTCCCCATTTCACCCCCAAGGAGTTAGATTGTAAGTTGGCTAAGGAATGGTAGCTTACTTCCTCCTTCCATGCTTTTGATTTCTCTAAGGTGATTTCAAGGAGAAATACCAAGTGGTCCCCCCCAGAGAAATTTTTTACTAAACTGGATTTCGATGGGGTAGCATCCAAAGGTAATGCTAATGGAGGTGGAATTATCAAAGACCACCATGGGAAGATGATTATTTCTTATGCACTTCATCTTGGGATGAGCTCTAATAATGTGGTAGAAATCATTTCCCTTTTATGGGGACTGACGGTGGCAGTTTCTTTAGGGATCAAAAAGCTGATTATCGAGGGTGACTCAAAAATTGTGATAGAAAAGGTCAAAGGGAACTTCAGAGTTGGCTGGAATATGTCCAATCTACTGCAGGACATCTGGTTGCTTCTCCCTAAGTTAGATGATTTTAAAATGCAACATATTTATAGAGAGGGCAATGTTGTTGCAGACGCTCTAGCAGCCATGGGTCTTGGCTTGCAGGGCATTAGATGCTAGAAAAATTTGAATTCCTTAACCAAGAAAACTATTTTTCTTGTGGAAAAAGAAAGAAAGTTAATTAACGAAGCACGAGGATGAGGATGATTGGATAGGTAAGGTAGCTTGTAATATTATGAGAAGCAGAGCATATTCAAAATTCAAAATCGCTATGGCAAAGGAAATTAATTTGAGTATTATTCTGAAAAGATGGGCCTTTATTTCCTATTCTGGAAAAAGTATAGGTAATTTCAAAAATTATGATGACGTGGGGATTGGCACGCATCTTGAAAGCCCTGATAAGATGGCTGGGCTTAATTGCTATTTTAAACCAAGGATCCATAATCATTTCCCTTCCTGTGATGGCTTTTGTTTCATTTAGGCCACCCATGTGACTTGTACCTACTTGGTTAAAATCATTAAGGCGTTAGACTTTTAATCTGTCAATCGCTTCGCCGATTATCCTTGCTGGGCTCTCTGCATTTTTTTATGGGCTTTTGTGAAATCTTATTTGGGTGGTGGTAGAATGGGTGGGATATCTTTGGAGACTCAAGTGGAGGAGCTTTCTAAGCATAGTTTGGATATGGGTGGTGATATGGTCCGTGTGGAGCCCTCAAAAATTGAGGATGGTCTCCTAAAAAACCCTTGCGCTATTACTTACTTGAAGGAGGGTGTGTTCTATCCCTATATCAAATCCATGGAGGGCAACGATGAACTCATCTTGAGGCAATTGGTAAATACCTAGACAGACCGAAAGGTGACCATCAATGGCATAACTTTTGAAATAAATTAAGAGGTCATTGCCCATGCCATGGGGCTCTCCACTGACAGGAGAAAATGGAAGAAGGTAACGAAGAATAGAGATGACTCTAGTATGAAGAGATTTTTCAAAAATATGGAGGAATTGGTCTATATTCATGGGGGCTTCAAATGGGAGGTGTTTCCCAATCCATGGAATGAGGCATGTCTCATTCTGATGAATTAAATTACTTTGGAAGGTCAGTTTGGCACTCACTATAATTACCATTTCCCTCTGCTCAACTACTTTCGCTACAATGATGCCATTTCTTTCCCCTTCTACCTGCTGCACTCTCGAGGCCTTGGTTATGGATGTTAGAGAGAAGAGAAAGGCTAGGCAAAAGTACTGCATTCTCCACCAGGGCTTGATTTTACGCCTTTTCAATTTTCACCTTGCTTTATGCCCACCAAGAACTGTCACTATGCAAGATATTAACTAAGTGACCATTCTTTGGCTATTATGTACTTTTAAACCCCCTTTTTTTTGTTAAATTCACATTGAGACAATGTAAAGTCCCAAACCACAAATTATTTATTGTTTGACAACCAAAATAAGTTTTGAATCATAGCTCAGTCTAGAGTTAATAAAAATTGACCATCTTGTGTTTTAATTGTTCTTGTATTAGGGTTGTACCTATTGATGCATTCCAAAAGTAGCTCAATACATTTCATGTCAATCGGAGACCCTAAGACTTGAATTGGTATATTATCTATCAATTTTTGGGTGATTCGAATGGGTAAGAGAGGATTAAGCCTTAGAAACTTGATAATCTGGTGTTTTGAAACCTTATTGAAGATTGTTTCTTGCTTTGGAGTCGGGTTAAGGTGGCATCTCTTGGAGTCATCTTCTAGGGTTTTGGATGAGCAAATTGACTAATCCAACAAGACAACTTAATCTCAATACCTATAAAGTTCCTCACATGTAATGTACTGGTTAAAAAAAAATTCATTGAGGGATTGCTACGAAAGTGCAGAGAGGAAAAGGCCAATTGACTTAATATTTATTGCAACAGTGGGAAACCCAATTGTAATGACAAAAGCCATGGATAAGGAAAGGGAGCCGCTAGAGTTAAATCCCGAGACATACTGGAGCAAAGGAGGAGATGAGGAAATAGGGGATAAACAAACCTAACTATAGGGGCCTCCCAATACAAACTTCCACCAACCAAAGCCACCAAAGAACCAGTCTCAACCACCATCTCATTGATGCCAGATATACATAGAGTAGAAGCAGAGAATCAACAAAAGAAAATCCTTTAACGCCCCAAAAGACAAAAGAAAATCAATCACAAGAAAAATGGAAAAAACAAGAGAGAAGAAGGGCAATCAAACAGGAAACAAATTAGAAGCAATGACCAGAAAATTTGGGTTTGTTGTTTCAAATGTTATTTTTATTTTCTCTATTAAGAGATAGAGCTTTAGGGAAAGTTTAAGAATTTTAAAGAAAAGAACAATAATAGTTTTCTATCAGAAGTTAGAACATAGATGAAAGTTTCTTAAGAAAGAACATCATCTAGACTTTCATTTTAATCAAAACCTCACTGAGTATGAGAATGAATCAAGAGATGACCTTACAGGTGGTGTCAAGAGATGTGTAGGTGACGTGTCGTAGAGAGATGCCCTCCTCCCGGCCTCCTTCAGCTTTGCAGAATAAAAAAATGAAATAAAATGAAACAAAGTTTTTTCTAAAGTTATATGCCTGTGTTGGTCATAATTATGATGATGTGTCATGGTTTTCATAATTCCAACCAACACGGGAATAGATTAAAAAATCCAAAATTTTCCTTGTATAAACTGACCAAGAAAAGCCATTTTAATTCTTGGTCAGAAATTTTGGTTTATTTTTTGGGTGAAATGTACTAGTGTCCTTAAAGATGAATGACCAATAATATCCAGCCCTCCTGATCTTGAAAGAAGTAGTCCTGGGAGAAAAATGACCTTCAGAAGGTCCATCATGGAATTTATGTAAGACATTTGCCACTTGCTTTGAATCAATGCATCTAAGGAGAAAACCATTGTGATCCTTTCTAAAAAGGACCTCATTAATCAGCACAAAAGGAATATATTTCAATCTATAGTACCTTCTATTTGCTGAATCTAGGTTTGCAGGGCACTCACCTGTCTTCAAAAAATGGACCATGTTTGGCAACCAATTTACTGCCCTGTCCTGATCCTCTGTTGAATGCATAACTAAGGATGCATTCACTTGTTCTTGATCTTTTGGAGTTTCCTCCTCTATCAAATTTTCACAAATACCCCTTCCTCTAGTCAGCTTGGTAACCTGAATGTCTATATCATATTCCATAACTTTAGTTATCCAACTGGCTCTTTTTTCATTCAAGTCTTTGGAGAGAAAGAATTCTTTGACACTTGGATGGGTGACCCTCAAATGTACCCTATTATGGGTTAATAAATGTCTAAAATTTTTAAGGCTCTTCAAAACAAGTACATGTTTTTCTACAAAAGTGTACCTTTGTTCATACTCTTCTAAGCATTTTCTAAAGAAAGCAATAAGATGCTCCAATCTTTTTGGGTTTTGTTAAGTCAACATTACAGAGATAGAATTTGAGCCTCCATAAGCATTAAGATTAATGCAGTATTTTCTAAAATAAGGATTAAATAAGGTAGGAGCCTATGTCAGAGCCTCTTTAATGGCTTGAAAATTAATTTTTCCTTCCTTGCTCCAATAGAAAACTGTATTCTTCTTCAACATAGTTGTTAAAGGTTTCAGAAGAACTACAATATTAGGAAAGAAATGCCTAAAAAAATTAATCCTACCAATGAAGGATTGAAGAATATTCTTGTAAGGTGGTAGGGGTAGCTCAAGAATAGTTGCAATTCTTTTAGGGTCCACTATAATACCTTTCTTGGACACAATATAGCCCAATAAATTTCCTTCATGTACTGTAGATACACACTTCTTGGGATTAAGGGAGATCCAAAACTCCCCACATATTTCAAAGATTTAACTTAGATGTTTGATGTGATTTGCTACATGTTTAGAATAGATAGTGATATCATACAACTACACCATCACAAAATTGTACATGAGGCTCTTGAAGGGCATATCCATAGCCTTTTGAAAAGTGGCACCTGCATTTGACAAACCAAAAGGAATCTTTTGATAGGCCATAGTTCCCCATTTGGTTTTAAATGCACTCTTGAATAGAACCTCCTTATTGGCTAGGATCTAATTGTACCCAAAGTATCCATCTAGAAATGAAAATAATTTAGATCCAGAGACACACTGCAAAATATTGCATGGATGGCAATCTTTTAGGGATTCCCTATCTAGGTCTCTAAAGTTAACACATAAGATTAGTTCCCTATTCATTTTTCTAACAGAAACAAGATTGGATAACTAACTAGTATGTTTAATGGGGTATATGATACCACTCTCTATTAGCTTAAGAAGTTCCTTTTGCATGAGTGGCTCTAGTTTAGGATTGACAGGCCTTTGTTTTTGTCAAACTCGTTTGGCATTAGGTTCTAGCTCTATAGTGTGTTGAGAAAGTGCTGGATCAAACCCTTTGAGATCTTCATACTGTCGAGCAAAGATATCACTGAATTCTTGAAACAATTGGATGTAAGCATTATTTTTTGAATTGGTTCTTACCTTTCCAAACTTTAAGCTTTTACCTAGTTCAAGCTCTAAATCAGTGTAATGTTCTTGTTGAACTACAAAGCTAGTCTTATTCCTTTTGGCTTGGTCATATTTATTGAAGATTGACTCTAAGGTGATGAGGCCCCTAGGAAGCCTATTAGATTTGAGTTGCACCACTTGGACATCAACCTATTTTTATTGTGATCTAAAAATACATCTTCCTCAAACAAGAATTGCATAATGTTTTTATCATTTTCAAGCACCTGCCAATTAACATCATTATCAGGGATGGAGGGCCTGACAATAATCTTGACATGTTGTTGATCATTTCCTACTGAAATGTTATTAGGGATATCAAACTGAGATCCAATGACAGCTAACCTATTTGCATTCTGATTTAACTTCCTAGGGATGTTAATGATATTGAAAGCATGTAAATCTTCTATTGCATCCAAAACTCTATGCTTGTACGCTTTCGTAGTGTCATTTTTTGTAACACTCATCCCTTTCACTTGGATGACAACCAATTAACTATCACCATTTACTCTTATGGACTTAATCCCTATCCTTCTAGCCCAATCCAATCCATTCACCAAACTCTCATATTCAACAGTATTACTTGTGCAAGAAAAACTGAATCTAAAGGCTGTATAATATCTCTCACCTTTTGGGGAGACAACAATTGCACCACCACCAGATCCATGTCTTCTTCTAGAACCATCAAATAATAATTCCCAAACATTATTAATTTTGTCTTCTAATGCTTTAGTAGTTTCCTTAAAGAGCCATGGTATTGTGTGACCATCCTCTTGTATCATGTAATTTCCCAGACCAACATCCTAGATAACATTAGCTTGAGCTTCTAATGTTCTTTTTGATCCCCACTCATCATGATAGATATCTGGAATGTTCTCTATATGAGTATTTGTGTCCTTAATGATTGGAAAATCATTACTATCAAGTGCAAGACAACTTGCATTGAATACATTAGAGACATAAGGTTCTACATGATGTGCTGCTAAAAATTCAGATTTGATAGTGACCTTGGTTCCATATCTAGTATGAAAAATCATATGAGACCAGTCAGAAGAAAGGTAACCCCATATATTAGCTGTGAATTCTCTTGACAGACAGAAGAAAAAAGAGAAGGGAGATCTATGATGTAAATGTTAAGGAGGATAGAGAAATTAGGGCTTTCATGAAGGACCAAACTTGTATCCTTGGCCAGACCTATTGTGTTCACTAATGAACCATCAAGTTGTGTTACTTTCTTTTGGAATGGTTCATACTTGAGTCCTAATTGATCATCTACCTTCTTGGGCATGACTGAACTAGTAGCTCCACTATCCACCATACAATTATGTACTAGAAAATATCCCGTAATTAATGATACATAAAAGGAAGGTGGGTTTAATTTCCTACCTTGAATGACATCTTCTTTGGTGTTGTTGCTTGGAACTTTCTTCTCTTGATCAATGTTGACCAACACTAGCTTAGCTACTTCATTTGTGGGTGGTTGAGGGATTACCTCTTCACCCATAGCCTTCTTCAAGATTTTAGGTTGTCCTGGAATGGATAAGGAGTCCCACATGGTCATAGTTACATTCATTTTCTTCATGTTGTCCACAATATTGAATGGTACTATTGCATGAACCTTTTGATGTGCTTTCACCACTATGGGCTTAGCCTCCTTGGGGGATTGAATCTCCTTGATCGGTATGAAAGGAGGTCTTTTCAATATGGCAAGAATTAATGGATGTGATGATCCTGTAGATGTAGTAGCCTTTCCCTTCTCCTCTTCTTGTTCCATGTCTTGGGCTCTTCTCTTGGACTGAGTATTGGGTGTAATTGAAGATTCACCATTTACTCTGTTAAAATATCCCTCTTGCCAATTAAAGAGAGCAATCTCATCAGGTTTTGTGTGTTGTTGGGGTACTGACCCAGTAGAAGATGCCTTTGATTGGGTGTTTGAGGCATTTTGTGCCATGAGTACTTAATTCACCAATACATTGAAGCCTGTATCCTGATTATGTGGTTGATTGCAAGGAAAACACCATTCATTCTCTGATATAGATTATTTTGACTTGGAACCATATCTTTGATTGCATTTGGAGAGTTGAGAGGTGATGGTTTGTAAGGTTGAAATGGCTTCTGATTGAAATTTTTCCTCTAACCTTGATAATTTCCTTGATATGGTGGTCTATTTTTCTGATAGGATTTCCCTTGAGCCTTATATTGCTGGTTAGGGCCTTGATTTTGATTTTTGAAAGGTGGTCTACTCCTTTGATTCTGCTTTTAATATTGATCAGCCCATTACTGAAAGTTTGCAACAAGATCATAATTTCTTGCAATTCTTGGGAAGAGCCTGATTTTGAATCCTCATTTCTTGAGCTAGCATGAGGTTCTACCATCGTAGGTATTTAGGTGAATGGATGAGTATGTATAGGCATATTGGGCTGAATATCAGGGAAGAGAGGCATGGGTTGCCTTGGGCCTATCTTACCAGCTTTAGTTAGACAATTTTCCTCTTTAACAACTATGTCAAAAGCCTGGGGTAGTGAGGTACCTCCCAAAGACTGAATCATGACAGATATATCACTATTTAAACTTTTCAAAAAGTATAGAAAAGTAAAATCTGCCAAAGGCCTTATAGAAATAGGAATCCTATTTCATGTCTTGAGGAATCTGTTGTTGAAATCTGTCATCTATTCTTGGGGAGCTCATTTGATAGTAGTGAGTTTCTCTACTAGGGACAAATGATTTGACTTGTCTTCAAAATATCTGTTGAGGGAGTCTCCAAATCTTTCCCATGAATCAATGGAACCAACTGATAAAGTTCTAAACCATTCTAGGGCTTTACCCTTAAAAGAGGTTGTTAACAACTTAGTAGCCACATCTTCTTCAGTGACATGGTGTATATTACAGATGGTAGCCACATCTCTAACATGTTCATAAGCTGTTGTATGGATTACACCTGTGAAATGAGGTGGAATTTTTAGTGTTGCTAAGGTCACATCATGATGTTGAGCAAAATTTAATGGACTACCCTAATTAAAGGGTACAAATGCAAGCTTTCTTTCCATTGTAGGAACTGTGACTTGATGGATGAAAACTGTGTGGACTGTATTTGAACTTGTTGGAAAGATTGTTTGGAAAGCTACAATGGAAACAATTGTTATTTTTTCATTGATGTAAAACTTTAAATGGTGAGACTATTGCTATCTGTTTGAGTACCATATCTATTGATGTGAAGAAAAGGATAACAAGAAGACCGAGGGAAACAGGTGAGTTATGGGTAAACACAAGGGTACTTGATCATTTGGCACATTGGCAAAGTGATATGTTGTTTATCTTTCACTGAAAATTCACTAAGAAGTTGATGCCGAGCAATGTGAAGTTGATGCCGAGCAAAGCAAAGTTGATGTTGAGCGAAGCCAGTGATAGCCGAGCGCCAGTGAAATGCCGAGGAATATAGAGGTGACCGAGTGGAAGAACACAGTGTTGGCCGAGCAGTGGTATTTTGATTAATGATGAGATTTAAGATCTCTAGCCGACTTAGTTTATTTTATTAGGATATGTAAAGTTAATTAAATACTGATCCATGTTATTTAATGCATGTGTAACCACAATTAATGCATGGATTTGAGCTTTAATTAAAGACTACTTTGGAGAAGTAAATGGTACAATGGATCATCCTAACCTAAGATCTATGATCTTGATTAAGAAAAAAAAGATTTTTCTGACCTAGATGAAGAGATATATGATAACCTCAAGGGGTTATTCATGATAAGTGTGAGTTTATGCAAGAGGTTTGCATAGTTAATTTAGTGATTGGCATGAACTAGCAGAGAAGGCTGAATAGAGAAGCAGAGAATTGCATTAGAGATTTCTTGATGGATTTCCAAGCAGATCTAAAGTTTGAGATGAGAATGGAGGCCACTCAGTAAATTAGCATAAGAGCAGAATTGGATCTATTGCAAAGTAAGTTGCATGAATTAGATCAAACCTACTGATTACTTTCTAACCATTGTATCAGTTAAAATCCTTTAACTAGGTTGACCTAACAGTCATTGTATAACTCCTTTGACCAAGGTGACATTCAGATTGGAATGTTCTAAGTCTTCTAACAAGGCCACTCCTTACAGGGTGATTAAATCCTTTAACCAGGTCACATTTAACAATGTGTTTTGTAACCTTTAACATGGTTGGCTCCTAACAGAGCTCACTTCAGAAGAGTGAAATTTTGGTAGCATGTTACTGGTGGTTTTTCCCATATTGGGTTTCCACGTTAAATCATGGTGTCAAAATGTGTGAATGTTTATGTTGTGTTTTACTGTTAATTTTTTGCAAGCTTATTTCATCAGTATAGTAAACTGCACACTTTTGTATTATTTTTGCCGAGCATATCTGAATTGTTCAAATTGGTATAAATTTTTAAATGGTCACATCGAGACCTGAGAATAACTGATTCATCCCCCCTCTTAGTTATTCTAAATTCATTCTAAAAATTGGTATCAGAGCTTAGTTCTCTTGAAAACAATTTAAAGGCACTTGGAGCAAAAGATTAAGATGTATAAAAGGGAGGTACCGAAGTTGAACAAGGACAACTTTCCTACATGGAAAAGTTTGATGAAATTTCACTTGGTTGGTTTTGGTGAATCTACTAAATGTCATGTTGATCAAGAATATGTAGCCCCTACAGGAGTTCTATATGCTGCACAATTAAGAGAAAAACAAGAACATAATCAAGCAACGTTGGAGATTGCATCATCCCTGAACTATCATGAGTTTGAAGACATAAAGGACTGTACAAGTGCAAAAAAAATGTGGGATGCCCTTGAAACTATTTATGGAGGTGACAAAAATGTGCTAAGAGCCAAATTTGAAAGCTTGAGAGGTAATTTTGATGAAATGGAAATACAAGAAGGAGAAAATATAGTTCAATATTATGGTAGGATAAAGGAAGTTGTAAATACTATTAGAGGAGATAAAGGAACCATTGATGATAACACCATAATGAGAAAGGTACTAAGAACACTTCTTCCTATTTATGCTATTATAGTATCTACAATTCAAGAATTGAGATGTACTCCTAACAACAATTTGACTCTGGAAAGTTTGGTAGGGAGACTTACTGCATTTGAGATGTCAAATTTTTATAACTATACCCCACAAGCCATTGAATCTGCATTCAAGTCCTAGATGGTCCTCAACAAATCAAAAAAAGGAAATAAATGTGTGGATAGGAACAATGACACTTCTGATGATGATCTAGAAGAACTTGAGGCACTTATGGCAAGAAGACTATCTATCAGAGGAAAAGGAAAATTCAAAGGTAAACTTCCTGTTATTTGTTTTTCATATAATAAAGTTGGTCATATTGCTACAAGATGTCCTGATAAGAATGACAAAGATGAAAGAAGAGACAACAAGTATATAGATAGAAAGGATGACCGAGACTTCAGGAAGTACAAGGATTACAAAGAAAAAGGTAAGAAACCTTGCTATATAGCTGAAGAAGCTTTTGACAATGAATTTGAAAAATCTGATGAAAATGATATAGAAGTTGTGTATGTTGCAATGAAAGACGATTATGATGATGATGAGAAAACTGCACTAATTTCTTATATGAGTAAAGGTGATCGTTGGATTATTGATAGTGGTTGTTCACATGACATGACCAGTGATAAAGATAATTTTGAAACCTTAGATCAGTGTAGGTGGTTATGTTAAATTTAGAAATGATACACCATGTCATGTTAAAGGGAAAGGATCAATTAAATTGACATACAAAATCATATGTAATGATGTATATTGAGTTGATGATCTTAAGTATAACTTATTGAGTGTTTCACAGCTGAATACTTCTGGTTATAGAGTTGAATTCCATCACAGGAAAGCAAAGATCTATGATGCCAATGGAGAATTAGTTAGAAGTGGTGAGTAGACAAAAGGTAACTTGTTTTATTGGATTTAACTATTGAGACATGCTTGATTGCACAATATAGTGATGTTTGGTTATGACATAAAAGGTTGTGTCATGTAAACTTTGATAACTTGGTAAGCATAAGAAAATTGAAAAAGGTTAGAGGGATGCCTAAGTTAAAGAAACCTAAAAATGCAATGTGCAAGCAATGTCAATTGGGAAAGATGACTAAATCTAGTTTCAAGAGTAAAAATCATACTTTTGAGGATATTCTATAATTGGTTCATATTGACCTTTGTGGACCTATTGGTGAGAAAAGTTACTGGGGAGACAAATATTTTATCTTATTTGTTGATGATTACTCTAGAATGATGACTGTTATGTTTCTTAAGGAAAAATATGACGTATTCCAGTTGTTTAAGTGGTACTTGGCAAAATTTGAAAAGGAGACAGGTAAAAGTCTGAAATGTCTGAGATCTGACAGAGGAGGAAAATTTATTTCTAATGAGTTTAACAAGTTTTGCAATGACAGAGGGGTAAAAAGACAGATGTTCGCTCCTAGGACACCACCACAAAATGGTATAGCTGAAAGAAGAAATCAATCTATCATGGATTATGCAAGAACACTAATGATGGAGATAAATGTTGCACAAAAATATTAGATAGATAGTGTAAGTACAATAGTCTATACCCTAAATAGAGTACAAGTCAAGAAAGGTACAAATACTACACCTTATGAGCTATGGTATGAATATGCACCTAGTGTAAGCTATTTTAAAGTTTTTGGCAGTAGATGTTTTATACTGAAGGATAACAAAAATGGAAAAATTGATGCTCAAGGTGAGGAAGGCATATTTCTTGGATATTCAACTAAAATTAAAGCATACAAGTGTTTGAATTCTAACACTAACAAAATTTGGGAAAGTACAAATGTTAGAATTGATGAATATGCAGAAAGAAATGAAGCTGAAAGCATGATTGATCCTGAGAGTTACAAATAAATCACCTATCCTGATGAGGAAGATTCTAATGAATTATCTGAAACTGAGAATGAATTTTCCAAGCAACAGTTCATACTTTCCAAGTCATAGAATGAAATTGTCGGGCAACATGAGGTGACTGCCAAGCTATATGATGGAGATGTCGAGTCATAGTTTCAACCTGAATTAAACATGAATGATCAATCTGAAGCAGAAAAAGAACCTACTTTGGCAAAGTATGTAAGAAGGCACCATAAACCTGATCAAATCATAGGAGTAAAGGATTTTGTAGTCATGACAAGAAGCAAATTGATAGAAGATACCTTCTTATTATGCAATTTTGAGCCTAAAATAGTGAAATATGCCTTAGACATGAAGAGTGGATTCAAGCCATGAACAAAGAAATTGAACAGATTGAAAAGAACAATACTTGGACACTTGTACCTAGGGCAAATGATAAAAATGTAATTGGTACTAAGTGGGTATTTAGAAACAAGCTGAATGAACATGGACAGGTAACAGGAAATAAAGCTAGACTGGTATGCAAGGGTTATGCACAAGAGGAAGGAATTGACTATGGAGAGACATTTTCTCCAGTCGCAAGATTGGAAGGTGTAAGAACCTTACTTGCATATGCAACCTAGAAAGGATTTAAAGTCTATCAAATGGATGTGAAGCCAACATTTCTAAATGGAATATTAGAAGAAGAAGTATACATTGAACAAGCTAATGGATTTGTTGACCCAAGAAAAAGAAATATGGTTTGAAAATTACACAAAGAACTATATGGACTAAAGAAAGCACCCAGAGCATGGTATGAGAGATCACACAACTATCTAATGAAGATTGGATTTGTAAGAACCAATGACAAAAACAATCTCTATTTTAAGATAGAGCAAAGTAAAGGATGACATTATCTTTTGTGGACAAGATATGTTATGCCAAGCATTTGCAAAGGAGATGCAAACTGAATTTGAAATGTTTATGTTTGGTGAGATAATTTTTTTTGTTGGTTTACAAATATATTAGATGAAGAGTGGTATCTATATTACTCAATCAAAATATGTCAAAGAGATACTAAAATTTTTTGGAATGGAAGATTCAAAACTAGTGAGTACACCCATGGCTACTGGACAGAAGTTAACCAAAAATGATGAGACAAAAGAAGTAAATCAAACACTGTATCGATCAAAGATTGGAAAAATGCAATATGTTGTACATAGTAGACCTGATATTGCATTGGTTGTTGGAATTGTTGCTAGATTTTCTTCCAATCCCAAGGAAACTCATATGATGGCAGTAAAAAGGATTCTGAGATATTTGAAAGGAATTGATGAATATGGTCTGTATTACAAAAGGAATGACAAATTTGAACTTAGAGTTTATACTGATTCTGATTGGGCTAGAAATGTTGATGATAGAAAAAGAACCATAGGAGGAGAATTTCTTTTGGGAAAAATATTAGTTTCATGGACAATCAAGAAACAAAACTGCACCTCACAATCTACAGCTGAAGTCGAGTATGTGGCAGCAGTAGTTAATTGTTCTAATATTGTGTAGTTGAAGATACTACTGAAAGGTATGAAAGAAGAGATCACAGAACCATTTGTCATATATTGTGATAACATGAGTACCATTAATATTTATATGAACCCTGTAATGTACTCTAAGACAAAGCATATAGCTATCAAGTATCATTACTTGAGGGAGCTAGTTCAGAAGAAGGAAGTGAGACTGGAGTATGTGAACACTAAGGAACAATTAGCTGACATATTTACAAAGGTACTACCCAAGGATGCTCATGAGTATCTACGAGGTAAATTAGGGGTGATTCCCCTAACTAAGGCTAATTAGTTTAGAATGGTACTGTTGCATCAAATGTTATATTCAGAATATTTTTCACGTTGATGCACAGGCAGTCACACTTTAGGATGCTGCCTAAATTTGTGAAAGACAGACAAGGACAGAAAAAGAAAATCAGTCATAAGCAAGATGACAAGAACATCATGATACAAATTTTAGAATAGAAGAATCTAAATGATGAAGATATCAACGTCTTTGGCATTTTTTTCAAAGAGGGAGAAATATACTGAGAAATATAGAGGGAGAAGTTTACTGAAAAAGAGGTTGATGAACAGAAGCAGAAAAACATTAGTGTGATCACAGACACAAAGGGAGAAAAGTTTTACAAGATGAGAATCAAAATGAAGCTAAAGACATTAATGAAGATTTATTCATATCAAGGAACATAGGCAAACTTTTTGGATTGTATGGTAACTATGGTTGAAAATTATTTCTTTATTGTTTAGTGTTGCCATCAATGCCAAAGAGGGAGATTGTTGGAAAGATTGTTTGGAAAGCTACAATGGGAACAATTGTTGTTTTGTCATTAATGTCAAACCTTAACTGGTGAGACTATTTCTATTTGTTTGAGTACCATATCTATTGATGTGAAGAAAATGATGACAATAAGATTGAGGGAAATGGTTGAGTTATGGGTAAACACAGGGGTACTTGATCATTTGACACATTGGCAAAGTGATATGTTATTTTTCTTTCACTGAAAATTCACTGAGAAGTTGATGCTGTGCAATGCAAATTTGATGCCAAGAAAAGCCAGTGATGGCCGAGCGCCAGTGAAATGCCAAGGAATATAGAGGTGACCAAGTGGAAGAACACAGTGTTGGCCGAGCAACAATATTTTGACTAATGCTAAGATTTAAGATCTCTGGCCAACTTAGTTGATTTTATTAGGGTCTATAAAGTTAATTAAAGATTGATCCATGTTATTTAATGCATGGGTAACCACAATTAATGCATAGATTCAAGATTTAATTAACGAATACTTTGGAGAAGTAAATGGTAATGTAATGATGGGATGATCTGTTGGATCTAACCTAACCTATGATCTACGATCTTGATTAAGTGGAAAAATATTTGTCTGAAGTAGATGAAGAGGTATATGATAACCTCAAGGGGTTATTCATGATAAGTGTGAGTTTATGCAAGAGGTTTGCATAGTTAATTTACTGATTGGCATGAACTAGCAGAGAAGGATGAATAGAGAAGCATAGAATTGCATGAGAGATTACTTGACAGATTTCCAAACATATCTGAAGTTTGAGATGAGAATGGAGGCCACTTAGTAAATTAGCATAAGAGTTGAATTGAATCTAGATTGCAAAGTAAGTTGTATGAATCAAATCAAACCTGCTGATTACTTTCTAACCATTGTATCAGTTAAAATCCTTTAACTAGGTTGACCTAACAGTCATTGTATAAATCCTTTGAGCAAGGTGACATTCAGTTTGGAATGTTCTAAGTCCTCTAACAAGGCCACTCCTTACAGGGTGATTAAATCCTTTAACCAGGTCACATTTAACAATGTATTTTGTAACCTTTAACAGGGTTGGCTCCTAACAGAGCTCACTTCAGAAGAGTAAAATTTTGGTAGCATGTTACTGGTGGTTTTTCGTATATTGGGTTTCCACATTAAATCATGGTGTCAAAATGTGTGAATGTTTATGTTGTGTTTTACTGTTAAGTTTCTGCAAGCTTATTTCATTAGTACAGTAAACTGCACACTTTTATATTATTGTTACCGAGCAGATTTGAATTGTTCAAATTGGTATAAAGTTTTAAATGGGCACATCTAGACTTGAGGATAACTGATTCACCCCCCCTCTTAGTTATTATGAATTCATTCTAACAGAACTAGTGAGTGAAGTCAAATCTACTAACAACTATTTTCTTAAAGACCTTCCTCTCCTTCTTGAATGAAAAATCAAGGGTCTCTCCTCTAAAATAGGGGGTGTAGACTATACTCTCCTTGTAGGAAATGTCCTTTGAGGTAATCTCCCTTTTCTTCTTGTTGGAGGCAACTATAAAAAATCAGGGCTTTGACATCCTTGTTTCTATCCTTCTCATAAATTTTAATGGGACTGGATCTTCTTGTTCTTAACACCAATGGAGTCTCCAGATATGCTTTAAAAAGAACCACTCTAGGACAGTACTATGTAATCAACATATCATAGATTACATAATTGAAAGGTAAAATTCTTTTGTTGTCCTATCGGGCGTGCCAGAACTATTGTGCACCAAGTTTTCACCCTATTAGACTCTTAAGTATAATGATATGGTATAACATGGGAATCACTTCCACTTTGTGGGACCTATGCTAACTGAAGTGAAACCTCTAGATTCTAGGCCAATTCCTCTTGGATAATCAGCTATTTTTCTCTTTAAACATGAAAAGTAGACTTAGGAGGAAAAGGGATAGAAGGAGAACTAAAGGGAAATAAAGAAAATTTAACCTACAAGGTGATACACCAAAAAGACATGAACCACAATACAATGACCAAGAATTAGCATGAAATATATGAGTTAGGACAAGTACAACTTGTTAGGTAGGTTTGCAAAAAGTATTTCATAGAGAGGTTTGAAATGAAAAGAGGCTATTGAGGGAAATAGAAGATTTCACAAACAATAGCATATTCAAGGAGATATGCACAAACTATGACCTGCAAACAAATATCCATTCCAGCAAATAAGCACATGAATGAGACAAGATAACAAGGGATGAATATAATCCACAAGATTATCCAAATCAATCATCCACAATAGCACTCAGAGATGTAGGAAAGAAAGAAAAATTAGAATAACTCAAAAAATTGTTCAATACCCGGCCAATATATTATGCTTCAGAAAGAATCCCAAAACACCTGAAAACATGAGGGCAGGAAAGATGCCACAGAGATTCTTGCAAAAGCCTTGGAAAAATGAGAATTATAGACACATGGAAAGATTGAGGACAGAGAAAATATCATAGAAAACTCTTACATATTTGGAACCCTCTCTACAAAAGATCAAAAAATGATTTATATAGAACCTCCCCTAGCACATTGGCTCGAGAGTCAATCCATCGATCATATCTAAGAAAAAATAGGGTTACAATAAATATTCATTATGCAATGCAAAAACCCTAGACTGGTCTTGTCTCTCCATTAATTCTCTTAGGAAATATCTCATAATCAGATACGCTTCAGGATATCTCCCATGGCCATAAATTTGAGCAGATGGATCATCCTAATCCATCTACCCTCTTTGTAAATTGGAAAATGTTGGCATCACCATGAAAACCCTGAGAATGACATTTGAATATTCAAATTTAAATACAAACGGTCATAGGTGGTGCAGAAATACCCCATTGATGACCTAGATTTGAAACTTTACTAACTTTAAACTATAGTTGTCGATCTCCTTTAAAGATAACCATAAGCATAGATCAACTCTACCACGTGGCATGCAGGTGTGATGCCTTTGAACATTATCCTTTTCCATCTTTACCTTTGAGCCTTTACGCCCACCGTCAGATCTTTATAAACTTACGATGCCTTTACCTTACCTTTAGCGCTGATAATAGACTGGCCCGCCATGGACATTTGTCATCAAGGTGCAATGCTGTAATGGAGTAGATCTTGAGTATCTTCATTTCAAGGCTTCACACCTACCGTTAGATCTAAAGAAACTAGATCATAGATTAAACTTTTACCTTGGTTACAAACCGTAGGTCCCACCTGGTCAGAAAGGGCACATTGCATGTTGGTGCAATACCTCAAATGTTAGATCTTGATTACTTTGCATTGAGGCTTTACGCTCACCATCAGATACATCCTGACTTGTTTGACCTTTATCTTACTGCTTGATGGGCCCAGGTTCTGACAACCTTCCACGTGTTGATAGGGTGTGTTGGATTGATTTCTAAACATCCCCATCTTTACCTTTAAGGGATAGTGCCTACTATCTGATTGATTCTGATCAAATCACCTTTTAACTGCCACTGATCTCAGCTTGGCCCCACCATAGACACGTAGCGTGATGTCACAATTTTGTGATGGATAAAAACCTTCATCTCAGCCAACAAGCGATTACACCTGCCGTTAGATCTACCTTAACCTTCTCAGAGACTACCTTTACTATAGATGGGCCCAACCTCTGACAACACTCCACATGTCAACAAGGCGCAATTCATTGAACATTAGATTTTGATCATCTTGACTTTGAGGTAATGCGCAAGCCATAGGATGAAGATCAACCTACTCAGATGTTAACTCAAACCTTGCTTCAATAATCGTAGGCCCCACTTGATCTAACTTAGACTCATGTCATGCAAGTGCAATGCCTTTAAGATTAACTTCCTTTCATCTCCACATTAAGGTAATGCATTGACTGTCGGATCAAAAAGGAAATGATCACAACTTAACCCAAACCCTATCAGATAGGTGACCTCACTGCCACATGGCACAAAGGCACACTGCCTTGAAGAATCTACAAGTTTAATCTCAGCGACTGAGGCTTTACACCGACTGTTGGATTTAAAAAGGAATCTATTGCTGCAGGGGTAAATAAATTACATTGGGACTTTGGAAATAAACTTAGGAAAATGTAACTTGTTAGGAAAAGAACATGGCCCCACTCGTCAGATGACTTAAAGAACATGAAGGAATAGGAGCTTAAGTGGAAAAAAGGTAATGAAGAATTAGAACATCCACCAAAGAGTTAGGGTTTTAAGAGACTTCATAGAGTTTTTTGCATTTAGGTCCTAAAAGATAGAAAATTGGGTAAAACCAGTGACCTAGAAATATGCAGAGAATGAGGTAAAGGCTAGGAACAGGTGCATAATTTATACAAGCTGGGCTCTACCCTTGTGGGAACCTCATTTAATCCACTTGTAGCCAAATTCAGACATGATGGGAATTTTGGGTAACAATAATATATTAAAGTTTGAGAGGAAACTTAGTCAACTCTCAAACTTAACTATTAAAAATAAAGGGCCAAGCCCTAAACCAGATTGTGATATGGGCATTGCCTAGAAACTACCAAACAAAAAGTATTAAAAGGAATAGTAGGAAGAGAAGCCTTCAAGCAGCCAAAGCACTAGTGGAGGAGTGTCTTCCTTGTCATTCATGTCTCCCCAACCAATAATCTGAGAAGGCTCAGAGTCTAGAAGAGTCCATCCATCGACATTTTCTTCATCATCCTCCTCCTCATCTCGGCATGGAGAAATAACCAAAGAGAGATGAGGGAAATATTTTGTCGATGTGCAACCTGTGGTTCCATCTATTGGCCAACCAGAATTGGTTGTTGGTCAAATTTCCCAACCAAAAGGGGAATCCCGACAGTGAGCTGGAGTTTGCAAAAGATGGGGAGAGCGACAACATGGAGGGGAATGTTGGCTTGGGGGCCGAGAGTGAGAATCTCTTCTCCTACTACAACCACTATGTCATTGGAACCACCCACAAGAGTGGGAAGGACCACTAGAAGTAGACGCATATGGTGGAACTCTGCCCATAGTACATGGGGCATTGCCCCAATGTTGAAGAAGCTCATGCAAATGAGAAACTCAAGAGCAACCTTATCTACTTGAACTTGAATTTGAAGCATTACATTATTACAAATACATGCTTTACCAAATAAGGATACATTAATGAAAATATATATATTATATTTATTTTTACTTTTATTTATTTAATCTATATTTCTTTTAAAAATATATTGTTCAATATTTTTTATTTACTAAAAATAAAAATGTTAACATCTGGATAATTATATTGTTTTTATTATTATTATTTTTTAAACAGAATGATAAAACATCTATGCAAAACATTACCCAATACATTTTCATTCAATTTCTTTTCAATTCTTCTCTATTAAACAAAGAATAAGAAAACTCTTGTTATGCTTCGCCCCATTTTGAAGTATTCGGTCAGTTTTTTTCCATCTATTTTCTTCCATCGTATGAAATATGAACTGTGATTTATTTAAGGAAGGAAATGTCAGTAAATTTTTATCCTTTCCTATTAGGCCTGTATTTTTTATTTCTTATTAAAGTTATGGGTGCGTTTACATACCCCTCATTATAGGTTTGTGTCTTTTATATTATATAGATTTGGAACAAATCAAATTTAATTATTTGTTACTTATTAAAAAATTTCTTACCAATTGAATCACATCCCAGCCCCATACAATTTCTTTAATTATACAACTAATTCTCAGTAATTAAGTTCCTGCAACTTTGTAGGTTTCTCTATCCGTGAAGTTATAATTATCCGTTAGATTGATGAAATGTGCTCTCCAAATCCCTTGTATCATGTAAAAAATTATGTTTTTATTATACCATAGGAGCAAGAGCTTTTTCCATGGTGTCCTGTGTAGAAACTATGAGGAGAAGATAGGGCACTACTGGCAGATTAATATAATTTTATAACAGATTCAGTTTCAAACATCCTGTTATGTTTTAATGTAAAAATTAGATTCTTGGTTATGGAGAAAATTTTTTATTGGGGCCCAATATATATAGTAAAACATAAAAGAAATTTTTATTGGGCCATCAGGTTTTCTATAAAAGAAAATATAGTTAAAACAAGACAAAAGTTTCAAAATTTTGTGTGACTCGAGGAAATAAATTCATTCAACCTAAAATCTCAATATATTCCACACTATATTTTTGATAATTAACAGAAGATCGGAATGGATAAGCTCGAGTAATATAGAGATACTTAGGACACACTTTAGTGTTCTAAGGGGTTGTAGGATACTTTGGGACATACTTGATCATTCTAATGTGTCGAAAGGGGTCATGGGGACTTCCTAGGGGTCCTAACACATGATAAGGCATACTAGGATCCCTAGGAAGTCCTCATGACCACTTTCAACACATGAGAACACTCAAGTGTGTCCTAAGGGGTTGTAGGAATCCTTGGGACACACTTGACAATTCCAATGTGTCAAAAGGGGTCATGGGGACTTCCTAGAGGTCCTAACGCATGATAAGGCATACTAGTCAGCCCAAAGAGAAGGGAGAAACTCTACTTCCAAATGTATTTTAGGTTGCCCATCTATACAGTTTGGTGAAGAAGGGTGTGCATTTTCTGATTCCTAATGCTCCAATTGTTACTAATTTGTGCCTCCTAAATACTGTGAAGATTACCATGTACATGTCTTTTATACGAACTTTGTGGGGTGAAGGAAGAAAATGAAATACTTAGGGCAGAGGGTGAGAAACAATTTTAAATTACTGAAAATCTGTGAGAAGAGATGAGATTATTGCGAGAAGAGGGTAAAAATCAACTAGGTCAAATTATACAAGCCCTGAGACAAAAAAATTCATAATTGCATGTAGAGAGCGAGAAGCAATTGGCAAAGCATCAAAGAATGCAAAAAAAGATTGAAATATTGCATGTAGAGGAAGCAAAACAAAGATTGGCTAATCAAGATGTCACGCTCTATGCTTCTGATGGTTCAAAATTTCAAGTGCATTCTCTCATTCTTATGAGTTCTCTTTTCATTTTACCCTAGTTTTAACATTCCTAAGGGCCCTAACCTTTTGATAAGGCACTAGTGGACCCCTAGGAAGTCCCCATGACCCCTTTCAACACATTTGAATGCTCAAGTGTGTCAAAAGGGGTCCTACAACACCTTATGACACACTTTAGTGTTCTAATGTGTCGAAAGGGGTCATGGGGTCTTCCTAGGGGTCTTACCATGCCTTATCACATGTTAGGACCCCTAGGAAGTCCCCATGACCCCTTTCAACACATTAGAACACTCAAGTGTGTCCTAAGGGGTTATATGACACTTTGGGACACACTAAAGCATTCCAATGTGTCGAAAGGGGTCATGGGGACTTCCTAGGGGTCTTAACACATGATAAGGCATACTAGAACCCTTAGGAAGTCCTCATGACCCCTTTCAACACATTAGAACACTCAAGTGTGCCCTAAGAGGTCATAGGACCCCTTGGGACACACTTTAGTGTTCAATGTGTCGAAAGGGGTCATGGGTACTTCCTAGGGATCCTAACACATGATAAGGCATACTAGGACCCCTAGGAAGATCCCATGACCCATTTTGACACATTAGAACAAAAAAATGTGTCCTAAGGGGTCGTAGGACCCCTTTCAACACACTTAAGCATCCCAATATGTCGAAAGAGGTCATGGGGTCTTCCTAGGGGTCCTAACATGTGATAAAGCATACTAAGACCCTTAGGAAGTCCACATGACCCCTTTCAACACATTAGAACACTCAAGTGTGTCTTAAGGGGTGTTACGACCCATTGGGACACACTTGAGCATTCCAATGTGTCAAAAGGGGTTATGGGGTCTTTTTAGGGGTCCTAACATGTGGTAAGGCATACTAGGACCCCTAGGAAGTCCTCATGACCTCTTTCATCAAATTAAAACACTCAAGTGTGTCTTAACGGGTCCTACGACCCCTTTCAACACACTTGATCATTCTAATGTGTCCAAAGGGGTCATGGGGATTTCCTAGGGGTCCTAACACATGATAAGGTGTACTCAGACCCCTAGGAAGTCCTCATGACATCTCTGACACATTAGAACACTCAAGTGTGTCCCAAGGGGTCCTAACACCCCTTATCACACACTTGAGCATTCTAGTGTGTTGAAAGGGGTCATGGGGTCTTCCTAGGGGTCCTGACGCGTGATAAGGCCTACTAGGACCCCTAGGAAGTCCTCATGAGCCCTTTTGAAAGGGGTCATTGGGATTTCCTAGAGGTCCTAATGCGTGATAAGGCATGATAGCACCCCTAGAAAGTCCTCATGACCCCTTTTGACACATTAGAACACTCAAGTGTGTCCTAAGGGGTCGTAGGACCCCTTGGGACACACTTAAGCATTCCAATATGTCAAAAAGAGTCATGGGGTCTTCCTAGGGGTCCTAATGTGTGATAAGGCATACTAGGACCCCTAGCAAGTCCTCATGACCCCTTTCAACACATTAGAACACTCAAGTGTATTTGAAGGGGTTGTAGGACCCCTTTGGATGTACTTGAGCATTAAAATGTGTTGAAAGTGGTCATGGGGTCTTTCTAGGGGTCCTAACACGTGATAAGGCACACTAGCACCCCTAGGAAGTCCTCATGACCCATTTTGACACATTAGAACACTCAAGTGTGTTGAAAGGGTTCCTACGACCCCTTAGTACACACTTAAGCATTCCAATGTGTCAAAAGGGGTTATGGGGACTTCCTAGGGGTCCTCACATGTGATAAGGCATACTAGGATCCCTAGGAAGTCCTCATGACCCCTTTTGACACATTATAACACTCAAGTGTGTCCTAAGGGGTGTTAGGACCCATTGGGACACACTTGAGCATTCCAATGTGTCGAAAGGGGTCACGGGGTCTTCCTAGGGGTCATAAGACATGATAAGGCATACTAGGACCCCTAGGAAGTCCTCATGACCCTTTCAACACATTAGAACACTCAAGTGTGTCCTAAGGGGTCATACGACCCCTTTCGACACACTTGAGAATTCCAGTGTGTCAAAAGGGGTGATGGAGACTTCCTAGGGGTCCTAACACATGATAAGGTGTACTAGGATGCCTAGGAAGACCCCATGATCCCTTTTGACACATTATAATGCTAAAGTGTGTCCTAAGGGTTTGTAAGACCCCTTTCAACACACTTGAGCATTCCAATGTGTTGAAAGGGGTCATATGATCTTCCTAGGGTCCTAATACGAGATAAGGCATACTAGGATGCCTAAGAAGTCCTCTTGACCCTTTTCAACACATTAGAACACTCAAGTCTATACTAAGGGTTGTTAGGACACATTGGGACACACTTGAGTATTCCAATGTGTTGAAATGCCTAATGGGGTCTTCCTAAGGGTTGTAACATGTCATAAACATACTAGGACCCATAGGATATCCTAATGACCCCTTTAGACACATTAGAACACTCAAGTGTGTCCTAATGGGTCCTAACATGAGATAAGGTGTACTAGGGCCCCTAGGAAGTCCGCATGACCCCTTTTGATATATTAGAACACTCAAGTATGTCGAAATGGTTCCTACAACCCCTTAGGACACACTTGAGTATTCCAATGTGTCAAAAGGGGTCATGGGGTTTTCCTAGGGGTCCTAACACATGATAGGGCGTACTAGGACCCCTAGGAAGTCCTCATGACCCCTTTTGACACATTAGAACACTCAAGTGTGTCCTAAGTGGTCCTACGACCCTTTTTGACACACTTGAGCATTCCAATGTGTTGAAAGGGGTCATGGGGACTTCCTAGGGGTCCTAATGTGTGATAAGGCATACTAGGAAGACCCCATTGATGACATTATTTTTCCATTAGTATACTCAGAGAAAAAACACAGACAACAAGCATTACTGGCAGACAACAAGCATCACCGACGAACCACAAGTAGTACCAATAATATGCAAGCATACTCGACAGGAAAAAGAATTTTGAGAAAAATGCTAAGTATAAATGTGACAAGCTTCACTGGCGACCACAAGCATCACCGGCGACCACAAGCATCACCGGTGAACACAAGCATTACCGGTGATATATTTTTTAGAACTAAATTGATAGAAATAGAAAAGGCATACCCGACGACCAGTTCATGAAGGAACACCGAGGATCAAGAAAACTGACCATCAGAACCGACAGACAGATCAAGAACCTGCAAATTGTGGATCTGAGTTTTACACGATGATTAAAGCAATGTAATTATATTTATAGAGTTTTATTTTATTTTTAAATCATATCAGATGGTCATGCAAGCTTTATGTAAATGCTTTAAAGCATCCTAATAGATCTAAATCATATCTAACTACAGATCAAGATCAAGTTGTATATCTTGAATCTAGAGTTAACTTGTGAATGCATGAATCAAGAATTGAACCTAAGCTAGTATAAATAGATGTTCATACTCAATTGTGAGCACATGAATTATTTATAATTGATAGCCATAAAGAGAATCTAAGGAGTAGAAGGCAGAATTCATGCAAAGATCAGAAACAATATACATCAGTTATCAAGAACACACAGAGGCTACCGATGAGCAGATAAAGGTAATACTCAATCATGGAAGATGATTAATAGTATTTTTGGAGCTTTAGAGGATCTGTTATTAGAAATTGAAGATTGCATTTATCATTAGATCAAAGACCTATGTAGTTTCATTCTAACAAGTGCATCACATCTAAAATCCTTTTGTAGAAGGTGGACTTAACCGTCCTTTGTAAATATCTTAACAGAGTGCACACTTAACAGTGCTGTTGAAAGCTTCAAACAAAGTAGATCTTAATAGGTCTCTACTATAATACTCCTAATAGGGTAGGTCATAAGAAGTGACCAAATTGTAAGCCTTAACCGACTCTTCTTATCTGCAGATAGTGAAGTTTTTTGGGCAACAATCCCCACCGTAGTTTTTACTTCCTTAACAGGAGTTTTTTGCGATATCATATCTTGTGTCATGTGTTATCTAATTTCATGAATGGTTCTATTATTGTTACATATCAAAAAGAATGTATGATATGATTTCATATGCATAAAGAAAGATGAATAGATAGATAAGTTAAATTACAAACTGATGACTAAGGGTTGATGGGCTAACCAATAAATTTTTTAGAGGTACTAATTCACCCCTCCCCTATCAGTACATATTATCTCAATATAATTCCAACAATTGGTATTAGAGATAAGTCCCTCTTTTGAAAAGATTAAAGACTTGAGAGAAAAGATTAGAGCAATGGATAAGTTCAGACTGGATATGACTATTGAGAATGAGCAGTTACAGATGCAAATAAACTTTGAGCAGTATAAGGAGGTGAAGATAAAGCTAAGAAAATTTCTTGATGAAAGATAGATTATGGCAACCAGGCTGAATGAGAAAGACTACAAAGAAATAGAAATACAAGAGTACTTTGAAACAACAGAATCATCATTGAGCAAAGCTTCAGATGCATCAGTTGAAGAAATTACAAGTATGCAAGAGATCAATCTACATCTAACAGATCAAATTAAGATGCTACAAATTGGTCAAGAGACTCAAATGGTAAAAATGATTGATGTTATGAATGATGCAAGAAAAGCTGAAAATGAAAGAACACTAGCCATTGATGACAGGAGGAAAATTACAGAGAAGCTACAAGATAAAGAATTAGAGATTCAAAGACTCACTAAGCATCACCATGAGGTCACCAACCAGATTATTCTTATGAGTCAAGAAGAAAACAGATTAAATACAAAAATCATAGAAAGAATACATACCATTGGTGAACTAAGGGAAGAAAATGAAAAATTAAAGTATGAAATCAGAGTTTAGAATCAACACAATGAACTGATCAAAAAGGCCGAGGATAGCAACAAATAGATGGATGACTTTCTTGATGGACAAAGAAGATTCAACAACTACATAGGATTAGGGTACAATGAGAATGGAGAATCCTCAAATCAATCTGATAAGAGTAATTCTTTCACAACCCCAAGATCCAAGAAGCTATCATGCAATCACTATGGAAAACCAGGCCACACCTCAAACATCTGCAGAAGCAAAATGAAAGGTATTTATCAAGCACAATCTACTTTTATTGGTAATTGTTATATATGTCAAAAGAAAGGACACAAGGCACATGAGTGCAAATCCAAAGTGATAAATCCAAAGAGAAAAACCTACATGGACAAATACTGTCCTACATGCAAGATGAATGGGCATACACACAAGGAATGCTGGAAAAAGAACAACAAGGCATGGACTCAGAAAGAAACT
>MU224712.1:2461349-2487757 GCA_018584345.1 Thuja plicata
CTAGGAAGTCCCTATGACCCCTTTCAACACATTGGAACACTCAAGTGTGTCCTAAGGGGTCCTACAACACCTTAGGATGTGCCCATGACCCCTTTTGACACATTGGAATAGTCAAGTGTGTCCTAAGGGGTCCTACAACACCTTAGGACACACTTGAGTATTCCAATGTATTGAAAGGGGTTATAGGGACTTCCTAGGGGTCCTAACGGGTGATAAGACCTACTAGGACCCCTAGGAATTCCACATGACCCCTTTTGACATATTGGAATGCTCAAGTGTGTCCCAAGGGGTCGTAGGACCCCTTTGGACACACTTTAGTGTTCTAATATGTTGAAAGGGGTCATGGGACTTCCTTGGGGTCCTAAAATGTGATAAGTTATACTAGGACCCCTAGGAAGACCCCATGAACCTGTTTGACACATTTGAAAACTCAAGTGTGTCCCAAGGGGTCCTACAATCCCTTAGGACACACTTGATCATTCCAATGTGTTGAAAGAGGTTATGGGGACTTCCTATTGGTCTTAATGTGTAATAAGGTGTACTAGGACCCCTAGGAAGACCCCATAACCCCTTTTGAGACATTATAACACTCAAGTGTTTCCTAAGGGGTCGTAGGACCCCTTAGGACACACTTGAGCATTCTAATGTGTCAAAAGAGGTCATGGGGTCTTTCAAGGGGTCCTAATGCATGATAAGACCTACAAGGACCCCTAGGAAGTCCTCATGACCCCTTTCAACACATTATAACACTCAAGTGTGTCCTAAGGGGTCGTAGGACCCCTTGTGACACATTTGAGCATTCCAATGTGTCAAAGGGGTCATGGGGACTTCCTAGGGGTCCTAACATGTGATAAGGCGTAATAGGACTCTTAGGAGGTCCTCATAACCCCTTTTGACACATTAGAACACTCAAGTGTGTCCTAAGGGGTTGTAGGACCATTTGGGATGCACTTGAGCATTCCGATGTGTCAAAAGTGGTCATGGGGTCTTCCTAGGGGTCCTAACATTTGATAAGGCATACTAGGACCCCTAGGAAGTCCTCATGACCCCTTTTGACACATTAGAACACTCAAGTGTGACCTAAGGAGTTGTAGGACCCCTTGAGACACACTTGATAATTCCAATGTGTCGAAAGGGGTCATGGGTTCTTCCTAGGGGTCCTAACGCATGATAAGGTGTACTAGGACCCCTAGGAAGTCCTCATGACCACTTTTGACACATTAGAACACTCAAGTGTGTCCTAAGGGGTCGTAGGACCCCTTGGGAAGCACTTTAGCAATCCAATGTCTCGAAAGGGGTCATGGGGTCTTCCTAGGGGTTGTAATGTGTAATAAGGCATGCTAGGACCCCTAGGAAGTCCTCATGACCCCTCTCAACACATTAGAACACTCAAGTGTGTCGAAAGGGTTCCTACGACCCCTTATGGTGCAGGGAACCTCCTGAAGCTCTTTATTTTTCTTTATTTTATGTTTGTAATAAGGTACATCCTTGAGATCACCCTTGTGTGTGTGTAGCTGTGTAGGTCTTGGATGTAAGGTGAAGGACCTAAGGTGAAGTTATAAACCGAGGTTCCTAAAACCAGAGTTAGACCTTATTTGTTTAAAGTATTTAAAGTTTGGTTAGAAGTTTTTTTTTAAGTTGTTAGTTAGGTTCTTGCCTTGTTTTGACCCTCTCCCACATCCTTGGGGTCAGTGAACTTAACATTCTCCAAAATTAGCAGCTTTCCTTCATGATTGCCAAAAGTTGTCTTTTCGCAAAGTTGCATGAGCAACTTTTGCAAAATGTTGCTCAAGAATGAACAACTTCTTTGTAACCAACCTCACCCACTCTCTGAATCTTCTGAAATTCTTTGAGTATGCTATTAGGTGAGAGGATGCCTTCCATGAAGGTCAGAATACTGTGTGTACGAAGTTTGATGTTTGAGCAAGGAATAGGAGAGTTTTTTGAGCCATTTTTGCATGGTACATTTTGGTACAGATTCATTTTGAAGATCAAGTTGAATAAGTTTGTAATTCCTTGAGTCTACTAACCTTTCCAATTGATTTGAGGTGTTTCTATTAAGTTAGTGAAAAGTTATAGATTTTTATTGGTTGCTATTTGAGAAACCAAGGCTCTACTGGACTAGTCTCAAAGATGTGATCTTAACAAGAGCTTTATCAAGTGGATCTCTTTGGCCACTTGGAAAATTCTAGTTAGGATCATGGTATTTAGGAATATAGAAGCTGAGGCTCTCACTCTTATTCCTTCTATTTTTGAGATCAAGCCCTAGGCTAATTATCCCTATGTAATTATCCTAGTCTGTCGGTACAGTCACATGCAGGAGTTATATGAGTGTTGTGGGATTAAAACAAGAGTGGTTTTAGACCAATTTTGGGTATGGTAATCCATCCAAATCTATGCATTTCATCCATGAACCCACCTTCTACCACTTTCCTAACAAACCAAGCCTAAACTAGCTAATTAGGTGTTTGTGTTTTTTGAGAGCTTGGGGGTGCAGGAGTGGAGTGAGGTGATAATGCTTTGGGGGGTTTACAAAATCCATAAAGGGTGTTTAGAAATGTAATAAGGTCCTCTCAATCCCACTTTCACAGGAATTTAAGTCCCAAAAAACCACTGGTTAGGGCTACTAGGAATCCTAGGATATTTGGGGTTTGACTAACTTTGGATCTTCAAGACTAAATTTAGTTCTAGATTCTTGGTCCCTAGGGTGTGTTAAGAGTCCTCAATCACTTAGGATAGAGTTTTGAATCCATTGGTGAAGTTTTACACCTTATTGTATGGTTTAGGGAAAGTTTCCCTGAAGGAGAAATTGCTTTGTTCCATAGCTTGATTTGGAGAACCAAGAGAGAACAAGGGAATCCTATTGACCCCTTGGACAAGTCAAGAGCCATCCTAATAAGACTTGTGTGAAGTGAGATTGATCAAATTTTAAGTTTGAAGAGGTATCAAAGATTTAGGACCCATTAAGGTCTTCTTGTAGTGCTCTCTACATCAGGTGGTATCAGAGCCTGCCAAGATCTTGGAAGGAGTGAAGAATGGCTGAGGGAATAGAAAGTTATCTAGAGGAAGAAGTTCCCACTAGAATCACTAATGTGGTATTGGTAAAAATTGTCAGGGAACAAGTAGCCAAGAACAAGAGGATGGAAGAGGAGATAAGGAAGTTGAAAGACCTCCAAATGGAGGAGGAAGGAGAAGAAGAAGAGGAAGAAGAAGAAGAGGAAGAAAAGGAGAAAGATGAGACAAAGGACATGTCTGCAGACCAATTAAAACTTCTTGAAGCTCTTGAAAGAGTTGGAAGAAGGGATCAAAAATCAGACATGCCCATGTTTTTTGGGAAAATGGATCCTGAAGAATGCATGGACTGGGTGGAAGCTTTGGAGAACTACTTTGAGTATGATAACATCTCTAAGAATAAAAAGGTTAAGGTTGCAAAATCTAGAATGAGAGGTCCTGCCTTGAGTTGGTGGAACTTTCTACAAAATGAAAGAGTGAAGGATGGAAGGAATCCTATCTCAATATGGAAGAAGATGCTATTTGAAGTCAAGAAGAAGTTTGTACCTGAAGACTATGAGATCACCCTCCACAATAAGTTGCAAAATATTAGGCAGAAGGACCTTGATGTGAGTGGGTATACTGAAGAATTTCAAAAAATGACCTTGAAAGAAAGAGTTCCTGAAAGTGAGAAGCACAAAATTGCAAGGTATATCAATGGACTGAAATATAGTATCCAAGATGAAATGACTCTATTTAACCCTAAATCAGTACAAAAATATTTTCAAATGGCACTGAAAATTGAAGAAAAGAAGAAGAGAAGGTGAAAATAAAATAATAGAGGAAGAGGGAATAACTTCAGGGGAAGAGGTAGATTCAATGGTAGAGGACCATTCCAAAAATTTCAAGGAGAGTTTAATCACCATGAGTCAGCCACATCCTTGGGTTCGGTGAACTTAACATTCTCCAAAATTAGCAACTTTCCTTCATGATTGCCAAAAGTTGTCTTTTTGCAAAGTTGCATGAGCAAATTTTTCAAAATGTTGCTCGAGAATGAACAACTTATTTGTAACCGACCTCACCCACTCTTGAAATCTTCAAAACCACTTAGAGGATGCTATTAGGTGAGAGGATGCCTTCCATGAAGGTCAGAATACTATGTGTACAAAGTTTGATGTTTGAGAAAGGAAATATAAGAGTTTTTTGAGCCATTTTTACATGGTACGACCTGGTACAAATTCATTTTGAAGATCAAGTTGAAGAAGTTTTTAATGCCTTGATTCTACTAACCTTTCCAGTTGATTTGAGGTGTTTTTGTTAAGTTAGTGAAAATTTATAGATTTTTCTTGGTTGTCTGAGAAACCAAGGCTCTACTAGACCAGTCTCAAAGATGTGATCCTAACAAGAGATTTATCTAGTGGATCTCTTCAGCCACTTGTAAAATAATAGTTAGGATCATGGTCTTTAGGAATCCATAAGCTTAGGCTCTCACTCTTATTCCTTCTATTTTTAAGATCAAGCCCTAGGCTAATTATCCCTATGTAATTAACCTAGTCCGTCGGTACAGTAACATGCATGAGTTATATGAGTTTTGTGGGAACAAACCAAGAGTCATTATAAACCAATTTGGTTTAGGGGAATCCATCCAAAGCTTTTCATTTCATCCATGAACCCACCTTCTACCACTTGCCTAACAAACTGAGCCTAAACTAGCTAATTAGGTCTGTATATTTTTTGAGAGCTTGGGGGTGCACGAGTGGAGTGAGGTGCTAATTATTTGGGGAGTTTAAAAAATACATAAAGGGTGTCTAGAAACCCAATCAAATCCTCTAGATCCCACTGTCACAAGAAGTTAAGTTCCAAAAAACCACTAGTTAGGGCTACTAGGAATCCTAGGATATTTGGGGTTTGACTAACTTTGGGTCTTCAAGACTAAATTTAGTGGTGGATTCTTGGTCCCTAGGGTGTTTTAAGAGTCCTCAATCACTTAGGATAGAGTTTTGAATCCATTGGTAAATTTTTACACCTTATTGCATGGTTTAGGGAAAGTGTCCCTAAAGGAGCAATTGCTTTGTTCCATAGCTTGATTTGGAGAACCAAGAGAGAACAAGGGAAGCCTATTTACCCCTTGGAAAAGTTAGGAGGAATCCTTAGAAGACTTGTGTGGAGTGAGATTGATCAAATTTTAAGTTTGAAGAGGTATCAAAGATTTAGGGCCCATTAAGGTCTTCTTGCAGTGCTCTCTACATCACCTTAGGACACACTTGAGTATTCCAATGTGTCAAAAGGGGTCATGGGGACTTCCTAGGGGTCCTAACTCATGATAAGGCCTACTAGGACCTCTAGGAAGTCCCCATGACCCCTTTCAACACATTAGAACACCCAAGTGTGTCCTAAGGGGTCCTACGACCCCTTAGGACATACTTTAGTGTTCTAATGTGTTGAAAGGAGTCGAGGTCTTCCTAGGAGTCCTAACACATGATAAGGTGTACTAGGACCCCTAGGAAGACCACATGATCCCTTTAGACACATTAGAACACTCAAGTGTGTCCCAAGGGGTCCTATGACCCCTTAGGAAACACTTGAGCATTCCAATGTGTTGAAAGGGGTCATGTGGACTTCCTAGGGGTCCTAATGCGTGATAAGGCATACTAGAACCCCTAGGAAGACCCCATGACCCATTTTGACACATTAGAACACTCAAGTGTGTCCTAAAGGGTCGTAGGACCCCTTGGGACACACTTGAGCATTCCAATGTGTCAAAAATTATCATGGGGTCTTCCTAGGGGTCTTAACACATGATAAGGCCTACTAGGACCCCTGTGAAGTCCTCATGACCCCTTTCAACACTTTAGAACACTCAAGTGTTTTGTAAGGCATCATAGGACCCCTTGGGACACACTTGAGCATTCCAATGTGTCGAAAGAGGTCATGGGGACTTCCTAGGGGTCCTAATGTGTGATAAGGCCTACTAGGACCTCTAGGAAGTCTTGATGACCCATTTCGACACATTGGAATGCTCAAGTGTGTCCTTGAGAGGAACCTCCTATAGAAATATGATGAACATGCATGAAATAATAGAAATATAGAGCAACACTAGAACTCAGAGTGAATCTATTGATCATGGGCCACTTCAAGGGGGTAATCTCCTTTGAGCAAGCTCAATAAAATAAATTCGTCGGTACCAGCAAAGGGCTCAATACACACTTATATACTAAGTACAATCAAGAAAAGTATTACTACCTATGCATGTGGGATAATAAAATATACTCACGGGATGACTTACAAAGCATATGCGTCCAAAAATACTACACTAACAAAATAAATAGAAGGAACACACAGGTTCCTAACATATCCTCTCTCTTAGAAAAAAACCTTTGTCCTCAAAGCTTAAGGTGTGGAAATTGTTGCTGAATCAGAAGAAGGGGTTTCCATGTAGCATCCTCTTGTTGGATTCCATGCCAATGAATCAAGACATCAGAGATGGGGCGAGAGTGAAGCTGACGAGTGCACCGGTCTAGGATTTCCTCAGGCTCCAAGATAATGGATCCTTCCTTATCCATTTTAGGTAGAGCAGTTTGTTCTCTAACGTTGGTACCAAAAACTTGTTTGAGACAAGAAACATGAAATACTGGATGAATGCAGAAGGAGGAAGTTCAAGTTTATAAGCAATTGAAACAATCTTTTGTAGAACCTTATATGGCCCATAAAATTTTGGGGCCATCTTAAGATGCCCTTTAAGCTTTAGGGATGATTTATTGTATGGCTATAGACGAAGAAAAACCATATCCCCAACTTGAAATGAGCACTCAGAACAGTGTTGATATGCTACTGTTTCATCCGATTTTGGGCCATGTGAAGATTATCTTGTAAGGTGCGAAGAATATGATCCCTGGTGCAGAGAACTGTGTCAACTGCTTAGACTGGTGAGCTACTGGGAGTGTAGGGAAGGAGCACTGGAGGTGCCTAACCATAGACTACTTCATATGGAGTCATTTTAGATGTAGTGTGGTAAGAGGTATTGTACCACCATTCAGCAAGAGGAAGCCACTTGGCCCACTGATGTTGCTATTCGAAAATGAAACAACGAAGATAACTTTTTGAGCATTTGTTGACAATTTCAGTTTGACCATTGGTTTGTTGGTGATAACTCGAACTCATCTTCAGTTTGGTGCTAGTTTGCTGAAACAATTCAATCCAAAAATGACTGGTAAAAGTTGCATCGCAATCTGAGACAATGGAAGAAGGGAGGCCATGAAGATGGAAGATTTGGTCCATGAATATTTGTGCAACCGAGGAGGCATTATAGGAGTGGCCGAGGGAACAAAAATGACTATATTTGGAGAGATGATAAACCACAACCAAGATTACTATCTTGCCACCTAATTTAGGAATCCCTTCAATGAAATCTATAGAAATATCAGTCCAAATTCGTGTAGGGATGGGCAAGGGTTCCAACATCTAGGAAGGAGGGTCATTTCACCCTTGTGGCATTGGCAGGTATCACATTCAGCCACCATTTGTTGAATCATCTATTTCATTCCTTTCCAAAAGAAGTTCTGCCTTGCCCACTCATAATTTTTGAGGAACCGAGAGTGACCTACCAAAGGAGACGCATGGAGTTCATAAAAGATAGACTATTGCAGATCTAGATTTTGAGGAAGCACTAGATGGACCTTGTATCAGAGAGAAGAACCATCCCAAGAGTAATGTGGTACAAAATAAGGATTATTGGCCAACTAGTGAATGATTTGAGATAAAGAAGAGTCACTGACATAGCCCAGCTAAATAGATTCTAACCAATTGGGAATTGGCATAGAAATAGTTGAAAGGGAAGCTTGATCATCAAATGTGCGAGAAAGAGCATCTGCCACAATATTGTCCTTACCCTTCTTGTAGGTGATCTCATTATCATACCCCATGAGTTTACTGATCCATTTTTGTTGTGTAAGGGAGGATACTCATTATTCCAGGAAGTATTTCAGACTTTGGTGATCGGTCTTGATGCAAAAATGACTCCTTAGGAGGTATGGCCGCCACTTTTGTACAACATGCAAAAAAGCCATCATTTCTTTTTCATATGTAGAGAGGGCTAAATTCTTACCAGAAAGGGCTTTGCTAGTGAATGCAATAGGATGGTCATCTTGAAGGAGAACAACACCCAGTCCATTGCCATAAGCATCACTCTCAATAGTGAAGGGCTTGGAAAAATTTGGCATAGCAAGAATAGGTGTACTGCACATAGCTTGTTTTAGTTGTTCAAATGCATTCTCAGCAACCTGGGTCCAAGCAAAAGCATCCTTTTTTAACATAGCTGTCAATGGTGCTACAATCTTCCCATAATTCTTGACAAACTTGTGGTAATAGCCAGTCAGCCCCAAAAAACTCCAAAGGCTCCTGAGAGTGTGAGGATGCGGCCAATTTTTCATGACATCTATTTTTTTAGGATCCACCCAAACCCCTTGGTATGCAACAATATGCCCGAGATACTCTACTTCCTCCTAGACAAATACACATTTAGACTATTTCGCATAGATTTGATGATCAGAGAGAAGTTCCATTACGAGCTCTAGATGATGGAGATGCTCAACCTAGGTTTTCCTATAGATGAGGATATCATCGGAGAAGACCAGGATGAATTTCCAGAGGTATGGATGAAATATTTTATTCATCATTGCCTGAAATCTTGAAGGAGAATTAGTGAGGCCAAAGGGAATGAATAAAAGTTCATAGTGATCATCATGTGTACAGAAGGCTATTTTAGGGATATCCTCTTTATTAACCCTAATTTGATGATACCCAGAATGAAGATCCAACTTGGAGAAAAAATGAGCGCCATGAAGCTCATCAACAACCGGAATGGGAAACTTATCCTTTATGGTGAGATGATTAAGTGCTCAGAAATCAATTCAAAGTCGCTAGGACCCATCTTTTTTGTGGACAAGCAGAACTAAAGAAGAAAAGGAACTAGTACTAGGGCGAATAATACCTTGCTTTAGTAAGTCACGAATGAGCATGCCAATTTCGGTCTTCTGATGAAATGGGTAGTGGTAGGGCCTAATGTTGGGTTGAATTCTATGAGGAAGGAGAAAATACGGTGGTACTCTAGGAGAGAAGGGAGTAATACCATATGTTCAACAAATAAACCTAAATTTTTATCCAAAATTTGTTGTAGATATGCAGGAGTACTAGGGACTGCTGATGGCTGCATGTGAATGGAATGGAGCTGAGCGATGACACCATGTGAATTATTCTTAAGAAGCTTTTCCATATGATCTGAATTGATGATGCTGTGAGACCCCAGCTATAATCCTTTCAAAATGTGTTGTTTCCCATTGGCTGAAAATTGCATCCAAAGTTCAACGAAATTCCATAGAATGGGGCCAAGAGTGCGTAACCATTGGGTTCCCAAAACCACATCACATCCACCTAAGGGAAAGGAAAACATGTTAGAGCACAGGTTATAATCTCTAATAGAGAGAGGCACATTGCAATATTTCCCTTTGTAAGGTAAAGTGCCCCCATTGGCAATCATTACTTCAAAGCTAGAGAAAGGATGGACAAAGCAATCAACCTCTTTGGCTATTTGGGGGTCAATGAAGTTATGAGTGCTACCGGAATCAATGAGTATAGTAAGAGGGATATTCTTGAAGAAACCCTGGACCCACATGGTTTGTGGGGTAGTGACTCTTGCCAAAGAATGGACAGATATCTCTGGTTGTGCTTCTGGCGAAGGAGGTTCAACAAGTAGTTGTTGAGGCTTAACTTCATCATCTATTGTTTCGTGAGCATCTACATTCTCTTCCAGTTCCAATGGAGAATCCAAATCCAAGAGATAGATATTTTTCTAAACACATCTATGGCCCCAAGACCATTTCTCATCACAATTATAACAAACCCTTTTTCTCATCGGGCCCACATCTCTGTTTCAGACAAGTGCTTGATAGGAATAGTTCTGGGAGCTGGCGTGACTTAAGGGTGTGAAGAACCCGTATTTGAGAATGAAACAAAATTAGATATGGAATTTTGTAGAGCACTAATATTATCCTCTGCTAACATAGCCAACCAAGGGCTTCCATCATTGTAGTGGGTCAGAACATTTTTACTTCAGATCTAAGTGCATCCTTCAGACCATTGACAAAACAACTACATGAGAATTCATCAGACAATCCCTTTGTGTGATTAGATAATTTTTCAAACTCTATCTGGTATTCTCTTACTGTGCCTGTTTGGCAAATTTTAGTGAGTGCTCCTGTGAAGTCATCAAAAACACCAGGGCCAAAGCACTGCAAAAGGAGTGTGCACAATTCTGTCCATTTTGGGTCTTCATTAGCCTTGATGTACCAACAAAACCATTGAAGAGATTCATGTTCCAAATGAAAGATGCAAGTGGGACTTTGTTGATATCTAGAGTATTATGCAAGCTGAAATACTGCTCTTCTTGGTAAATCCATCTAGTCAGATCAGCACCATCAAAGCGAGGAAAATCAAGCTTCGGTCCATGGAAATTGCTAGAAGAGAACCCAACGTCTCTAGAATGGTTTCAGATCATGGCTGAATGCTGAAGAGTGAGACAGAGAAATTTTTCATCCAGATCTTGAAGTTTGGTCTTGAGGGATGCAAGTTCCTCCTCCATGATTTTTGCTCCTATACAGGTGACAACCATATAGCAGGATTTTTTTATTTTTTATTTAAATGGGTAGAACAATAGAAACAAAAACTTTTTCAGTTAGGGAAAAATTGGATTTGGGCAAAATGAAGATGGTTAATGCGGGTTTGACAAGTAGTTGGACACTTTCTGATGAAAAGGGAAAAATAAAAATGAGGATCTCAGGGGTGGGGAGGTAGAATGGGATGAGCGGTCCAAGAGGGAAAAAGGAGAAGAATTAGGAAATGAACCTTGTGGCCCGATTCGATGGCGATTGGCTAAGAAGAAAAAAAGTTAGGGAAAACCCTAAAATTAGATAAATGAGGGATTTAGGGCTTCAATATGTGGAATTTGGGGTAGGGTCTTCAAGGAAGGAATTATGCAGAATGGTATTCCGGGGGTTCTGGGGAACTTTAAGAGGAAATAGAAACAAAGCAAGGAAGCTATGGCTAAAAAACAAAAAAAAATTTACACAATCGACTCGGGGAAAATCACCCAGATACTAAAAAATGAAATGAAGTACTGCAATAACAATAAATTTTGTAATTTGAAATGAACCCAGATGCAAGAAAAAAATGAACTTGAAGGCCACGATGTAAATTTTTGTTTTTGACAGAATTTCCACCCAGCGAGCCCAAGAAAGTACTTTGATACCAGATGAGAGGAACCTCCTACAATAATATGATGAGCATGCATGAAATAACAGAAATATAGGGCAATAGTAGAACTCAGAGTGAATCTATCCATCATGAGCCACTTTGAGCAAGATCCTTTGAGCAAGATCAATACAATAAATTCATCGATACTATCAAAGGGCTCAATACACACTTATATACTAAGTACAATCTAGAAAAGTATTACTACCTATGCATGTGGGATAATTAAATATACTCATGGGGTGAATTACAAAGCATATGCATCCAACAACACTACACTAACAAAATAAACAGAAGGAAAACAGGTTGCTAACAGTCCTAAGGTGTCGTAGGACCCCTTAGGAGACACTTTAGTGTTCTAATGTTCATTACTCTACATACTAATGAAACGGTAGAGGATTTTAGTGTAAGTGGTCTTTCCAAATCATCAAGAGACTTGCGAGATCAATTTTTATTTCATAGAGATGATGGTTGTTTATTTTATAAAAAAGATTGCTTAAATACCAAGTGCTCAGAATGTGGTGGCTTGTCCAAGTTTAGGACATGTTTTCATGAGGGTTTGGAGCATGATTTTGGAAAGACACTCATCCAAAAAAAGGTATATGAAACTGTGAAGTATACATTGAAGAGTGGAGGTGAAGGCTCTAGATGTGAGTTAGTTCCAAAAGAATACAATGTTGCTGATTTTATTTCAGATTTAAAGAGAAATCTATTTTACAAGTATGCAAGGCATAGTCACAAGTCTCAATGGTTGGATCAAAAATTTAGGATGTGTAAGGTTACTTTCACCATTGGAACTATTATATCCATTGTAGACTTTGCGGAGAGCTATACATTGCAGCACCAAAAAGAGACTAAAGCTCAATATTACAATTCCATTCAGGTTGCTATTTTTGTACACATCACATATAGACATTCCCATGAAAGCACAAAAGATGAGTGGAAGATAATCAGAGAGTAACATTTTTATATGAGCGATGATAGGTCTCACTCTCATGAGCTTTTTCAACATTGTTTCTAGAACTATTTTAACTTCTTGTAGGAAAATGGTATTGCTATGGATAGGCATCTCATTTGGTCAAATAATTGTACCGGACAATTTAAGAATGCCAGAATGTTTTATTGGTTGTGTAGAATGCATGTGGAGAGAGGTGTACCTCATATTTGGAGTTTTTTTGAGTCAAGGCATGGGAAAGGGTAGCATGATGGAGCAGGTGTGTGTGTGAAGAGAGCTCTAGTTAAGGAGTAGTTCAGGATTTTAGGTGTTGTACTTCTTGATGCTTGTTCTATTATTGATTAGTGTACTTTAGCATTGTCATAGGGGGGACTCTTGATTCTACAGTGCGTAGATTCTTTTATTTGGTAGAGGAGGGAACTATAGGAGATAGATTAGATTGTTAAACAGTGAAAGATTCTTCAAAAATGCATTCATTCCAAAGCTCCAATAGTAGTACATGGACCATTTGGATATGAGAGTTGGCTTGTTTTTTCCCCATGTGTTTTCAATATGATTGGGATCATTGTGAGTCAAGTGAGTGGGTTGATACATGGGTTCCATAGTATCTAAATCCTTTATCTTTGATACCCTCTATCAGAAATGATGACATGTACACTTCACTTGAGTATGACCATCTTTCAGATCTTCTACAACCAGGAGATGTTTTTGCATTGGTTGCACCGCAGGGAAATGATGAGAGGTAAGATTATTGGTTAGCACATTATGCATGAGGTAAACAAAATCTTGTACAACTGATGAAATATGGTGATGGGTTCACTTATCCTACTAGTTTAGTTGTTGTTGCGGAAACATGGCTACAAACATACATGATTAGAAATAATGGAATTCCTACATTTGAAGACTATGAGAAGCACAAAACTATTCTCATGTATTCACACCTTGTTATACAAAAAAATGTCAAGTTGTCAAAGCATCAAGGAAGACCAAAGACAAAATAACTTTAGACTATTAGTACTGCTGATCATGAAGCACTATTGGAGACCTTGAAGCAAAGACATGACCCTTCAGGAACACTTGACTAGGCAATAAGTTAACTTAGTGCAAGGTTTTCTAAGTTTGTTAACCTTAAATTCTATATGTATTAATTTCACCTTTCTTAAATTCTATTTTGATTCAATAAAGTTGGTTTTGTATGTGGTTTGTAACTTGTGTAGGAGCACCTATGAAGACACCTAGGGTCACCATGGATCCAACCAGAGATAGAAGGAAAAAACAATCCTTAATGGTTAATTGAGATATTTTGAAGCCTATAATTGGAATTTGTAACAATCAATTTCATTTAAAATTTAAATTTCCTAGAAGTCTTGATAAGGACTTAGGACAAAAATCATGTATGGGTGGCCAATAGTGCCAACAAGGGATCTAAGTATAGATTTTCTTAGAAATAGCTGACAATGAAAACTCATAAATTTTAATTATTTATTTATGTCATTTGCATGGTTTGAATTCTTATGTGTTTTATTGTTGTTTGTAATGCTTTAAGGATATTATTTTTTATCCTTTCAAACAATCATTGATGCTTTGAAAGTTCATTTGAATCAGATGGATACATACATGATAGATATAAATAATTCACTGTGTAGTGAGGGTTAGTTGAAATTAGCTCTATAGTGTATCTTTCAAAATGTCCATCCTAGAATCAAAATGTCTAGTCCATCAGCTCTGGTCAGCCAGGTAAACACTAGTGACAACCCCATTCTATCCACGGAGTCACTGGAACGCTCGCGACCACGTTCGACCCAAGTGACCCCAAGGTGCACTAAGCGTGATTGGGTAGGGATCTTCCAAGGATAATATATTAGACCTTGTGAGAGGTATCAAAAAATCATTAGGGGCTATGAGATCATTTTTTAGAGATATACAATAACCTGTCTCAGTTTTGGGCGATTCAAATTAATTTGCATTTGGCAAGGCAATCTCAGTCGAAACCAAAACTTGCAGTAAGGGTCAGTTGAAAGTAGCTCCATAGTGTATCTTTCAAACCATCCATCTAGGCATTGATCCATCTACTCCATTGGCTCCGAGTGGGAGAGTAAATGCCAGTGACAACCCCATTCTACCCACGGAGTCATAGGAATTCTTGGGACCACGTTTGACCCAAGTCACCATAAGGTGCACTAAGCGCGATTAGGAAGAAATCTTCCAAGGCTTGTATCTCAGACCTCATGAGAGGTATTGAAAAACCATCAAGGGCTAAGAGATCATGTTATAGAGGTCTATAATAACCTTTCTTGGCTTTGGGTAATTCAAATTCATTTGCATTTGGAAATGCAATCTCAGTCGATGCCAAAACTTGTAGTGAGGGTCAGTTGAAAGTAGCTCCATAGTGTATCTTTCAAACCGTCTATCCTAGCATCAAACTGTCTACTCCATCAGCTCTAGTTGGCCAGTTAAATGTTAGTGAAAATCCCATTCCTTCCATGGAGTCACTGGAATGCTCACGACCACATTCGACCCAAGTGAGCCCAAGGTGCACTTAGCAGGATTGGGCAACGATCTTCCAAGGCTCATATCTTGGACCTCGTCAGAGGTATCAAAAAACCACCAAGGGATACAAGATTGTGTTGTAGAGGTCTACAATATCCTCTCTCATTTTTGGGCAATTAAAATTCATTTGCATATGGCAAGGCAATCTCATTCGAGGCCAAAACTTGTAGTGAGGGTCAGTTAAAAGTAGCTACATAGTGTATCTTTCAAACCATCCGTCCTCGCATCAAACCATCTGCTCCATCAGCTCCATTTGGGTAGTTAAATGTGAGTGACAACCCCATTCCACCCATGGAGTCACTGGAACTTTTAGGACCACGTTAGACCCAAGTGACCCCAAGGTGCACTAAGTGCGATTAGGAAGAAATCTTCCAAGGCTTGTATCTCAGACCTCATGAGAGGTATCGACAAACTGTCAAGGAATACAAGATTGTGTTTTAGAGTTCTACAATAAACTCTCTTGGATTTGGGTTATTCAAATTTATTTTCATTTTGAAAGGAAATCTTAGTCGATGCCAAAACTTGCAGTGAGGGTTAGTTGAAAGTAGCTCTGTAGTGTATCTTTCAAACCGTTTATCTTGGCATTGAACCATCTACTCCATCAGCTCTGGTTGGCTGGGTAGATGCTAGTGATAACCCTGTTCTATCCACGGAGTCACTGGAAATCTCGCGACCATGTTCAATCCAAGTGACCCCAAGGTGCACTAAGCACAATTGGGCAGCGATCTTCCAAGGATCGTATCTCAGACCTCGTGAGAGGTATCAAAAAAGAGATAGGGACTATGGGATCATGTTTTAAAGGTCTAAAATAACCTCTCTCAATTTTGGGTGATTCAAATTCATTTGCATTTAGCAAGGCAATCTCAGTCGATGAGAAAACTTGCAGTGAGGGTTAGTTTAAAGTAGCTCCGTAGGGTATCTTTCAAACTGTCCATCCTAGCATCGAACCATCTGCTCCATCAGCTCTAGTTGGCTGGGTAAAGACTAGTGAGAATCCCATTCTGTCCATGAAATCACTAGAATGCTTGCGACCACGTTCGACCCAAGTGACCCCAAGGTATGTGACTAAGGACAAAAAAATTCATTACATCTATTAATTTATTACATCTGGGTAATTTATTATATCTGGGAAATTTATTACATCTGGGTAATTTATTACATCTATTATAACAAATTCAAACAAATTGGCATATAACTTCAACAATATATAATTTAAATCATAATGATAATCATAGTCAATATATATCTTCACCATTCAATTCCATAAACATCAATACTAAATGTGTATATAGAGGATGACATAAATATAACATAAAAATGAAAATGTTATATATATAGAAAGTATCAAAAGTATTTTCATATAAAAATATGGCACATGCCATTTCAAAATGTCTACAAAATCAATGTTTCAAGGTGTACAATGTGGCATATATGCCATCTCAAAATGTGCCAAGTGGCATCTCTAAATGACCACGACTAAAACTACATCCTATGTCATAGGGGGATCATCAAAATGTAGCCTCTTTGTAGAACTATTTGGCTCTGATTGATCCTGCATCAAAAATAAGTTCAAACCCAAGTTAGATTGCTTAGTTTATATGATTTGTACACACACACACACACACACCATTCATAATTCAAACACTAATTTAATTAAAATTATAACTGAATAGAAACATTTTTACCTAGCCTCTCAGTCGCCTACCATGATCAGGTGTCCTAACATTAGCATTTGGTAGCGAAGGGACAATGCCATCAATACCAAGTTTGACCTATAAATATATATTTGTAATAATGAGATTATTAGAGTGGTGCAACATAGAGTAATAAATCTTAAAAATAGGATGATATTGTAATAAAATTACAAATTGATTGAACTAAAATTAAAAATTACATCTACTAATCCCTCCTCTAGAATAGTGGGTTGGGTCAACAAAGATACAAAAGATTCTCATGGGGCCTCCCTCACACTAGGAGTAACCTATGAGAGTAAAAAACATAGTCAATTATATATAAATGTAATTCATCATAACAACCGTGGTTACAAAATACAAATAATAATATGTAAGTCTACATACAATCGGGTTATCACTTTGAATCGAGATGCTTGTCAGCCTAGGCTCCCAAACCTATGTCGGGACATAATCAAGAGCCACACCCTATACAATAAAGTGCATGTAAAATATTTATTACTACACACAAGTGACATACATATGCATGCATAATTAATCTTAAACAATTAATTACATTTCCTTTGTCGACACATGAAGAAGGAACCCCCTCGTGCCCCCCACTGACATCAAATGATATCTGGAAGAGTACAATAAGATGACAATATATTAGTAAATGTATGAATTTTATTGCTCTAATGGGTAGAGATTTAAGCATATCCACCAAATGATATAAAAAAACTAATGGGTACATAATTTATAATATACCGTATAGGTGTCAAGGCCAAATGAAATGGCTGAAAGTGTGGAGTCATCCACCTATCTCAACTCCTCTATCTTTGAATGAACATAAATGGAGAAAATATATATACATAAGTGCATGCAGTCATAAAAACTAATCTAAATAAATAAATTATTTTTAATTTAAATAAGGCATTTGATAAATTTATTTATAATGTTTACTTTTACCGTATCAATAGGACTCCATGGCTCTGTGTACCCCTCCTCAACACTCCCATGAGACGCAGATGCTCCATGAGGTGTTGCAACTTCTATAGTTGTGTCTCCCATATCCTCCTCATCAATAACATATTGGTATGTATCAACATCAGTAAGCGGTCTGAGGCACAAATTTTTGCACATGATGCAATTATAAGGCAAGCATACATGTGAACTGCTACCAGATGTTGATGCACCAACATCATCCACACTAGGAGGCAAAAATGACCTGGTCTGCATGGTCAACTGATCACTTAACATGTGAATGGCCCTAATACTTTGTGAGGCAGCCTCTGTGATGATATCAGGATGGTGCACTGGAGGAGGGGGTGAGACATCAGTGGGGGGGACAAAGGTAGTGGCCTTTTTGCACTGGGAAAATGGCCTAGTCTGAGGAGATCCTCTGCCTACGCCCATGTTGGGCCTCATGCTTGAATAATTAACATTGTGACCAAGTATAGACTCAGCATAATTTTTTTTTATGAAATAGAAAGGGAGCTCCAAATTGCTATGGGGTGGTTTATAACAAACCATCCACCAACGATCCCAAAATTGTGTATGCATTGCATCGTTTGTGCACCATTTAATTAATAATTTGTACTTTTTGGGGTCAAATTTTAACTCATTTTTTAGGATTCACAAAAAGGGAGGCCATATCTTCTTTAGTTATATTAAGGGCCGCAACCTGATCATGGTCAAGCCCATCATCAAATTGGGCATGCATATCATCATGCCAATGAAGAGCAGCATTATGTTGCTGCATAAGTGTGTCAATGTTTTCAACAATAGTATTTAGGGTGGCAAGCATGGGACTTAATTTAGGTATATTCTGACATGTGTTTTAGAAGGCCCGTATAGTTTTCAAATTATCTTGTATCAAATCCTCTAAAGATCTAGGGTTTTGAAGCAGTTCTAGATTGTTTTGGTGATTTTTATTTGTTAAGGGAGGGTTATTTTCTTCATTATTGTTAGCCATGTCTGATTAAATAAAAATAGATATAAACTTAATATTGATTTCATATATTATTTAAAAAATCAATACAAAACCCTATTTCAACTAAAATAGCTACATTTAACATCAAAATGAAATAAATTAATCAAAATATACCAAGAATTTACTTACCATACATACTGCGGAGTTGAATTTGTTTTTAGATAAATCAGGTAACCAAAAATATCGTGTATAGGATATCCTAGCCTTTTTCCAATCCCAAAACGATGAGAGAAATGAGGAAAATAGCTTGCAAGTTTTGATTTATGCCATAGGTTTTAGGTACCCGATATTTTTGGGTACACGATTAGGCTTGTGCTTTGGTGTCAGGTTTTCCCAGGTGTACTGACACCCAAGCCTACTAAAAAGTCAACAAACATTTTCATGCACTTTTGGACAAGTGAAAAGTGGATTTTTTTCACATCACCACTTTTTGGCCCCTCATGATCTTCCACATACCCTAAGGTGGGCATCTTACTAGGAGAGGAAATCACTTTCTCTTTTCTCTCTTTCGCTTTCATGCTAGTAGGGTTAGATCATGAAGCTATGTTATCTATAGTGTTGCTCTTGTCTTGCTTATGTAGTCATGTATGTTTTCTATGATTAATTTCTCTTAACATTCATATCTTTATACATATATGTTGAGTTAGAATCCTTGGTCTGGGGAATCATGTCCTTGACTTAGTGATGTTCTACCTCATTGTGATCCTCCAGTCTTTCTTCTAACTTTACCGTGAGTATGTTCGATTTCCATACTCCCGCTAAAGTGGGGGCTTAATGTATCATATTAAAATGGAAGCACTTCCATGTTAAGAATGTTTAGGCCTCCTTAGGGGTTTTTTTTGACCACCATCATATTGTCCCCTCACTTCTACATCCTCTCTTACTTCTGTGTCAGTTTAGAACCTTGATTGGGCCTTTATGGGCACCATCCCTCCCATCTGGCATGTTTTCTAGTGGTTCTCACTCCTTGGGTCAAGGTCGACCTTGACCTTGACCTAGGTCAAGGGCTACTTTGACCTTGACTTGGGTCCCCATTTCAAATATGGATGTCTGTTGGCTATCGGAGGTCATCAAAAATTCATTTCACACTTCTGGGTCATCTATTTTGGGTTCTAAAGTGATGATTCTTAAATTATATTTAATATAGGTCCTCTCCTAGGGGTATAGGTCTAATTGGAATTTCATATATAAGGAAATTTTCTCCTCTCATTTTCTCGAAGTCTCTGAGTGAAAGATAAGCACTAAGCCATATGAAGCTCGAATTATCAAACCATCAACTAAGTGATAAGAAGGATAATCTCAAGCTCTAGGTGAAGAACAAATATCATCAAGAAAAAAGTTCAAGCATCCATTCTTCTACATGTTTTCAAGCTTTCAAAGTGTTCAGTCTTCTTCTTAAGCATTCAAGTTCTCCATTGAAGATCAAGGATTCAAGCTTTCAAGCCTTTGAAGGGATTTGTTTCAAGCATTCAAGATTCATCATTCAAGCCCTAGATCTATTCATCATGGTGGTGTGATCTTCCTGCAAGATCCTTTGTGCATCCTCAAACATTCATTCATTCTCTCTTCAAGGTGGATTCGAAGCATACAATCATGGAGGTTTATGGTTTCTAATTGAGTCCAAGCTTTCATATTTTCATACTTGTTTACATTCAAAATACAATTGCATATCTATTTGAATATCATAGTTTCATTATTAGATTTACTTCTACTACTTGCTAGCCTTCTTTATTTCAATTATTGATTTCAAGGTTAATTCCTAAATCGGGGTTTGACTAAGGCAAAACCCTCCCTCCCAACAAACAAATCCATTTTTCTTGTAGGTACAGGTTCGGAACAAAGGATCAGAGTGCAGATTCAGATACCCTTTTCGACAAACTTTCAGGATCTAAAAATAGATTTTCAGTCTGAGACTATTTTAGGTTGATTCTTCCCTAGGTCAGAATTAGAAATTCTGGATCAATGGTGACATTGACTTGAGGGTACAAATTGGAACTATGTAAAAATGGAAAAATATTTCTAGGTTTTTTTTGTCTCTGCGTTTCTTTTTTAATATGGTCTCAAATTTTCTAGAAACTGAGTGCAGACCCCTAAAAACAATATTCTTGAGATCTGTAACATTTCAAGGTTAGTACTTTTCTCCTATCCATTTCAAATAAGGTTATCAATCTTTCTAAATCTATCACACACTCTCTTTTATAAAAAGGAAATTAGGGTTTTTCTCTTTATCTCTATCCTTAATAGATTGATTCATTTATGCATTGATCTATTGGAATTATTGGAATGATGTACTGAGAGGGGAGGGGTGAATCAGTACCTCTAAAACATTTAATGTGGTTGGCCCATTAACCTTTGTGTCATCAATTTTATAAATACCTATCTATCTGTTCATCTTTGCTTTTGTATGTGAAGCCATAATATAAGTTCTTTACATGTATAAACATTCAAGAAACATACATGAAAGTAAATAACACATAATATGATATCATAGAAAACTCCTGTTAGGAAGTAAAAACTACGGTGGGGATGTCTACCCACAAAAATTCACTATCTGTAGATAAGAAGGGAGCCAGTAAAGGCTTACAATTGATCACTTCTGATGATCTACCCTGTTAGGAGTATTAGAGTGGACACCTGTTAGGATCTACTTTGTTTGAAGCTTTAGCAACACCATTAGGTGTGCACTCTGTTAAGAGATTTATCAAAGAATGGTTGAGTCCACCTTCTACAAAAAGATTTATATTGTGATGCACTTGTTAGAATGCAACTACAATATAAATGTTGATCTGATAGTGAATGAAATCTCTAATTGTTGATAACAGATTCTGTATAGCTTACAATGTATATGTAATCACCTTGAGTGATTGAGTAATACCTTGTCTCTGCTTGTCGATAGCCTTCTTATGTTCTTGATAACTGGTTTGATCTATTTCTGAACTTTGCATGAATTCTCTTCTTCAGCTTAGATTCTCTCCATGACTACTATCATTTATCAAATGATTACAATTCACTCTGATTACAAATGATTGAACATCTATTTATACTAGTTTCTAGCTCTATTCTTGATTCACACTTTTCAAATTAACTGTAGATCCAAGGTTTACAACTTGACCCTGATCTTTAGTTAGATATGTTTTAGATCCATTAGGATTCTTTGAAACATTTACAATATGCTTGCTTGACCCTCAAGTAAGTATTTGAAACAAGTAAAAACTCTATAAATAGAATTACATTGCTTTATCTGATGTGTAAAGTCAGATGTAGTTTTTGTGGGTTCTGTAACTGACTGTCAGTTCTGATGGTCAGGCTGCTCTATTAGTTTGTCAGTTTTGTCCTCCATCAGTGTTCCTTAATTGAACTATTCGTCGGGTGAGCCTTTTATGCTCCATCAATGATGTTCTAAAAATTGTATCATTGGTTATGCTTGTCGTCAGTCTTACTCTTGTCAGTGTTCGTCGGGCACGTCTATACTGACCATTTTTATGATAGACATTTTGTCTCATCGGGTATGCTTGCTGTCCGCCGATTTTGCTTATACCGATGATGTTTATCATGTTTTTCCCTTTAAGTATACTAATGGAAAAACTTAATGTCATTAATCTCCCCCTTTGTCATTATTATCAAAAAATGATATGTGCAACATACTTGATGTATTAGTATGTACACCCGTGTATACTTCTTCCTTAGTCATGAAATGACTCCCCCTATGCATATGCCGGTAAGTGTAAGTTTATGTACATATCTATCCTTGCTATACATACATTATACATATCCTCATATAGTATTATATATATGTATACATTTCTCCTTTTTCTACTAAAGTATATTGTACATTAGTATTTTGTACATATGTATACATTCCTCCTTTTTCTACTAAAGTATATTGTACATATGTATACATTCCTCCTTTTTTGATAATGAGGGCAAAGGTACTTACAACTTTTCAAAAATGTGAGAGTGTGAGGATTTGATTTCCTCCATCAACTTCTCCCATTTCTCCTTTAAATTCTCTAGAGCTGTGTGCTCAAGTGTTATTCTCACATGCATGTCATATATGCTGTCTACCACAGACATCTCTGGGGTTGAGATCAGATTTCTTGCATCTGTAATATGTTGTTGCAGAGTGGTGAGGTTTGGCAATATGTGAGCTTGAAGCTCTGTAACCTTATTTATGAATTGAGTCTCTGCATCCCATATTTCTTGTCTCAATTTGTTTACCTCTATAATATTTTCATGATGTAGCTTGATTGTGTTTTCATCAGAGGTTAAACTTAGTGCACTAGCTGTTAGATCTAAATCTAGTTGTGACAACTTTTCACTATTTTATTTAGTGAAATTTTCTAATGTGCACAATTTCTGAACTAAGGTAACAACTTCACTAATCACAGGTTCTAATTCACTTGATAGTTTAGATATCTTTACCTTGTTCTATACCACTTCTTGGCTGATTTTCTCAACTAGTTTGTGTTGATACTTCATCTCTGCCTATTCTTCCATTGCCTTCTCTGCATCTACATTCTAATTTGTGATGGCATTGGTAAGAACTACTATTTTTTCCATGACTGATATGTTATCTTCAATTTTGATATCTGGAACAAGTTGATACAAAATTTCCCTTGCCTTATCAAGTGCTTGGGCTTTGCTATGTTCCTTTTTCATATTCTCTTGTATTGCCTTCCTCTGAAACATCACTCCAAAATTTTGAAGTGCTTCAGTATCTAAAGTAGGTACATGCCACTTGGGTATTTTTATTACCTCATCAAGTGTTACAGCTAAGATATCTTTCTTTAATACCTTCTTCTTATTTTTCTTCGTCTGGGAGGCAGATTGGTGTATTACCATTTGCAAACCTTGAGATTGGATTGACTTTTTAAGTGAGGGTTTAGAAGATGAAGCATCATGTTGTTTCTGTTCTGAGTCCACCGACTGGTTTTGTGAAGAAGTCTCCTCATTGGCCTTTGGTGTATGAACAGATTTATCTTCTTTTTCTTTCATGCTTTCATCTTGCTTGACTTCTTTACTCTTTTCTTTCTCTTCATCCTTTCTCAATGTTTGATATGTTTTGTTATCTTCTCCTTTGTCTTTTTTAGTAGACACTTCTTGCTGAGTGTCGGTTGCATCTTTTATCACTGTATCTATATCCTTTTTAGTATTTGATGCATCTTTATTTTTATCATTACCCATGTCATTGGGTATATCATCATCTTTCTTAGATGATTTCCCCTGACTTGATTCAATATCAATAGAATCGATTAATATGTTCATGTTTGTTGGTGTATTGACTTCTGCAGTGTTAATAGTTGAATCCTGTCTTTTGGTATTGCCATGTGCAACATTGATGTCTTCATATTTTTGCACTTCTTCTGCAGGGTCTTTTTATGTAATGTCATTGACAATGTTATCCAACCATGATTCATCATTGATATCATTAGTTATGTTACCTTTTATTGTCAAATATTCTTTGGTAACCTCTTCTTCTTTACTCAAGTCAATATGAATTGGACTTGGTGGATTTTGACCCTCCTCACTTTGAGTGTTGTCAAGAGCAGTGCCTGGCCATACTTCATCTACAATGTCAGTATGTTTGGGTCCTGCTGGATCACTCTCTTCATTATCCAATTCCACAGATGAGTCATCTTGTATATCTTTAATGATGATTTGTTCCTTCTCTGGGCTAGCTTCCTTAATGGGCTTTTTGAGTATCTTGCACCACTTCTTAATGCTTTTTTGATCAAGATAAATTAGCTTCCCTTTGAGAAATTCATATGCTCTCATTTTTGGTGAGAACTCCTTTTCATACTTATTCATTATCTCAGTAATTTCTTCCTTCTTTGAATCAGAAGGCATAAGAGTAACAAGTACTCTTTCTCTTATTTCCTTTCCCTAATGTAGTGCAAATGTCCATCTAGTTGACAATCTCTCTGATAGTTCTTTGGGAACATCATATTCTGAGAATTATAGTGGAACATAATGATGTTTGCACATTTTAGCAATTATTTCTTCTTCAATCTTATTTTGATCCTCTATACTAAATTTTAACCATTTCCTAATGTTAGGATCAGAAATAGACTATGATTCTATAATATTCTTGCATATTTTATCAATTGTTGTAGGGACCAAAGGTGCTTTTTCCTTTTGTATTTCTAGATTAGCTTCATCCATAGCTAAGTCTTCTAGATCTTCTTGAATTCTAGTCATCTTCCTACTTTTGGTCTATTTTTCTTTTTGAGGAGATGGTTTTCTCTTATATATATCCTCACTTTTCCTTTCTTTAATGGTGAAGGAGTTGAGTCCTTTTTAGTTTGGCTTCTTGTTCTTGAAGTGGCTGTTGTTCTTTCTTTCTTGGGTGTAGGAGGAGGTGGAGAATCTGACTGTGTACCCTCTAAGTCATTCTTTTCTACTTCTTCATCAATAGGTGACTGTCCTTCAGTTTGTTCCTCCTTACCTTTTGTTTCCTCTTCACCTTCTTCAGTAAATACAAACTTCTTGGTTAAGTTTTTAACCATCTTGTCCTTCTTGTTTATAATCTTATTGACAACAAGACCCGTCTTGATCTTTTGTTTGGCTTCCTCATAGGTGCCAAATCTTTCTTTCTTGTTGTCAATTGGTTCATTCAATAGTGCCTTGATACACTCATCGGCTTGTCCTGATTTGATATCATATTCTAAATGTGAAAGCAAGGACTTCCTAGGTACTACTGCTTGGAGATAAGTAAAATCAATATCTACCATAAAACATATGTCCTATTTGTGTTCTTCTATCAAATTTTCAGGTATCCTTGTTCTAGCTTGCAACATTTCCTTAATACTTTTGAAATACTCATTCATTATGTCATTAAAATCTATTCCTAGTGACTCTATATGCTCACATATCTATATGGTTACAGGTCTTCTTGTATCCCATAAAACTTTGCCTATGGAAGGAAAGTATTCTTCAAAGTAAATGAATATGCACATAATGATGGAACCAAACTTACAAGTGTTTGTTCTTGAAGATCTTATGGTGTTCATGTTCTCCTTAAGTTGATTCAATAATATCTCTGCAAGATCCATCTTCTTTCCTTGTTTGATGATTTTGTAAGCGGTGCTCCTAGCAGTGCTTGCTATGCTGTTCATTCTACTTGCCTGAAATATTTTGTATCCTACCACACATGCACCAAACTTGAGTTCTTCTTTGGTGATAGTGCTAACCTTGAGACATCTCTTTTCTGATTTTGCACCAGTTAGCTTTTCCACTTCCTTTAGGGATGGGTGCTTGTGAGCTTGTGGTTTGTCAGTTGTAGGATATCCAGTAACTACATGAATAACATCCTTTGTTATTCATTTTGGCTTATTAAGCCATAAAGTTTGGTTATGCATTCTGCTGAGAACTATTCATATCCATTATGTTTTGAAAACTCTAGGAAAGTGTAATGCATTCATGAGTCCTTTAACTTCTAGATGCTTGTGCTCTTCTTTCAGGTTGCCAACTTCATCACATAGTGCCTTGTAGGCATTATCTAGGTCTAGATCTCCTAATTATGAGATCTTGCAGTGTATATAGGACCTTATGTCCTCTACCAGCAAAACCCTAGGTGGGATTCTAGAGAATGCTCTAAAATCATCAGGTTGTGATGTGATTTATGTTGGAATAATGATATATTTGGCATCAGTGAATGCACTTAGTGAAAACACTTATTCGGTTTTGAATGCTTACCGAGCTTATCACTCAGTCCATAGACTATACCGAGCATTCAGTAAAGCTCACCAATCAAACAGTTCAAACCGAGCAGTAAGGCAGTCACCGAGCATATGAGAAGAACAGCAGTTACCGAGCAGGCGGTAGTCACCGAGTCATCAGTCAAAGATAACCGAGAAGTCAGTTACTACCGAGTCACCAGTGGTTACCGAGTGACAATATATCTACCGAGTCACCACAGCTACCGAGTTCCAAGCTACACTTCGGG
>MU224712.1:2492720-2506583 GCA_018584345.1 Thuja plicata
TTTTTGAGAGAATATTTAATTAATTAAATAAATATGACCTCATAATTGCTTTTTCTCAATTATCTGAATAATTAAATTCAATTATTGAAATGAGGATATTTATTTAATAATTGAATATTATTTAATTTCTTTTTTATGTGTCTCAGCTAAAGAGGGTGAATTTAATTTAATTAAAGTGCTAGGACTTTATAATTGAATTAATTCGATCATAAGGTTTGTTTAGCCAATTGGTATTTAGGAATTAAATATGATGTATGATTAATGTAGATTTAGGATTTTCTACATTTGACACTTAGGTCGAGTAGAGTCAGTTAAAACTCATAATTGCCCAGTACAATAGGACTTTGATGATCTAGAAGAGTGACAAATGCAACAAAATTGGTTAGGGTTGCAAGATGCCAATTTTGGGGTGTTACATTTTGCCCCTCTTTGAATTGATATGCGAGCAGTGCATTGATTCAAAGAATAGTCTGATGCCTGAAGCACAAAAGAATAGATTTGAACATTGATTGATGCAAAGATTTTAGAGCCATCTCCAGAATAGAGCTTGACTCTCCGAAGTCCAGGTTAGGTTGCCGAGACATCAGTCAAATAGAGTTTTTGAGGGAGGTCTTCAGAATGAAGCTTGATCCTCAGGAATCCGGGTTAGAATGCCCTGATACCTAATAGATTGATATCTTTCACAAGGTTGTCCCCAGAATGAGGCTCAACCTTCAGGAGTCAGGGTTAGATTGCCCCGATACCTATCCCAAAAGATAATCAATAGAGATTTTAGGACTATCTCCAGAATGAAGCTTAGTCCCCCAATATCTAGGTTAGATTTCCAAGACACTGGTTAGATACATATCTTTCACAAGACTATCCCCAGAACGAGGCTCAACCTTCAGGAGTTAGGGTTATATTGCCCCGATACTTGTCTCAAAAGATAGTAAATAAAGGTTTTAGGACTATCTCTAGAATAGAGATTAGTCCTCCAATATCTAGGTTAGATTGCCAAGATACCGGTTAGATAGATATCTTTCACAAGACTGTCCCCAGAATGAGGCTCAACCTTTAGGAGTCAGGGTTAGATTTCCCTGATACCTGTCTCAAAAGATAGTAAATAGAGATTCAGAATCATCTCCAGAACAGAGATTGATTATCATGAGTTAGGGTTAGATTGCCCTGATACTTGTCCAAAAAAGATAGTTTTTGAGAACCATCTCCAGAACGGAGCTTGATCCTCAAGAATTTGAGTTAGATTTCTCAGATGCTTAAAATATGACAAGATGTAAGGAACAAATATGCCCTTATTGATTGTGGAGTATCTAGTTTTGACTATGAGGTACGAAAAACTGAACATGCCCCAAGTGATGAGAACTTTTGAAAATCAGATCAGATTGATTGAAATAGATTTAATGATTTAATCATCCTGCCCCTCGGGAGCGAAATAGAAAGATGAAATGTCATATTGATGATGGAGAGAGAAAAATCATAGATAGATGTTGAGTCGAAGATCAAGAACTCAGAACAGATTACAAAAGAATTTAGAAGATTCAGAATCAATTTTGAGCGATTTCAAGGTCTGATTGACCAAGTTTGACTAGGGTTGACCAGAGTTGACTAGAGTTGAATTTTGAGGAAAAAAGTCAAAGATTTGAGAAAATGATGATATGATATGATTCTAACAAGAAAGCAACATCATAAAGTCGACTGCACAAGTGTCCGATCGTGTCGGTCCCAAAAATTTTAAAATGCGATTCTGAGCTATATAGAAGTGTCAGATTTTGATTTCAATCCCGAAAATGGATTGAGTAGATAGCTGAAGATAGAGAGTGAGGATCAAACACTTGTGTAGTAGTGATGAAGCCAGATCGCTGAAGAAGAACTCCTCAATGTATGAACCAGAAGAGTGCAATGAAGAGAAAACCGAATTACTGCCACAATGCAAGTCTAGAATGAAAATGCAATCCTATGCTAGATGCAATATGAAAGTGCAATTATAGGACATGGTTGTGAGACCCATCGTATAATCATCATCATTGAGCATTTTTTGGAACATCAAAGTCGATACAACCCTTACTGGTGCCACAATGCAACCGTAAGGATATGAATATGACTTATCATTGGATAAAATATAGGAAACGAACATAAGCACTAGGGCACAAAAGCCAAGATGACCTAAACATTGTTTCCAGTTAATGTTGCAAGAGTACACTAGTATCAAGGCATTCAAAGCCAAGATAACCATGAGCGCGATCGTGTGTAAACACACAGATCAATAAAAAACAAAACAATAACAAACAGAGTAATAACAAGCAAGGAGATAGTACCGACCTCACCATGGCATACAAATAAACAAGATCGAGGGATGTGAGGCTACTCCACCTTATTGTGGGAGCTCTTATCATAGATACCCTATTTATTTGAATTTTTTGGATCACCGGGACTACACCAACAAGTAGTAGATAAAGAAAATAGCAATGAAATCCATAAGAACAGAAAGAATACAAAGAAATATTCAAGCATAGCTCAGCCAGTTTCAAAGTTTTTGAATATATTCATGTTTGAGGTGTTGAAAAACACAATTGTGCTTGTGAGTGCATTATATTTGATTGTTATCGATAGATTTTTATGGTTGAGATATCTGATGTGTGTTAAAAAACACGTATGTGTCCAAAGATAGTGTTAAAAAAAACACTGGTTATGGTGGTGTTGAAAAACACCAGTTTGTGTCAGTAGCGAGTTGTCTTTGAGAAGTGACAAGATTTTTGACTCAGGTGTAAACTAAAGATATGAGAAAATGGGGGGTCCGTGCCCCCAAGTAATGATGACTGACTTGATGTATGTTGCGAGGACAAACTAGATGTGATTATCCACAAGCATATGGCGCTAAATCAATGACATGTGAGGAGCGTCCGCAAAGGGACCAGAGTGTCACAAAAGTGACCAAAAGATATGTACAAACTAAAGCATAGAATCATCAAGACTGAGTATTGATAGATAGAGCATTTGAGTATAACTCCAACTGTAACAAATGTGAACAGTCTTGATAGTACAGCGATAGTAGACAAACACAATGAGAACCACTGGTGACTGACGTGAGAGAGATGCTCAAATGAAGCGATCATAGCATAAGCTATACATCAGTAGGTAGATGTAGTGAGAACCACTAGTGACTGATGTGAAGAAGATCCTTAAAATATAATAGGATAGTGCCCCCTAGATCAGGAGGGTTGCCCTGAGAGTATGACCAGTTTCAATCCATGTGAGTTGGTGTCTTGACAGGTAACTGAAAGAAAATGTAAGTAGGAAAGCAGCAATGCAGGAAAGCAAATGCGTAAAGTCAAGTGGTGCTGCAATAGATATAGCAGTGTGGAACAAGAGGTTCTTGTTTACCATGTTTTCACATTCTTGGTAGAAATTCTTTTTTTGCTACCATGACGCCTGTTTGCCAGGTTTTCATCAATGGCACCTTTTTTCTTTTTCTCTTTTTTTTTTGTATTTTTCAAAATTTTTTTAATTTTTTTTAATTTTTGGAATATATGATTTTTTTTTGGAGATACATCAAAGCACCTATCACTAGGTTTTCACTAAGATGATCATTTTTTTAGGACTTTTTTAGATTTTTAGAATTTTTTCAGGACTTTAGTATATACAAGAGCACACTGAAGATGTCTCAGCTATAGAACCACTTCAGATGAAGAGCATTGATGGGCTCTTTGAGTTGTTCTCCTTTAGTAGTAGAAAGTTGATAGGTACCAGACCCAAACACTATAGTAACAATATATGGACCAAGACAATTTGGTTCAAACTTCCCTTTCTGGATCTGATGTTGCTGATTCTTAGGGTTCTCCCTTAGAACGAGGTCACCCACTTGGAAGTCCCTTGGTCTAACCTTTTTGTTATAGCTCTTGGACATCCTCTTTTGGTATGCTCTAAGGTGATCGAATGTCACTTGGCGCTGTTCATCAAGTAATTTTAGCTCTTGTAGATGAGATATTCTGGTATCTTCATTAGTAATGAGGCCTTTTAGAGAGACTCATAGAGAAGGAATCTCGACCTCAATAGGTAGCACATCATCTGCTCCATAAACCAATGCATAGGGTGTAGCCCTGATTGGTGTTCTTATACTTGTCCTATATGTCTAGAGAGCTGGATTGATCTAGAGATGCCAATCTCATCTGGATTTATGCACTGTGCGATGCAGGATCTTAAGGATGGTTTTGTTGGATGCTTTCACCTATCCATTACCCTGAGGATAATAGATGGAAGACCAATGTTGATTAATTTTAAACTTAGAGAAGAGTTTTGTCAAATCCTTGTTTTTAAATTGTCCCCCATTATCCGTGATAATTGTTGAGGGTACACCATGCCTGTAGATGATGTAGTTGAGAATAAATATAGCTACTATTTGGTCACTGGCAACAGTGAGAGGGACTACCTCCACCCACTTAGTAAAATAGTCCATAGCTATGATGATAAACTTATGTCTATTGGAGGACGAGGGATAGATCTGACCCACCAAATCAAAGGCCCATTGTTGAAATGGCTAGAAAGTAATGAATGGAATAAGCTCCTTGGCTAGAGCATGAATCAGGTTTCCATGTAATTGACATTGTTTACAAGAATTAGTAAACAATGTTGCTTCTTTTTCCATATCAAGCCAATAGTAAACAACTCTAATAAGTTTACGGGCCAATGTCAGGCCGTTAGAGTGTGACCCACAGATGCCTTCATGTACCTCTACTAACACTCATTTGCATTCATCAGGTTCTAAACACCTAAGGAGGGTACCGTCTATACCACATCTATACAAGTCATTAGCCATGATGATGAACCGTGAAGCACTATGGATTAGGTGACATTTCTCATTCTAGGAGTAAGTGTCTGGAACAATCTGGTCACAAAGGTAGGAGAAGATGTGATGGTAGCGGGATGAGTCATGTCCTATCATAGAACAGATCATCTGGGAATCAGGGGAGTCATAGGCTAGGTAGCGTAACGTCTCCACTAGGAATTTATGTCTAAAATCATTTCTAGGCATCTTTAGCATAGAGGCAAGAGTAGCTATGGCATCTGCCACTTTATTATCTACCCTTGGAGCCTATTGAAATGTGATATGAGTAAAATATTATTTAAGATCATCAACCAACTATTTATAAGGTACCAACTTGTCATCCCTTGTCTGATAGATATCGTTTACTTGATTGATGACTAACTGTGAATCGCAAAGAACATTTAGTTCATCTACGCACCACTCAAGGGCGATCTTCATACCATTGATTAGGGCTTCACACTCAGCAATGTTGTTTGTACAAGGAAACAACATCTTGTATGCTTTTGGTAAAGAGTACCTTTGAGGTGTAATGAACATTATCCCAACACCTGACCCCTATTGGGTAAATAAACCATCAAAAAACATAGTCCATGAGCGATGTGTAAGAAGTAATATGGAATCATCTGGAAATTCAATGTGCAATGGTTGATGATCTACTAGAGGTGCTTCAGCCAACTGATATGCTATTGCTTTGCCCTTAATGGCTTTCCTTTCCACATATTCAATATCAAATTCACTGAGAAGCATGACCTATTTAGCTAGTCTACCTATGAGGGTAGCTTTATTGAGAAAGTATTTTAGAGGGTCAATTTTAGCAATTAGACGTGTATTATGAGCCAACATGTAGTGCCGCAATTTTTGTGAAGCAAACACTGCTGCAAGGAAAGCCTTCTCTATAGAAGAATATTTTGTTTCATATGAGACCAGAGTTCTACTAATGTAATAGATAGCCCTCTCTTTGTTGTGCTGATCTTCCTGAGCCAATAAGATACCCAATGATGTATCCGTAGCAGATATGTAAAGTATAAGAGGCTTCCCATGAATGGGAGGCATCAAGATCGGGGAGTTCACAAGATACTATTTGATTTGTGTGAACCCTTCATCACATTCTTTGTTTCACTGATAAGCCACACCCTTGTGCAAAGTCTTGGTAAATGGTTGTGACTTGTCTTCCAGTTGAGAGATAAAATGCCGGATAGACTACAGTCGGCCCTGAAGTCCTCTCATTTGTCTGATATTTTTGGTGGCGACATTTCCATGATAGCTTGTACTTTTGCAGGATCCACTTCAATGCCTTTGGTAGAGATGATATAGCCAAGAAATTTTCCAGATGTTATGCCAAATGCGCATTTCTTAGGATTGAGCCTTAGACTGAATTGTTCCATACAATCTAGTATAGGACCTAGATCGGCAAGATGTTTCTTTTGGTACATGCTCTTAGCCAAAGTGTCATCCATGTAATCTTCCATTGTTTTATGCATCATGTCATGAAATATGGTGGTAATAGCTCTCTGATATGTAGCATTGACATTTTTGAGTCCAAAGGGCATGACATTCCAATAGAAGGTGCCCCAAGCACATGTGAAGGTAGTTTTCTATTGGTATTTTGGCACAATTTTTATCTAGTTATAGCCCGAAAAACCATCCATTAGTGAATACATTTCATACCCTACCGTCATATATACAATCATATCAATATTAGGCAATGGAAAATCATCCTTAGGACATGCCAAATTCAAGTCTCTGAAGTCTGTACAGACTCTTATAGATTTATCATGTTTTGATACTAGAACAATATTAGAGATCCACTCGACATAATCAATTAGTCTGATAAACACTGCCTTAAGTAATTTCTCCAATTCAACTTTGACAAGTAGAGCTACATGTGGATGCATTTTGTGAAGCTTCTGCTTGACGCGCTTAACACATGGTGAAATAGAAAAATGGTGCATGATTAGATTAGGGTCTAATCCTAGCATGTTTGAATATTTCCATGCAAAGTTAATCTTTTTTCTTCTGAAGAATGTAGTGGATTCCTCTCTTTCTACCTCTGATAGTGATTGTGCCAAGTGAATAATCTAAGGTTCTTCCTCTGTACCCAAGTTGATGGGTTGAGTTGGTTCAATAAGCACAGATGATCTTTCCTAAAAATGACTTGGAAGTGCATCAAGTATCTCATCCTCAGGCGCCTCGGAGAGGTTTTCACCCTTGGATACATCTTTTATTTTGACTGTTTTAGGATCTGATACTGCCACAATGTGGTTTTCACCATCAGAGCACCTATTTTTTCTTCTTTTTATTTTGTGACTAAGATACTTGATGTCAGCCTCAGTCATGTTGACACTTGCTTCGCTAGTGGGATATGTTACAGGTTTGACATCGTGTAGGTAACAAGCAAGAGCGTAATCATTCTAGAATGTAAGGACTTCATTAGATGGGGAGGTAGAGTTCCAGTCTATAATCTTGGGATGACAAAGTGAAAGAGGAGTGATAGGTTCAAGTGCGTTCATGGTATAATCATCAAAGGCATGGACAAGCAAGTTGAGACCCAAAGCTATCTCATCCAGAGGTATAGTCAAATTCCTTTGATTCCTAGCGATCGTAGTAGATGACTTGTTAACATCTAGGGAGTTGGAATCATGTGACCCTACACTAGAGGATTCACCTACTTTGAGAAGGTTTTCATAAGCATTAGCTGTATCTATATCTCTGTCAGACGTGGCATATGACAAGCTATCAAACTCATATTCATGGGAGTTTGTTTCATCATTAGGTCTCATGTCAAGAACATGGGTGAAATCAATCCTTTGTCCCCAGTTGCGATGAGTTCTACCTAGAACCTTTGCTATGGTCAGATGAGCACCTATTGACCTAAGTACCTCAGTAGTGTTTGTAGCATCAACTATCTCTTGTGTAATGAGAAGTGACTAGATTTCCTAGTCAAACTGTTCTTGAAAGTGTGGTGGTATGTATAAATCACCCTGATGACTTGGATCTAGGGCATATATTTATTTCCACTCTTCATAAGTTAATGGAGCCAGTGAAGTGGTGGTATCAGAATCGCTATCAGTGTCTACTGTACTGACACGTCGTACAAAGTTATCTAGCTCAACAAAGAATGCTGCCAGTTCTAGTGGAATAGGATAAGGAAAAGTATCCTCATCAGAGCTGTCTTAAGATTATGAAATTTTAGGTGTTTCTGTAGGTGTTGGTTTCTTATCTTCTTGAGGTACAAACTTATTTATTCCTAGTTGGAATGTGAGTTTCTGGAAGCCTATACCTGTAGAGTCGCATGTTCTGTGACTAATAGCTTCAAGTGGCGCAATCAATCCCTTATGATTCGTACCTATGGGACCATTTCCTTTATAGCCAAAATATTGCATAATAGATAAAACTTTGCCATATTGCTCAGGTTTTATGTCATAAGAAGGAGTATTTTTAGAATTTTCTTCTCCTTTATAGATCCAAGCTTTGATAGCTCTGTTTTCAGCTTCTTCTTTTAATGTTACTATGGCTTGTACAAAGGTACCACCATACTTTGTTGGAGGAGGAACCATAGAAGGTTTAGTGTTCTCAGAAGGTCTCCCAAAGGAACGGGGAGACAAAGGCAAAGATGTAATAGATAGCACAGGTTCAATCAGATATCCTCCCATACCAGTTTCTTTGAGTGTCAAGCTCTTTTCTATTTCTTTTAATTTATCCTCAAGGAGTTCAATAGATTCTCTGTTGGTAGGCACAAGGATGTATGCAGATTTTGTGAGGGCATTTTAATCATAGCGTGTATTAGCAGGTATAGTAACTTCAGAACCTTGGAATGGAAACTTAATGCACTGATGGTATGTGGAAGGGACAAATTGCATTTCATGGATCCATGGCCTTCCTAATAGGATATTGTATGCCAAAGGGATGTCAAGAACTTGACAGATAACATCTCATTCAACAGGACCAACTCTAATTGGCAATACGACTAGCCCTTTGGATTTAAGTTCTTCCTCATCATAGGATTTAATGGTAATATTTTTGCGAGAATCAATGCAATCTTCGCCATAGCCTAACTCAATAAGGAAACTAGCAGAGAAAATATTTAGGCCAGTGTCATTATCTATGAGAACACGAAAAACACACTTTGGACCTATCATGACTTCAATGTGCAGAGGATTATTATGCGGGTGACTCAAAGAATGATCGTCTTCCTCAGAGAAAGAAAAATAATGTGAGGAGGTCAAGTGACCTACCATAGATTGAAACCGGTCGAGATCAAGATCTTTTGGGACATTTGCCTCAGTGAAGGCTTTGTCCAGGATTTCCCTGTGAGTAGGGGAGATTTTTAGGAGCTCAAAAATAGTTATCTGAGCATTAGTACATTGCAATTGATCAAGAATGTTGCAATTGGTAGCATTAGATGAGGAACCCACTTTTGGATTCTTAGTAACAGAGTCAACCTTAGCTTTGTCTAAAGGTTGAGTTGATGTAGATATAGAAGGCTTAGGGCCTTTGAGGATGATTTTAGCGCGAGATCGAGTAACAACATTAGCGCTGACTTGAGACTGTCCTTGTTTAGAGGACTGAGGTGTAGACCCTTGAAAAATGAAAGGTGTTTTAGACTTGGAAGTATCTTCCTTTCCCTTGAGAATGATGACATTACAATATTCACTATCAACAGGTTCAACCATATTAATGACATTGTCGTTATTGGTGTAAGTATAGTTGATCTTAGCATCAGTATTTTTTCCTTTAGATGATTCACCTCTTCCATGAGGAGGAAAAGGGTCTTTGAAAGCTTGGTGATCAGAATTTTTGTTGTGACCTCCCACAGAAATAACCTCACTATCGATGAGATCCTGGATTGTATGCCGCAACTTAAGACAAGTAGCTATTTTATGACCTTTGTTTTGGTGAAAATTACTATAAGCGGATTCATTCCACCAAGATGGTCTTGGTTGTGGATCATAAGGTCATGGATTAGCCAACAGAGTAAGTAAATGGTTGTCCATAAGAGTCTTGTAAACCACCTCAAGAGGTTCTCCTAAAGGAGTGAACTCACGCTTGGGCCTAGGAGCCCAAGTTTTAGGTCCAGAAAATTGTGAAGTACTCAGTTTGGATTCTGCCGCAGCCTATTCAGTGGCTTTGGCCACTTGCATCGTGGTAGTGAGATTAAAGGAAGCCTTGGAAGACTTAGGAGTCACATTGTCTACAAATCTATCATTCACAACATTTTGGTTCTTTTTGGGAAATTTGGATTTATCTTTGCTTGAGGAGGAAGACCCTTGTTTATTTTCCTTGTGTAAGGTCAATTATCCTTTCTTGATCATAAATGTCTCAATTCTTATAGCTTGTTTGATCATATCATCAAAGGTTAGAGGAACTTGTAGCTGTACTTGATACCCAAAGTTGGGGAGAAGATTATCGAGAAAGATGTCCAACTTTTCAGATTCGGGTATCTTGCGAGAATATCATGTATAAAGTTGTCTCCATCTTTGGAGAACTACCAAGAAAGATTCCCCATTATTTTGTTTCAAGTTGCAAATATCTCAAATATGAACCGGATGCTGGATGTTGTGAGAATAGTGTTGTAGAAATAAATTGGCAATTTTTTCAAAGGTAGTGATGCCAGTTGGTAGTCTAGAGAACCATTCAATAGTTGATCCTCCCAAACTACGTGGGAAAAGATGCATAAGATAGGTTGTGTCATGTATGAATTCCATGGAGAGAGCACCAAATTATCTTAAATGGTCTTGAAGGTCAGATGTACCCAAGTGTTTGTCATATTTAGGAAGTTCAACTCCTTTGGGAAAAGGAGGCATGCAAAGATATTTATCAAATGGGAAAGGATAGATGCTTTCCAATGTGAATTGCGTAATAGGTTTGTCTTTCTCTTTCAAGAGTTGAGAGAGTTTCTCTCGCATGGTTTGCATTTCTTTGTGCAAGTGGAAATTTTCAGTTTCTTCCTCTTTCTCAACAAGTGTTTCTAAAGCATAATTGGAAGGTAACTTAGCCCCTTGATTGGCTAGTTCAAGAATGTATTTTTCTTTCTTCTCAGCTAGTAGAATTACCATCATTTTACAAAATTCTTTGTTAGCACGAGCTTGTGCAATCTCTTCTTGAGTGATTTCTACTTCTACATCGTTAGGGGGATCTTCAGAATGGGACTTACCCCAATTTCTAAAGAGGTCAGTTCTGCTAACCTCACCACCTGATTGGTTATGATCTGCCATCTTACCAAAATGCAAGGATTCAAGGTGTAAAGACTCGGTATGAAAAGATTGAGTGTTCTCTGAATTTGGGTCTTCTTAGAACAAAGGATTTCGAAACCTACTAAGATCCATAGGAAATGACCATTTATTGTAAGGTCATCATACTGGGGAAGGAGATCGCGATGATTCCTCACTAGATGTAGCCAATAATGGTGTGGAAAGTACAGATTTGTCTTGATTGATTGAAGGAAATATTTTGCCACTTTGAGTTGTGACAGTCATAGACAAAGTTTTGAACAAGGAATGTGAACTAGGACCAAACTTGAAACTATCTCAAAGTAATTGCATAGAACATGCCAAAAGGTGAAGTATCCTTGGTGCAAATTGTCTAAGATGAGGATAGAACAAGCCAAGAGATGACTATTGCAACACAAGGCATGACGAAATAGATGAAATAAATAAAAAAGACATGAGATAAGACCAGTTTAAGCAAGAATCACGTAATTCTCAACCCAAGAAACCAAGTTTCAGACTGTGTGAAGATAGATGGCAGAAAAATAGACCCAAATCAGAGACCAGATTTGACAGAAGAATACTTGACTGGAAAATTTTAGCTCACTATTTTGGACAAAAGATTCCAGTGTCACACGATGAAATGCTCTATCGTGCAAAGTTTCTCACTGAACCACGTGAAGAAATGCTTTCTTTGTGCGAAAAATAACATCAGTTGATAGAATAAAGAATGACAAAGTAATGACACTGTTGCCAAATATCACGTGACAGTATACTACGTATGACGTGAAGATTCTCATTGAATGATGCAAAGATTTGGAAATTTCACGTGAAACTATGCAAATGTTGAAAAAAGGACATTTACAGAATCAGACTATTAAGACTAGTTTGCATTTTCCAAGATGAAATCATGTTTTTTTTTGATAGATAGTTCAAGTTACTGATTGTTTTGGACATGTTCAAGATTGACAGTTTGTGTGTTTTGACGATAGTTTTGATTTGTTCAAATGATACACCCACGCAAAACACATTAAACAAAATGTTTGTAGTACCAGAACAAGAACATCACAATCCTAGGATAGCCAGGACAATATCTATTGAATCCCCACTTGAACTAAAGTTTAGCCATGTTTACTCTTAGCAGATAACTTAGAAGCTTGGAAGCATGGGCTCCTCCTTACATATGCACTCACTTCTCAGGCATACCAAGCTTCGGACCCAAAAGGAATTGCTTCCCAAAGGGATTTTATCTCTACCAAAAGCCATAAGAATGTGGGGTGTCTTAGTCGGTCTCTGACCTTTTGCACCAATAGATAGAGGGTGTTTGGAAAACTAGAACAATAGTTTGTAGTAAGGTCATCCATTCAGGTGGTTGTGATCAAGTCATTTTCCCAATAAAGGGGGCTCTCCCAATATGTTGAAAGAAAGGATTTCACCTTAATGATGTCGGGACTTTAATGCACCACTAGGGTACTGGAGGAGATTTTGGTTTCCACAATGAATTCACACCTATCTATTGTGACATTAATCACAATAGCATTTTTTGTATACTGGTTTGGAAGGGCTTGACTTTAGCCTGTTACCGGTTGGGAATCCACTCTCACCGGCTCTACTAAAGCTCTCAGGAGGTAGCCACTCTAGAAGAATCACATGAATTTCTCTTACACCCAAGATCCATAAAGGTGAGGGGAGAGGATATGTTCATGTAGTTCTTAGGATTACAATCTAAAAACCACTTCAATCACCCAAGATAATGATTCATTTTAAGCACCAACCAAAGTGTGTTTTAACTACTGAAAAATAGATATAAAAAGTTGTGAAAACATGCAAGGTCTTCGACAAATGTCCTGCAATAAAATCTATTAGTAGTTTTTAATGCCTTTCTTCATATCAACATCCTGCAAAAAACATGTCAGAAGTTTATGATGGCTTTTCTTTGTCTCAGGGTCCTGCAAACCACTGTTATGCTGTTTCAAAAGATAAAATCAGAGAAGCATAGATGTCAGAAAATAGTAGGTGGTTAGAAAATTAAGACAATAAAATATCAAACTGAGAGCTCTGGTCTATAATTTCACGCAATAAAGTATGCTAGATCACATGAAGAAGTGTTGTATGCCACGCGAAGAACTAGAAAGTTCCCGTGAGACGTACAAAAAGTTTGCGAGAAATTAAAATAGAACTTGTACAGAAGTACAAACAGAATGCAAAAAGTGAAAAAAATGAAATGAAATGAGGCCAGAACAGAAATGTACCTGCCCCACGGTGGGCACTAGAAATGTATGTGGTAAATTTGGCCTTGTTAATTCACCATACACTTCAACATAGTCCTTCTTTACCAGGTACACACAAGACTGAATATGAGATTATTCATCCTGTCTACCTGCATGATTCGACCTGTTGCCTTCTATCCAGATGGGGTTTTTGAAATAACTCTCAGAATGAGAGTCTCACAACCATAGACAAATCTAGGAACGAAGGATTTTTCTCCATGAATGCAACGCAATGCACAATTATTATAAGAATTGAAAGATGTAAGATAATCTAAGGCATGATGATAAATGCAATTATTCTAGAAATTGAAGCTATTCTATTGCAAAATGATATTATTCTATATGAAGCTATGACAATAATTTAGTATTCTAACAATACATATTTTTCTAGGGGTTTTGAATGAGGAATGAGAGTTCTTTTATAGACTCAGAGATGATCATAATAGAAACTTTCCTCTTTGAAATAAAACAGATAGAAAAGCTAGTTCAGAATAGAAAGCTTTATTCAAAAGAATACAATAAATTGTTTTCTCTCTGCTTTAATTGTTTTCTTTCTTTGATTTAATTC
>MU224712.1:2516733-2598738 GCA_018584345.1 Thuja plicata
ATTCAAGAACCCATTCAAGACTTGGTGTTGGAGATCTACAAGCAAGAGATTGAAGACATCCTACCTTTCTAAATTCCACATTTTGAAGCATACTTGTGGATCCAAGGATTCAAATCCACCACAAGGAATTTTACAAGCAAGGTGAATTTAAGCATTTACTTTGTCTATTTCTGCAATTTCAATTATATATATTTGAGGTTAATTCCAAAATTAGAGTTTGACCAAGGAAAACCCCTCCCCCACAAAAAATAATCCCCTTTTTCTTGTAGGTACAAGTATAGAACAACAGATTCGAGACCAGATCTAGATACCCTTTTCGGCTTTCTTTCAGATGGCACAAACAGATTTTTTGTTGGATATGTGCAGGTCAAGGTCAACATTATTGGGTTAGGGTTGACATTTTTGGGTCAAGGTTGACCTTTTTCATAAGACGACATTGCAACGGAAAAATATTTTTGGGTTTTGTTTGTCTCTGCGTTCTGATTTGGGATCAATTGTCAGTTTTTCCAGAAACATTCTACAGACCTTAGAGAACAACATTCTTTGAACTGCAACATTTCAAGGTTATTGCATTTATCCCATTTCTTCAATTACTGTCATATATCATATCTATACATATAATTAATGGAACTTACGGTATCCCTCTTGTTATTCTCCTTTCTGAATAGTTGATTCATTTGTGCATTAGCCCTTCCTTTGGGTTGATCAATTTGGATCTTCCATTTGTGCATTTGGGAATAAAAGGGGAACATTTTATTTTCTCCCTAATCACAATTACAATATACAATCAATTAAATTCAAGTAAGTATAAAGTAGGGTTAAGGAATTCAATATACTCTAATCAAATCAAACAATAATTAACAATCAAACCTCCTTATACCAATTTTATATCTTACATTTTGGTAAACACACATTATTTCCTCCTTTACACAACTTTCATCGACTCAAGTATCACCGATGTCCATTGGTTTACACTTAGCGATTTGGCTTTTGTGTAATGACCAATACATTCCGGTAAGTAGTGTTAACTTTACTGTGTTTGTTCACCGATGCAAATTTGTACCCAATAACCGATGGTTGTTTTTTCAATAACATTTACAAGTGACAATATAGTGCATCTTCAATAATGTTGATTTTTCTATATGATCAATATGTAATGGAACCAATGCATAATATAACTTTTCATAATGCAGTTCCATACTTGTGCAATTTGGTTGGATGTAGTGATGCTACCAGATCCATTGGATGGGGTGTCATCATTTGCATTATTTGTTCCAGCACCTTCAGTGTTTGTGGCTTTTACCCACATCTTGTTTCTCATCTTCTTGATGTCATCAATGGTATTTCCATAGGGATAAGTACTTGTTTCTGTCAGTCGGTCTTCGCAATCTTTTATCACATGTCCAACCTTATGACAATGTAAACATGCCATTCCTGGATTGAACCATCCTAATGGTTTTCTAGTCCATTTTCTCATATAGTTGGCAGATATATTACCATACCTTCCACATTCTGTGCAATTTACCCATGTGCTATAGTCCCAAACATATGAGTTACCTTTTCTTGTTGGTTTGTAGCCATTATCAGGTTCTTTTGGTGTCCATGTTTTCTTATTCTTTTTCTAGCATTCCTGATTTGTATATCCATTCATTTTGCAGGTAGGACAATACTTGTTAATATAGGTTTCCTTCTTTAGATTTGTCACCTTGGATCTGCATTCATATGTCTTGTGTCCTTGCTTGTGACATTTATAACAATTACCAATGAAAGTAGATTGTGATTGAGGAATACCTTTCATTTTTTTTCTGCAAATGTTTGAGGTGTGGCCCAGTTTTCCACAGTTATTGCATGACAACTTCTTGGTTCTTGGAGTTGCATATACATTCTTTTGATCTAATTGATTAGATGACTCTCCATAATCGGTGTACCCTATTCCTATGTAGTTGTTGACTCTTCTTTTACCATCAAGGAAATCATCCATTCTTCAATTTCTATCTTCAGCTTTCTTGATCAATTCATTGTGATAATTTTGAATTTTGACTTCATGCTTTAGCTTCTCATTTTCTTCCCTTAGCTCGCCAATGATCTGTATTCTTTCAATGAGTTTAGTATTTAATCTATTTTCTTCTTGAATCATAAGAATAATCTGGTTGGTAATCTCATGGTGATGATCAGTAAGTCTTTGAATCTCTGATTATTTTTCTTGTAGTTTCTCTATTATTTTCCTCCATCATAAATAGCCAATCTTCTCTCTGATTTAGATTTTCTTGAATCATTTATGACATCAATCATTTTTACCATTTGAGTCTCTTGACCAATTTGCAGCATCTTGATTTTCTCTGTTAGATGTAGATTGACTTCTTGTAGACATGTGATCTCTTCTACTGATGTGTCTAAAGCTTTGCTCGTTGATGATTCAACATAGTTGAAGTAATCTGGGATCTCCTCTTCTTGATAATATTTTTCATTAAGACTAGTTGCCATGATCTTTCTTTCATCAAGCAACTTTCTCATGCTTACTCTTACCTCTTTATACTACTCATAGTAAATCTAAATTTGCAACTGCTCATTCTCAATAGTTTTGTCCAGTCTGTACTTTTCCATTGTGTGGATCTTTTCTCTTAAGTCTTTAAGATTTTCAAGAAAGATACTTAGCTCTGATACCAATTGTTGGAATTATTGGAATGATGTATTGAGAGAGGAAGGGTGAATCAGTACCTCTAAAACATTTTATGTGGTTGGACCATTAACCTTTGTGTCATTAGTTTTATATATATATACCTATCTATCTGTTCATCTTTGCTTTTGTATGTGAAGTCATAATATAAGTTCTTTACATGTATAGACATTCAAGAAACATACATGAAAGTAAATAACACATAATATGATATCGCAGAAAACTCCTGTTAGGAAGTAAAAATTGCGGTGGGGATGTCTACCCACAAAAATTCACTATCTATAGATAAGACATGAGCCGGTAAAGGCTTACAATTGATCACTTCTGATGATCTACCCTATTAGGAGTATTAGAGTGGAGACCTATTAGGATCTACTTTTTTTGAAGCTTTAGCAACACCATTAGGTGTGCACTCTGTTAAGAGATTTATCAAAGAACGGTTAAGTCCACCTTCTATAAAAGGATTTCTATGGTGATGCACTTGTTAGAATGCAACTACAATATAAATATTGATCTGATAGTGAATGCAATCTCTAATTGCTGATAACAGATCCTATATAGCTTACAATGTATATGTAATAACCTTGAGTGATTGAGAATACCTTGTCTTTGCTCGTTGGTAGCCTTCCTATGTTCTTGATAACTGGTTTGATCTATTTCTGAACTTTGCATGAATTCTCTTCTTCAGCTTAGATGCTCTCCATGGCTACTATCATTTTTCAAATGATTATAAGTCGTTCTGATTACAAATGATTGAACATATATTTATACTAGTTTCTAGCTCTATTCTTGATTCACTCTTTTCAAATTAACTCTAGATCCAAGGTTTACAACTTGACCTTGATCTTTAGTTAGATATGTTTTAGATCCGTTAGGATGCTTTAAAACATTTACAATATGCTTTCTTGACCCTCAAGTAAGTATTTAAAACAAGTAAAAACTCTATAAATAGGATTACTTTGCTTTATCTGACGTGTAAAGTCAGATCCATTTTTTGTGGGTTTTGTAACTGACTGTCGGTTCTGATGGTCAGGCTGCTCTATTAGTCTGTCAGTTTTGTCCCCTGTCGGTGTTCCTTAATTGAACTATTCGTTAGGTGTGCCTTTTCTGCTTTGTCAGCGATATTCTAAAAATTGTATCATCGATTATGCTTGTCGTCGGTCTTACTCTTGTCATTGTTCGTCGGGCATGTCTCTACTTAGCATTTTTATGATAGACATTTTGTCTCATTGGGTGTGCTTGTTGTCCGCCGATTATGCTTGTACCAATGACATTTATCATGTTTTTCCCTTTAAGTATACTAATGGAAAAACTTAATGTCATCATGATCCTCTCTTTCTAGGGTTAATCAATTTGGATCTTCCCTTTAAGAAATTTGGGATTGAGAGGACAATCTTACCTTCTTCACACATATTCATAACACCCCATTTTGTGTCTCATATTTCAATAAACATTCCAATTTCAAATGTAACATTAGGTCATCATCTCTATTTACTATCTTACAATTTGGTGACCTCTATTTTGTATGTTATAGAACCTTAGAGGGAAAAAATGAAGTGATCAAGGTTGATGTTTCAGACTATGCAGGTAGTCTTAAGCCAGAGGAAGTGATAGATTGGTTGAACGAGATGGGAAAATGCTTTGAATGGAAGTCTATGACAAAAGAAAAGAAGATGAATTTTGCATGAACCAATTTAAAGGGACATGCGATGATCTTGTGGGATCATCTCCAAAATGAATGAACAAAGAAAGAGAAGGATACAATCAATACGTGGAAAAAAATGGAGAAAAAGATGAGAGAAAAATTCTTACCTATGGATTATGCTCAAACACTCTTTCGAATGTTCCAGAATTTGAAACAAAACTTGTCTTCTGTGAAAGATTATACAAATGAATTTTACAAGTTGTCCATCCATATAGAACATCAATAAATTAATGAATAGATGGCTGCAAGGTATGTTAATAATTCACTATTAGGATGAGCTATGCATGCATCAGATCAACTGTATCGAGGATGCCTATTAGTTGGCTCTAAAGGATGAAGAAAAACAAAATAGGTAGTAAATTTAGAGGAATAGATGAGGAAAAAGAGGTACATCAACTCCATTTCAAGGAGGCTCAAGTTCTAGTGAAGGAAATCAAGGAGGGTCATCCAGAGTGAACCTAGCCTAGGTTGACAATAAAGGATTTGAACAAGGAGTGTCTTCAGATATTTTACAATGTCTCATGATGAGGAGGACAATGAATATTCTAGCAAAGGAAGATATAAGGAGAAAGGCACTGATAATTCATGCCTCAAAATGAACATATTCTGAACAAGGTGTAACTTAGGTGGAAAGGTATGTCAAGTAATTATTGATGAAGGCAGTTGTGAGAACATGGTTTCTAAAGCAATGGTGGATAAAATAAATCTCTAGTGTGAAAAGCACCCTCGTCCCTATTGGATTGCATGGTTCAAAAAGGGAAATGAAGTTACGTTAGATAAGAGGCGCCTTGTTAAATTTTCCATAGGAAAGGTCTATGAGGATGAGTTATGGTGTGATGTGATTCTAATAGATCTATGCCATGTCCTGTTAGGTCAAGCCTGGCAGTATGATAGAAAGGTTATTCATGATGGATAAAAGAATACTTACACCTTCTGGAAGGATGGATCTAAGGTAATCTTGTTACCTCTCAGGGATGCTAGAAAAGCTGAAAGTATGCTATCTAAAAAGGAACTTATCAAGGAGATGAAAGTAACATGATGTTGTTATGTATTGGTAGTGCAAAGAGGGAAAGAGGAAGGCTTGACAATACCGCCAAAAGAAGTTGTGGTGTTGGAAGAGTATTTAGATGTCATTCCAAAGGAACTACCTGATGGGATCCCCCCAAAATGATATATCTAACATCATATTGATCTTATTCTAGGAAAAGGTATTCCCAATCAAGAGACTTACATAATGACTCTGACACAACACACAACCATCAATAAACAGGTAACTAAGCTCATACATAAGGGTTTAGTGTAGGAAAGAATGAGATCATGTGTTGTACCACCATTACTAACCCCAAAGAAAAATGAACATGGAGGATGTGCACAGACAACTGAGAAATCAATTGGATAACCATTAGGTATCATTTTCCTATCCCTTGTATCAATACAATAGTATAAATAACTTAACAATGTCTGTGAAAATTCATCAAATGTAAATGTTGTTGAGACTCTATGTGCTCTTATATGTGTTACCTCAATTCCCAAATTATAACACTATTCTGTTATGCTCTACTATAGCTGAATTTCTGCTAGGTCCTCTATACTCTTATATTTGTTCTTCAATAACTCCTTTAACAACAATAAAAATAGCAACCCTCTTTTATGCTCTGTATATCCTCTTGTGTTCATTACACATACAAAATTCATTCAAAATATAGATGAGTTTTTCTTCTTAATCTTATGTGTTACGTATGTTGTATATTTCTTTTGACCATTAGATCTTCTTTCCAGCTCGGTGACCATGTCACTTTTACCTTGGTACTTGTTGTTTTTGTTGGAAATGACAAACATTCATTTTTTCATTTGATCTGTGCCTTAGATCTTCACTCTAATTTAATTGAACTATTGATCATGTAACAAATTGTTATAAAAACTTGTATACGTGTAATTAATGCTCTGACAATCATTAAATGTGATATGATCATGTTTTTGATTAAATTTCTAACTTGGTTGAATAACTTCATAATACTAAGTTAAGTGATCTTCATCACTCGGTGTAATATCAACTCGTATACTACATGCAATTGGTGTAGTGTGTCACTCGGTAACTATAAGTGTTTGGTACTTTGTTAGCTCGGTGCTTTACCGACTAGCTCAGTGTGCATTACCAACTTGTCTTATACATGACTATCTCCTTTTACTGATTGATTCTCCTTGACTCCATGACTTTGACTAAACTAATGACAACAAAATATCTTGTAGAGATAAAAAAATACAAATTATATATGTCATATCTAGCCTTGTAATAATAGGCTACAAGATATTTCCTACAAGTTATCAACATAGTTATTTTTCCAATTTATTTATGGCTAACTTAAGACTTAATTATATTTATACTTCACATAACTTATAGGCTAATTTAAATTGAAGTGTGTTTAATTTTTTCAATACATAAAAAGTATAGGTGGTTTAAAAATGTAAGATACTACCTTCTTCTTACTATACATTCACACCTAAAAAATATTACATCATCTCAATGTATGTTATTATTAAAATCTTGATATAAATTTCAATTAAGGGAAAGTGGTTTTCATGGGGCTAAAAAACTCAATTACAAATAGATTTTGAGAGGCATCAGGAACCCCAAATCAATAAATAGTTGCATAAAATATAATAATTTAGAACAATAGCAAGTCAACAACACATTAAAAATAGCCTATAATGATATGAACAAAAAGGTACAAGCTTAAAAAATAACAAACCTAAGCCTTAAAACTTAAAGAAAAAGGTTTTCAAAGGCTCCCTTAACCTTAAAAGAAACAAACCATGGGTTTTTTCAGGCATCCATAACCTAAGATTACATTGATTTTAACAATGATCTCATAACCTCTACTTTCAGTTGCAACCAGATAACACAATAAACAATTACTAGTAGAAACATAATCCAAGGGGTTTTCCAAGATCCCTTACCCTGAGAAAGAAAGAGTTTTAACAAGGCTCCCATAGTCTTATTCTCTAGCAGAAAGAAGAGACAATTAATACTCCCTAAAAAGAAAAGAGATACCCAAGCAAAGAGGGGGACCATGGGCTTTTAAAAGGCTCCCCAAATCTCAAAAATAGGTTTTGAAATGACACCCAAAACCAAAAAGTTTCCACCAACAAAAACTACCCACCTAAAAGTCCAAACCTCTCTAGTAAAACCCCTCTCCACCTCAATAGGAGAGGTGCCTCTCTGAATAGGGAGGGAGGAGAATGAAAAAACTAGGAATTTCATGAAACTAGAACAAATTATAACCCTCTAAAGACCACTTCCAAACTCTCCAACAAGGGAAATCTCCACCTCCATAGAAGACACCCCCACCTCAATAGGATAATAAGATGAGGGAGAAAGATTTAAAGAGATACAAACCCAAGTAAAGTCACAAGAAACCTCCCCACATAAATAGGAGAGGCATCTACCTCTATAGGAAACAAACGAGAAAGGAATGGGGATGGAAAACACAAACATCAAAAAATATGATAAAAAAAAACCCAGGCTACAAAAAATATTGTGAAAAGCTAGAAACTATAAAGAGAAAGATCTAGAGATTTAATAATAAAAGCATATTAGTAAAAACATCCCAAAAAAGAGGGCCCAAAAATTTAAAAAATAAAACAACTCTCCTAATATTTATGAATAGAAGGACCAACACCACCAAAATTACCAAATAGAGAATTTACAACCAAAGAAAAAACCAAAGGCCAACATAGGACCCCAACACCTAAACAACCCTAGAGGAAACAAAGAACATGACCCCTACCATTGACAAGAGAGACACAAGGATGAGGGGTGATAATATAAGAATAAGGGGAAACAATATATGCATAAGACTTAAGGATCGATAAAAAACAACAATCCTCACAAAAAGAACGCCCTGACTGAATAGGGAAAATCCTAAACCAGGCTCCAAAAAGAACCAAACAGTCCCAAGATGGAATGAAATCTAAGCATACCCATCTTCCACACGTGGCCTCTCACCACACCTACTTGGGGAGCAGAACCAACCCAAATGCCACTTCTTGAGATGAGAAGAGATAAAACTTGGCACAAAAAAAAAATGTAGGAGCCAGAGGCTGAAACACTCACCCCATGTCTATGCAACACAATAATTGTACCTTAGTAAACATATTTTAACACAATATTTTTTAAAAAAAATATGTTAACAACATGTATGTTAGCCTATTGTGTTAACATGTTTTAGTAATTTGCAAACAAACACAATAGGCTAACATACATGTTAACAACATATTTTGTTAACTAAGGTACAAATATTGTGCTGCATAGATACAACCTATGAATAAGTAGACAAAATACTACTAAAAATGGATGGAGAAAGTGAGTATATCCAACTATAGGGACCAAAAAAACCCCTCCCTAGACATAGGCATAACCAAACTACCACAACATGAAATAGGAGACTCAAAGGGAAAAATCCAAAACTAGCATAAATGCCTCCTCCACAAAAAAATGAAGACCAACACAAAATACAACCCTAGACAAAATGGAAAAAGGGAATAAGAATCATGTTTGTTGTAATCCTCTACCCAATCATAACCAAGTAAGAAAAACCTAGGCACCACACTATAGGGGACCCCCAAATACAACCATGCAAGAGCCCAAACATCCAAAAAACAAGAACGACTAACCACGCTAGCACTTGGAACATCAAAATATTCTTCATCTTCATCTTTAGTGTCTATTTCATTAGGAGACACTCCTCAAATAGTCCTACAATACCCACAAACCCTAGGATTCAAACTACCTCTCCCGCTCTCACTCCTACCCATTACTTCCATTACGAGTAATTAAATGTTACTAAAATATTTTTGTATTTATTCTTAAGTGTTTTTAATGTATTCTCATAATTTATTAAATTAATTTAATCATCTAAAATAATACAACAGTAATAATTTCACCATAGCTTCACATATAAAAAATCAAATTTAGTTCTTTTGAATTCAAATTTTAGGAAATATTTTAATTAATTTTAGCTTTCAACCTGTTTAAGACCATGTAATGACTTTTTAATCTATACACTAGACATTATTTTCTAGATTTAATGTATCCTAGTGACCTTTCGATAAGTAAATTTCTTATTTGAAGTTTCCTAGTAAAAATATAGTTTTTAAACCTATTTGATTAATTATCTATCCATGTTTTTGATTAAGTAAAACAAGTTTTACAAGGTGCCCAAAACCCGAAATAGAGTGAAAGATCAGAAAAAATGTTCAGACTAAAAGGACAAAGATAAACACATGAAACAGGGCCCCACAGGGCCGCTAACTAGGTTATGAAGGGGTCCCAAAATCCTGTACATTCAGATTTTGGAGGGGATCTGAAACCCCACTAAGACGAACAACTGGTCAAAGCAATAAAAAACTTGAAATCTACTAGCATAGAAACAATAGCCAGGCTACAACTAGAAACAACCCCGTAGTCATGATCAGGGCCCAAGGGCTATAGCCTAATCTAGAACTAGGGGATTAAATGGCTCCCCTCACCAAGACCAAGAGCCACTAAAAGGACAACCAGAATGAATAAAATATAGTTAAGGATCTCTGGAAAAAATAGTAAGGGTTTTGACTTGGTCCCCAGAACCAAAAACCTCCCACTAGAAGTGAACCCTAGAGAGGTAACAATGTGAGAGAAAGAAGAATGATAAGCCTTAAAACCTCTGATCTTCCCACACGAGAAACTTTCCTTCTATCAGTCCAGCCATCGCCAAGAGAAATCATCTCCACCTCAATAGGATCATAACCCACCTTAATAGGGTAAATGAAGATCTCAAAAATAGAAAGGACAAGCTAACTTTTACCAAACCCCCAAATTAGGTAGCCAAGATAAAGGAAAGAACCCAACTAGCAGCCATGCATCTTTTCCATACGGCTAGTCTTCATCTCAACAAAAGCAACCACCTCCTTAATAGGTAAAGTAGAAAAGAGGGAAGAAATAAAGTCAGGCTAGACCTGGACCAGAGTCACCTAAAAATGCTCCACCTCAATAGGAATCCACAGGGGAAAGGGAGAAGAGATAACACCGAAAGCCCCAAAGAAACATGGTTTAAATAACTTGGGGATGGTCCCCACCAGCAAGCTCTGGTCCACAAAATGAAATAAGATGGAAAACGAGCAGCACAAAAAAATAGGGCCAAGAGGCCTCAATAGGGAAAACCCTAACCCAAGAGAAATGGACCAAGTTCCCGCTCCTCCAAGATTCCCAACAAAGATCCTTCTCTCATCCGTATGGGACGAAGGATGAATCCTGGCCAAAACACCACCGACCCACCCAAAAACAAGCAAACAAAGTTGCAAACAAAAAAGCTCCCTAGAAAAGCTAGGAAGGGCACAACCCACCACCGCACTAGGTCTGCCAACTTCCCTAACAAGGAATTCCTCCTCCATGAGAAGAAGTACAGCAGTCTGAGACCGCAGGAAGACAAAGCCAAATAGGCCAAAACCCAAATGCCCCACGCTGACAAAAGATTGCAGCATGACCCACCAGGGGTCCCTGTCCACACTATCATCACCTTCGTCACCAGCCACCGCTGAGGTGCCCTCTGATCTCCTGTTTCCATTTGAAATCCTAGCAGCGCCGCTGCCTCTGCTCCTAGTCTCACCCATAGTTTATTCAAAGTTATTTTCCATCCATGTTGTGTTGGTAAGGTTCCTTATTTATTAAAATAATTTACCCTAGAAACTAGAGAAAGTGTTTCAATATAGCCAACACCTTCTATATTGACAAACCTTTACTACCATCCTTTCAATGCACTCTTAAATGGCTTAGTCTAATATTAATTTTATTATTATCTCAATTTATAGCTAACTAAATATTTACCTTTTATGGTAGTTGTCTATTGTCAAAAATCATTTCCATCAGGAGGTTTTGTTCAACATATATAAATACTTACATTCAGTTTACTTACCCACATGCATGGATTTTCAACCCACATCACCCTATTAATAAGTGCACATATATCAAACATTGTGGCTATGGCCTTAACATTTTTCCTTAATTCTTTCTATTTTATTTTTACCATCACTTTCATTTGATCTTTCAACTTGAGTTCTTTATTCTCATATAGATCATGAAACATCTCTTTTAGTTCACTAACATGATTGGATAGTTTTCAAACCTACAACAAAACCATAAATTTCACGTCAAATATTACCTAGAAAGACCTAAATGATTACTAAATATAATGTACATTGTGTAAGAAATTTTATAGTTTCTCGTAGGGTTTCATTCTATGACATTCAATTCAAGTAGTAGTTAAATAGGTATCTTGACCTTTACAATGCCCAAAGGAGTAATTTTAAAGGCTACATTTATTTTTTGATGCACGTCGTAAAATCCTTCATGCAAGTTAGAATTGCAAGTGTATACCAAGCTAGGCCAAAAGTGGCATTGTATTACATGATGGACACTTTCTTGTGTTTTTTTAATTATCAAATATAAAAACTCTATACTGAGACCTTTCTAATGCACTATATTTAAGCTAAGATTGTTTTTTTTGTTGTAAAAACACTTTTTGATTAAATAAAACAAATATTATTTTTTACTTCTAAAATTTGTATTATAGTTATATGCATACTATGAAATAATTGATCTGATCTTGTAATTAAAAGTGTTTATCCTTGATTTATGTCTTGTTCATTTTCCTTTGTGTAGAATAATGTTGAAATCATGGTCATAGTTTATGATATTCAATCAAGTTTAATGTTACAATTATATTATTAGCTAGAATTAATCCTTTATAGAATTGTCAATTATAAATTTACATTATCTCTTTTTCAAAATTGCAATAAACTTGAAAATATTTGTTAAAAACAATCATGCATACATGTGAAAATTGGAGTTTTAAATAATAAATTGAGTCTTTCTAAATCACATTGTACATACTTAAGTAGGTGGAGATCATTAAAACTATCTAGTGCATCACCATATTTTTATAGTTATTTTTTATTCTCTATCATTTTAAATAGTAGTATAATAGACTAGTTACAATGTACAGTTGAATCGTAGAGAGAAAAATCTCTATAATTTGAGATAGGGCCTCAAATAGAAAGGTCCTTCATATTAAGGTTACTCTAATGTATTTTCAAATAGTTGAAATAGGCTTGACAAGGAAACACGTTTAGGCTGTAAGAATTGAAAGAACTTATCAAGAGAATGAGAAGAGAATTTTACCTCTATGATTGCATATAATGAGGTCGTTTTAACTTTTAACATTAGTTAATATATCAATACTTTATAAGAATAAAGAGAGTACATAGAATACTTCTCTTTGTGATAATACTTTATTTTTAAGTCAATAAAAATTATTTGTGGATACAATAGGTTAATATATACGAATGTAGTATGGTAATAATTTCCTTTATTGTGTTCATTTACTTGATTTGAAATCTATCCACATGAGTCAAGGGATATTTTTTCTTAGTGTATGTCTCCAATTTAGGTTCTTCCATGTATTGAGGGATAATGTGCTAGTAATGTCCCAAGTAGGGATGTTGTATTTGGAATGGGTTATACAAGAAAGTGGCTTAAATTGTAAGAATGAAATGATTTTGGCAAGGTTTTACATAGTTTCTTTAGTGGATATGTTTGTATTAGGCATGTGGGGTAATGAAGGATGTGGAAAATTATGGAAAATGGATGGAGCATTGGAATGTGACAGTGGTACATTATGGTAAGTAGGTATGGATAATGGTTGGGAAATACATGGAACACTCACAAGAGGAGGTAACTTAGGTTTAGGAATTCCTCCCAGACTAAATGTGTATCTAGTTGATGTTTAGAATAGATATAGCCATAATAGGTAGAGTATAGGTAGGAATTTTAGATAAGGATGTTGGAATATAATTTTAAATATTGGTATTAGGATAAGAAATATTAAGGGCTTCAGTACAAATTTTTTATGTAATTGATATTTTCATCAACAAGATGAAAAATGTCATGCAACAAATCAACACCATGTTCATTATTTTGAAGCATCTTCATCAATCCTTTAACAAAGGGGATTTCCTCACTATTAGAATGTTCTTGACCTAACCAATGTTCAATTTTTTTGAATCATGAGAAGCTATGATTCATCCACATCACAAGAAGAACAAGAATAGAGATTATCAACAATGTTAGGTATTTCATTGGTAGGCATAGAGGTATAATCTCCATTACTATGTAATATGTTAGAGGTCTTGGGATCTACACATTTGAAGGAACTGATAAGTCTATAACTTCTTCTGATATAAGGATGATGATTTAGTAGGATGGATGGACAAACCATGTAGGCCCCCCTATGTTCTTTCATACGTTGGAAGGAAAGATGACCCAATAGGATTAATCTGACTTAAGAGATGAACAGATGCAAAGATTCCTTTACTATGTCATTGAGAAATGAATATGAAAAATAAAAAGGGAAATACAAGATTGTAAGGAAAGATAAAGTGTTATACATACATACATACAAATTGTAAACTAGATTCTAAAAACATATTAAAAAGCCAGAAAGCTATTGACTTGTGGTAGAAGTTTCAATCTAGAAAGGTAGCTATGGGTTTCCTTTGAGGATTAGAGGAAAATAGGAGATCAAAGGTGAGCCAGGTCACCTTATACTAGGTAGAATTTGATAAAATTAAAGTCAACTCTAGATTTCTATCAAATATTCCCATATCATTTTTCATAGTTATGCCACCTATCACTTACACATGAAAAATGGGAAAGATGTTGGAAAAAGGGGGTTTTCCTTAGTCAAACCCTTCTTGAAGAATTAACCTTCAAATTTTTTTGAAATTTTTTAAAAAGGGAACCATTCTATTAAGTAGAGGACACTCTATAAAATTTGTATACCTTCACAAACGTTCATAGTGTCAAATTTCTCATGAAGATGTTTGAAAGTGTTTTTTTATGTTGTCTTGACCTTGGATCTCAGATAGGAAGAACATGACTGACTTCACTTATTCTTGGATCTAAACATTACTCCTTGTCTTCAGTGCTTGATTTTGAATGTCTAGAAAGAATTTAAATTTGATTGTGTGAATTGCCTTGATTTCTCCTTGAATTGATAGATTGAGTGCTTGAATGCATAGAATATATAGTTTTAGTCAAGATTACATGATCTTCCAAAATGAGAGAGGTGGCTTTTCTTTTATACCTCAAATAGTCATTTTGGAGCATAAAAATCGACGGAGGTCCACAAAGTGTAAAGAATCCCACTATAATCAAAACACCTTTTCACCTTTTAAATTTGGGCCCAATCATCACGGTATGGGTCAAGAGGACTTGCCCTATACTGGCCAATTTAGGCTCAGATTTAGGTTGGAGGTAAATTTTGATATGGCATTTAAAAAATATGCACTAAATTGAGGTGGGAATTAAGCATAACGGGAAAGGAAGCTTTGGACGCTAAAGTAGTGCATAGTTAAGGACCAAAATTGTACATGATTATAATTTAGGGCACTACAATCATTATCTTGAAAAGTTTTCTATAAGCATTAATGATTACATGTGAAAATTGGATTAGTTAAGTCTTTCTAAATCACATAGTACATACTTAAGTAGGTGGAGATTGCTAAAACTCTCTAGTACATCACCATATGTATTTTATATCTACTTTTCTATCTCCCATCCTTGTAAATAGCAATAGAATAACTAGTTGCAACTTCAAGTTAAATCATAGAGAGAAAAATCTCTATAATTTGAGATAGGGCCTCAAATAGTAAGGTCCTTCACATTAAGGCTAATCCAATGTTTTTGTAAATGGTTGAACTAGGCTTGACAAGGAAACACGTTTAGGTGGTAACATTTGAAAGAAATTATTAAGGGAATGAGAAGGAAATTTTCCCTCAACGTGTGTATATGACAAGGCCCATAACTTGTAACATTAGCTAATATATCCATAATTTATAGGCATAAATCGCCTATCTAGAACACTTTTCTTTGTAAGAATACTTCATTTTTAAGTCAATATACATTGTTTGTGGATACAATAGTTTATTATCTACAAATGTGGTATGGTGATAATTTTCTTTATTGTATTCATTTACTAACTTGGTCTTGATATTTGTGTTTCCTTAGTATCTTGCCTATGTTATGCCATGTGTTGAGGTAAAATTTGCAATAGTATATATTGCTAATGTCATGTTTAAATAAAATACTTTCATGTGATAATGTTTAGTATTGAAGTGATAATATTCCTCTCTTTCCCTTCTCACTTCTTATCTTCTCTATTTATCCTTTTTTCTATCATCTTTTCCTCATGACACTTTTGCTTTCATTCAATATCACCATATGCGCTTGATTTAAATCCATAAATAATTAACCACGAATTTATCTCTGTGTCAAAACCTATTTTGTATGCATTCGAGAAATTCTCATTTCCTTTCAAGGCAAGGATCCCTAGTAGAATTGTCAATACCTACAAATTCCCTTACACATAAATCCATGTCAAAACACATGCACCCATATTTTTAGTTCATACACAATGCTTTTTTCATTGCCAAATAAATCATATTATATATTTTTTACTATTTCTACAAGCATAGTGAGCAAAGACAAGATTCGTGAATAGAACTTGTTCTACTCCTTACCTTCGACGATGCCATTTATTTGTTGATGTCTGAACAGGTATTTTCAATGCCTTGCGGTACAATGCCATTCTTGGTCTACAACCCGGTTATGGGGTGCAATTCCTTGTTTGGTGACCTCTAAATCGAATGCGAATACGGATTTGCAAATCCCCATTTGTGCAAAAATGTGGATGTCCCAATTCCTGCTGAGGAGGTGGAATGACTTTCATCTCCATGGTTTTCATAGAGATTAAAGCCATTTTAACTTCGCCGTCGGGTCCAGTGCACTCCAAGGTTTGCATGATTAAATTGGTTTATATATCTTGTCGGGTCCGGAGCACTGCGTGGATGTAACTGTTGGAATGTGGATTTACAAATCCATCTTCCAGGGCAACCAAACAGTCCCAAAAAAGCATAACCGGGGTTTGCATAACCAAGGTATAGATAACCATGATTTGCATTATTTTTCAATTCCCCAACCAAACGGGCCCTAAATACCTTTGAAGTCAAATTTGGCGACTAACGTAAACTTTGGATTCGTGCACTCAGTCAAAAGTTGAGTTGCTTTTGAATATTGACAGAGAAAGTTGAATGAAGGTGAAAACACAACATGTTACACAAGTTCTTCAAGAAAATTCTAGAAGTTCTGACTTGTTTTCTCTTTTTCTACCGCTCCCGTAGAATAATCATCGTCAGCCCTAAAATAAATTATCTTCGTCAGCCCTAAAACAATCTATAAATACGCTGGAACTTCAAGCATCCAATACCCAAAGTCTGGATATTGAAGAAAACAAGGGCGTGCTATGTTCGATATGGAGGGGACAGAACACTGGCATTTCCGCCATTTTATCAAAGGTAAGAAAAGAATAGTGTTTTCCCTTCTAGTAATAACAGTTTTCGTGAAAGATTTGAAATCTGTAGAATGAATAAGAGACCGCTTTATTTTATTGTGGGTTTTTGAAGCTTATCACTGTCAATTAGACTAACATGTCCATGTCCTTTTTTGCTTTTATCTGAGTAGAGAGTTGCATACAATTGACCATAACTGGAAGGGCATGCTCATGATCCTTCAACATGCGTAGCTCTGGATTAAATTCTCGGCCCTTTCAAAGGTAAGGTGAAAGTTTATTCTTAAATAAATAAACATCAAACTTAAAACAAGCATTTTCTTAAAATAAGCATTTTCTCTATTCATCGTGTCATGAATGATTTTTTATAAGGGTTTTTTCATTCACAAAGTTGTTTTGACTATTTGTTAGAATGAACTACTTCAATTAAGAGCCAAATACTTAGGAATATCTATTCCTTCAGCTGTCCTTATAATGATTGTATACAATTAAAGTTAGAGCGTTTCAACGAATTTGTTGTTCGGAATTTCTGAAGCACACTTTACCCTTAATATGGTAGATCAGAAATATATTTTTGTTTCTCTGGCTGTTCAAATTTTAAATCCAATAGCTAATCATTAGTAATATTCTTTTCTAGTAGATATATGCTTGCACTAGATATGATAACATAATTCACCAATAAATTATATAAGAACGGTAGTTAGAATAATTGGAGGTAGAATAGGCCTGAAGCGTGCTTGTTCGTGCGGTAGCATCTAGTGGTTTTTATATACATGGGTTTCATATAGATCTCTAGAGGAACATAATTACTAAAGAGGATCGGTATCGTCGTATTAGATGTAATATACACATGTATTATAAAGAAGTAGTAATTCAAAAAAAAATGTGAAGCATACGTATTTGTAAAGTAGCATAGTGGCTGTTATATTTACAGATTTCATATTGGATCTTTAAAGAAGTCTAAAATAATTGTTGGAATGCTTGATAGAGGAAGGATATAGGTAAAATTGATAGATATCACATGTTAAAATGTTTGTCATGCATCGAGGATACAAATTATAACATAAATATTTTAGGTAACATATTCGTTACATTTGGGTATGGAGGAGTGCTGAGAAATAAGTCGGATTAAACACTTTGCTAATCTGTGCCTGCCTGCCATGATCTATGTTGGGCTAAATATCTACCAGCACTTGCACCTTTGAAGGGTGTAAGGGTTATGCTGATAGTGTTATATATGTTACATGATGTTGCAATATTGTTTGTGTAGAGTTTTCTGATAATAATTTTTGTTTTACACTAAAACATTTGATGGGATAATGTTACCTTTATTTTTCTATACGTGCAAAATAACTAGATTTTGTTTCAAGTGTCAATTGATTCAGCGAGATTCCTCTGTTTTTGTATATGGATTATTTTAAATTTTGGTGTACCTATCGAAGGTAAAAGTTTGTTGAATACAGAGACCATCTTGAGATTTCAGTCTAGACATAGCTCAAAATATAATTCCTTGTCTCTCTATTTTACCAATGTCGATTGTTGCCTTCTGTAGCGTGAGCCCTTGCGATTTATGTATGGTCATAGCCCATGACATGGTGGGTGGGAGTTATCTTTGGTTGCCTAATATTCCAGGCACAATCGATACATTCTTTGGATCTTGTTGGTTCCATGACGACCAAATATAATTATCAAAACGTAAGACAACATACATGGGGATAGCTGGTAGATTACAATCTAGCTCATAGACACTTTCAACAGCCTCACCAAGGGTTCCATTCACAAGTCATGCCTTTATCCATGTAATCATTGTAAGAATAATGTGTTGTCCTTTATAAAGGAGTACATGTTTGTCTAGTTGTTCATCATCCATCACATTATTGTTTCCACTTCTACAATATATTGTTGTACTTATTGCAACTGAACAATTTAATAACTTCAACATCTTTCTATTGTGAAGCTTTATTGAATCATTAGTAGCGAACATTTGTGTAGCACTGTCAAATGCTATGTTCTCAACTATTGTATGGTGTTTGTATGTACGGGTCATTAGAAGATTCCAATCAACTTCTGTTGGGTTTGCATGTCATATATTCTAGAATAGTCGGTGGAATTCTGCTTATGGGCTACTCTCACCTTCTTGTCGGAACATCGTTTGTAAAGTAACAACCATTGTGAATTGGTCCCACAGTAAATTAGCATTAGAATATGATGTATAAATTGGTTTATCTATAATCTAGGTGGTAGTTGTGTCAGTTCGTCGAATAGTTTTATTGATAATCCACCAAAATATGCATGTTGTCACTATGCAAAGGTCTCACAGAGCTGAATATCAATTTTAAGGAGTATCTTTGGTCCCATGAAGCTCATCTCATCTATAAGGATATGTTTAATGTGTTTCAATTATTCTTGGAATGTGGTTAACACTTAGTTTTATAATGGATGCATTTATTCAATAGGGATTTTGAGCTTTGAATGTATTTTTGACGTGCATATATTGAATGTAGCAACCCCTACGGGGGCTAGTATCAATAAGTGTCTTTTTGGTTTGGGTGTCCTATTTTCAGTATTTGTCCGATGCGAGAAATTAAATAAGATTTCCTTGTACCCATTATTCCATGAACGATCATGTGTAGTGGTTTATGAGAAAGACACCTACTGTGATCTTCAATTATTTGGAGTGTGAACTTTTTCTCCAGTGATAATGCATAGCCATGGTGTTCTGAGCTTGTAGGTATAGTTTCATTACATCTGCACATTTTCTTGTTATTAATAAAATGCGGAGCGATTTCATGTAAAGTTAGTGAGATTGTACTATGGTCCCATTTGTTTCTTATATTAAACTGACACTCTTTGAGCATGTCAAGCTCATGTTGTGTCACAGTACTTGTTGGTCACATATACAAAAATATCTCCTACTCGTTGATGTCCATTGTCCTATCTATAGTATTATCCATTCGATGTTCCTCTTCATTCTCGTCTTCTTCTTCAGAGCTATTTTCCTGATCAATGATGCAATAAATGTGCCACACATCAATCCCATTGCATTCATTTATATGCAATTTTTGATTATCAACTCCTCAGTGAGCCCGGAAAAAAATGAGAGGTGTGAATGGTAAAGAGAGACATACTTCAACAACACTCAAACTAATGCTAAATTAAATTAGACCTTATTAACTAATTAATCACGTGATTGAAAAAGAGAGCTCACACACTCTCTCTATCTACCTCCCTATCCCTACCTTTATGGATTTTTTAGTCACACTCATCGACACTCCTTTTTTCTCCCTCCCTATCTTGATCTTATCCTAGCCCCCTCTTTAACTTCCCCTCTCTCTTTCTATGTCCCATTTCCTCTATTTCTCTTTGATCTACTCTTTGATAGGGTTACAATAGGTGGTTAATGTTGTGTGCCCTGATCTAATTAACATATCCTAAAGTTTATTGATTGATATTTTGTTGTCACAACCTCAAGGCATAAATGATAGAGTCTGATTAATTTTCTAGAAGATATTTTAGTTGGTGGATCTACTTTTTTTTATATATTTTGTGAAAAATTGTAAATAGTCAATTAGACAAATGTAGCTTATAGAATTTCCTTTACCACGTCACAATTTAGGGACCTAGATTCATGTAAATGTAAATACCAATTCCAAAGCACATGTTTGACTCCCACCTGCTATTGAGGAAGGTTGACAAGGAGATGGTGTGAATCCCCAAGGTGGCGTAGAAGCTGATACAAATCCAAGCCACCACTATAAGGACCATGCTCCCCCAAATATTACACCCCTAATCTTATAGAGGCTTACTATTATGAGGAGTAAGATTGTGGTTATATTATAATCGAGTTATATAGTTATTAGAAGTTAAGATATAATAAGTATTTAAGTTGACATGGTGAAAGTCATGGTAAAAGTATATTTTGAGGAATTAGTGGTCAACTCATTATCTATCATATTAGTGAATAGTAATTGCGTTATCGAAGTGGTTTTATTTTAAAATTTTGTTAATATTATATAATATTTAATTCTATGTGCAATTTACATATATCAGAATATTATCTTATTATCATGAATGAAAGAAATAAGATGAAAAATATAGACTTGCATATGGAAAATGCATTTCTCATATTTTTAGAGAATTCAATTTAATTTTTGTGAGAGTTTTTCAAGGATATTCAAAGCTACATTAATCTAAATTTTAGATAAATTGGAGCATGAGGGAGTTATTATAAAATTATGTTTTCCAATAAATTCGCTTTCAAAGTTACAAATCAACTAATATTTGAGACATTTTTTTGAAAAATCTAGGCTCTGATAAGTCGTAGTAAAAATAAAATCATATTAATTTCTCTTATTTTGTGAGATTTATTACAGAATCATTTTTCTCCACCATGATGAGGTTTGCAAAGAGAGGCAAAATAAAGATCATCACACCTATATTGCAGGACTAAGTGAGGAAGAAGAAGAGGAACCAAAGCATAAAAAATATTTAGGAAATGATATATGGGAAGTGATGGCATTGGGTCATAAAATAAACAAGGGAAGAAAATAACAAGATTAAAGAGCATAGATATCACTTGAGAAATGACATGTCTAATAGATCCATAACACATTTAAGGGACATATGCATTACCTAACATGAGGTAAATTCTCTAACAAGAGATATATTAAGCATGTAAATCATATTGAATAATTTATGTTATGTACAAAATAAATCAATCTCACAAATGTATGTCTCAAGAAACTAAGGTAGATCATTTGATTCAAATAATCTAGATCTAAAGGTTAGTATTCATATTGGATCTAGGAACATGATACCAAAGGTGGATATGTACAAGTTTATGGGAAGAATCCAATAACTCCACATTTGTAGACCGAGCACCACATCTAACTGGTATATAGTATAGGGCAAAATTTCAAGTTATTACAATTTTAGTTTTGTTTTTGTATTTCTTGATTCCTAGCCCATGGTTTTTGTGTTACTAATCATTGTTCATAGCATTACAACAAGGAATTTAGAGGACTTATCTAGAAAATTTCTACACTCATGTGCTTAGTAGTGTAAATCACAATTCAATTTCTAAGGGTTTAATAAAAAATTCATTTTTGTAAAATAAATTTAGATAAAACCCTAAGTGTTGTGAAAATATAACACCCGCTCACATGTCCATTCACACTTGGGTGTAAGAGAAATCACATCATTTATTTTTTGAGAGGGCCTTCATTTGGAGAAGTGATCACTCCAGGACGAACAACCCTAAGCGGTATTTCCTTAAGATGGATATATATAAAAAGAGAAAAAGTAAAAGTTAGAGATTAACCTATAATATGTCAAGAGAGTTAATCTAAAGGGTTGACATGTGGGCCCTAGGTAAGTTTATTAGAGGCTTAAGTATCTCACTCCTAAATGTTACGTGTAGGTTGCTGAATTTGAAACTAAAAACCTTGTTTTAGATAACATCATTTTGATTGAGTATTGTGTCAATTTTGAGTGTTTATTGTTTATATAAAAGGATTATTAGAAACTCAAACATTAAGAATTTGTATGAAAAATCCTTAAAAGACGCATGTACAGAATAATAAAATACAACTTCTCTACACAAATAACAATCGGATGAAGGATAAACTTTAGTGTAGGGGGTATACCAGGAGACACTACAGTAACATAGAACATGAATACAAGAGATATGGTAAATATGAAATAGAATAGGACACATAATCCTTATAAACTAATGTAGCAATTCCAACAAGCACATATTTACTCCTTTTCAAAGAAAAAAAGTTTCCGTCCATGGTGGATGCAAAAATAACCACTACAATTATTGAAAAAACTCAACCTTTCCATCCTTCTTTAAATTCACATATCCAAGATGGAAGAAACAATTCTTAGGATGAAAAGGAAAAATGTCTCCTAGAAAGGGAATAAGGTCTATCACAATATGCATCTACGATTACAATACAAGAATAGTATTAAAACTTCCAAGCACTTATGATCACATTCCAAGAATAGTAGAAAGTGCAAAATAGATGCCTATTATGCATTTTGATCTACCTCAAAATAGTTTTATCCAACATTATCTCGCAATTATTTTATTTTTTTGGTAAAAACCTAAGTTTTTTGAAAATATCATTATCAATATTATTTATATGTTTTAAATATAACATTTAAAATTTAAGATTAAGTTTTAAAATTACAATTATATTTATGTAATTTTTTTATCAAACTAAATTTAAAATCATAATTGATAATGAGATAGATAACTAACTAATTTATTTAAGAAGTTGAGTTCAAATATTAGTGGAAACAATAAAATACTAATCGAAAACTTTGGATACAAATGAGAAGCATAGAGTAAGCTTTATCCCCAAAATTCACTTGTTTGTACGACTGACAATTGGAGCAGCAGGGTTCGAACTCATGACCTAAGCTACTAAAGAAAATGGAGAGAGAGAAGGAGAAAATTGAAGAGGATGAAGCAGAGAAGGCAGAGGTAGAGGCATTGAAAGGCAAAAACACTAATTCTACGCTTTCTCACTATGCTTGCTTCGCTAGATCAAAGCTTGCACCCTCTGTTTACAGTTCTTTCTTCTATCTTTTCTCCTTTTATTACTATATTATTTACATTTAACTCCTAATTTTTTTGAAATACTATTTTAAATTTCATTTTGATTGTGTATGAATTATTGTTTTCTTTCTTTAGTGTAAAGCTCCTTTTTCCTATGTTCTAATTCATTTAATATTTTCAAGTACTCGAGGATTTTAGCCATTTTCATGGTAATTTCTTAAAAGCTTGTCAAGGAAATCAGGAAATTGTTAAGTAATTGTTTAAATCTTTAAAATTAGGGAAGAATTTGATAGATTGTAAACATGTAGTGAATCTTCTAAAGTTAGAGAAGAAATTGAGTGATATTAAGCTAATTATTTAAATCATTAAAGGTTATAATCATAACCTAACATTTTAAAGCATCAAATGTGATGAGAATTCTGAGAGATATGTTTAGAGATGTAGACAAACTATTTAAATCTTCAAATTTTAGAAGGAACTCACGAGATTTGCACAATAATTTGATTAAAATTTGAAATAGTTTGAGAGATTTGTAAGACAATTGTTTCATGTAAAGCATAAAATAGAAAACTAAAAGAAGAGTTTTAAAATACACTGAGAGAGTGGAAGTAAATTGTATGGATGAAATAAATGGCTTGGATAGATCACAAACATTTTCTTGAAACTAAAAAACTCATATTGATTGACAGTGGACCTTTCATAGTCTCGTGCACCACTTTCCTATTTCTTTGCACTGCTTTCTTATTTCGCGACGTAAGACAACGCCGGATTATAAGAATAATCCGGCGAAAGTCTCCACCATAATAAGCCTATCAGATTAAAAATATAGTTGTATTTATATTGAGGGGGACTTAAAAAATATAAATCAATACCTTAAGGGAAGCCAACACCTTTCATGGTCTATTAAAATGTTGATCGATGATTCAAAGGAAAATATTAATTCTTTACTAGAATGTAGAACCTTTCATGTGTACCATAGAGGGAACTCTCTAGAAGATTATTTTTCTAAAATTGGGGTAATGAGTGATAAATTGATTGTTTAGAAAAACAAGGATCATGTCTAAGAGGCTGTCTTAAAAATGATAGCGTATGAATGGTTACACATGCAAAATTTAAAGTGGTCATTCCCATGATCATCTACAATAAGTACATGTTGATGAAGGCAACTAACTTGCACACTTTTTGAGTGTTTATGCCATGTTTTTATTTCCTATTTTGGCTAATATTAAAGATAGAATGAAAGAAGCTAGTTTTCTTTGCAATCTTGAAGAGATGAGAGGTGATAGGAATTATCTCAAGCCTTTAAATTTTGACAAGGTAAGGAAGAATGTGACAATTTAGAAAATTTTAAAGAAAGGTAGTGTTATGCATTATCTAGAAAGGCGAAATGGATTCAACCACAAAATCCATAAGACTTTTTTAGAGAATTGGAAGAATGGAACAGTCGCAATGTTGGGTCAAAAATGGGAAGTCAAAGAGGAGTTGATTGTGGAGGTCATTTGTTTTCCTCTATTGAAGAATGAGAATCCATCCTTTATGTGGGAGGCTAGAAATGGGAATACCATACTCTTTCTCTTGATTTTTGGATGCCTTCCTCTAAATCATTGAAAGATACTATTGATGTTTATCATATTTGGGTAACATTTCTCGATCCTCATGATAGTGTTTTTGTAAATTTTATCACGAGGCTATTGTTAATTCTATAGGACGTTTTGACCCAAATATTAGTAATTTCTCTCATACTTTCTTTTCATGTATCCTTGTCAATATGGAAATGTCAAATGCTATACTAGGAAAGTTTTTTCTTCAAATGAATGAATTCCCATAGAATTTAAGTAAACTATATAACAATGAAAATTAGGGTATATATTTTAGGAAATATTGTGTAGGATATAGGGTTGAGGGTATTCTTATAGAGTTTAGGGTACAATACCAATGATATATGGTTTAGGATATATAGATTTGAGGGTATTATCTAAATTGATACCTCTTTACTTTATGATACATAAGGTTGAGGTTAATTTGAAATGCCTCTTAGAGGTTAATTTATATTTTTTCTCATTCCTAATGTTGCATTAATGTTTTCTAAGGTCCCGAAGACCATTTGGATAAAAAAATCAATTTGTAATGCTTGAAGAGCCATTTTGTGGAAAGAGGCCTATAAGATCCCTCAAAAGGTAAACTATAGTCAAAGATGGTCGAAGATGGAAAGGTATTCAAAAGAGGTTGGAAAAGCTGTAACAAGAATCAGTAGTCCATTTGAGGATTTTTAGGGTTGAAGAGTAGTTTTACAAAGTTAGGTAATGTTTTGTCACAAAATGCAAATATTACAAAATTGCAACTGTTGGAATAATGGAATGGTGTGTACTTACAGGGGAGGGGTGAACTAGTACCCTTAAATTTTTTTATCAATTAACCCTTAATGATCTTTCCTTGCATTACCGACCATAGATTCTTTTCTACCTTATGCATGTAATATCAAAACATAAATTTAATTGCATGTAAACATTCATGAAATGTACATACACATGAAAAAAGAATTGGTAACACAGTAAACCCCTGTTAGAAGGTAAAAAATGCAGTGGGGATGAAACCAACAAAGATTCAATATCTGTAGAATGGAAGGTTTTGGTTAAGGATACAAGTGTGATCACTTCTGATGATCTTACCCTATTAGGAGTAACATTTGAGACTTTTTAAGGTCTACTCTATTAAGAGATTAAGTAACACTGTTAAGTGTGCACTTGGTTAAGAGATTTACATAAAGACTATTAAGTCCTCCTTCTTAAATGATTTCTTCTATTTTCTACAATTTTTGGAGATTAGTCACAAATACTTGTTGAGCTGATAGTATGTTATCTTGAATTTCTGAATACAGATCCTTTAAGTTCAGAATGTATATGTATCACCTATAGTGATTGATTAATACCTCTATTCTTCTCAGTACCCTTGAATCTTGTTCTTCATAACTGAATTCTTCCTTTTGTGTCCTTCTGCATAAAACCCTTTATCTGATCCATAGATGTTAGTTGCGGCTACATTAATCATTGTCTAATTTATTTCTATATCTATTTATACAATGTGTTGACCTATTTTGGTTTCACACTTTACAATAAAAACTCTATGATCAAAGGTTTACAACTTGACCTTGATCTCCTAGTTTGCATGTTTACAATTAGTTAAAAAACAATTACATATGCTTTTTTCCCCTCAAAAAATGGTTTTAAAGATAAGAATAAAGCTAAATATAAAAATCAAGTATTTTATATCTGACGTGTAACTCAGATCCACATTTCTTGGAAGTAAAACTATCTCTCGGTAGACTAGTGCTCAGGTTTCTTTGTAGTCTTTTCTCTCAGGTTCCTTTGTGAACTGTGTTGTCAGTTTACTCTTTGAATTTGTCTATTGGTTTTCTCTATAAACTGTCTGTCGATGATCATTGTGCTAATACACTTTCGGTGATCTCTGCACTTGTTTGTTTCAGTGACCTCTATTTGCTATCACTCGATGATCATGTTACCGACGGTTCAAAATATGTTTCCTTTGTATACTAATGACAAAATATATTATCCTTTAGGATAATCAGCAACATTGCACAAAGTTGCAATAATGTAAGCCATCGCTATTAAGGTGGTTACAAAAGTTATAATTAGTTACAAATGGTTTGTGAAATATTTTATAAAACCTTTTTTGGTTGAGATCAAGAGGGGTGGAGTAGTTTGGAGGGGATTTGGAAAAGATTATCGATAAAACCCTTAGACTGTCATATGTGTTTGAGTAATTTATGACTATCAAAGAGCCAAGAAGGTTCATAAAAGATGTGTTTTCAATATGTAAGTATTTTAGGAATACTGTTTAATTAAATACCTTTCTTATGAATCCTTTTGCACTTTTTTCTATGAGGTTTTGTGTAAGATTTGATCAATTTTGTAAAAATTATCAAAACCCTCAATGAGGGTAAACAATGATCTTCAAAATTGTGTTTTTCTTTATTGAACTGGTGGAATGATCTCAAAGTTATTGAAATTTTATTTTTAACATGTTCTTGAAGCTTCCAAAATGGTTGGTAATTTGGTGGTAGTTTTCTAATGAATGGTTGATGCCCTAGGGTCTTTGTTGCATTTATGGACATGTAATTAACGTGAATTAGTAAGTTTCCTGGTTGTCGGTTTTCTCTGTAAACTGTCTGTCAGTGATCATTGTGCTAATACACTTTCGGTGATCTCTACACTTGTTTGTTTCGGTGACCTCTATTTTCTATCACTCGATGATCATTTTACTGATGGTTCAAAAACTATTTCCTTTGTATAATAATGACAAAATATATTATCCTTTACGATTATCAATCTCCCCCTTTGGCATTAGTATGAAAAACTGATATGTGCAAAACTAAAATGTTCAGTATATAGACCAAAATTTTTACCTTGTCAATATGACTCCCCCTGTGTGCATGCCTCGGTGTAGTGTATGTACATGTTTCTTATTTTGATACATATATTTCCCCCTTTTATCATTTCCCCCTTTCACCTTAGCATTTCCCCCTTTATTATATCATTTCCCCCTTTTTTGAAAATAATGACAAGGGTGTAATACTTACATCTTGTCAAAAATGTGGGAATGGGATTTCCTTATATCTTCCATCATCTTCTCCCATTTCACCTTGAGGTGTTCCAGAACCATTTTCTCCAATGTTATCTTTTTTTGTATGTCATAGATACTATTGGTGACAGGCATCTCCAGGGTGGCAATTAGTGTTTTTTCTGAAGTAATGCATTGTTGCAGTAATGTGAGATTTGGTAGTAGTAGAGATTGGAGATCAGTTACCTCATCTCAGATTTTGGATCCCGCCTCTTGAATCTCAAGTCTCAACCATTTACATTATAAAATATTTTCATAATGCAATTTGAATGCATTTTCATCGGTTGTGAGACCTTGTGCACTAGCATTAAGATCTGCATCTATCTTAGCAATATTTTCATTATTCTCTTTACTGAATTGCTCTATGGTGCATAGGTTTTGAACTAAGGTTATAACTTCTAAAATAATTTGTTCCAATGTATTGACCAGTTCAGATAGATTTACCTTGTTGTCTGCCACTTCTTGCCTGATTTTCTTTGTTAGTTTGTATTGGTAATTCTTCTCTACACGTTCTTCTAGCACCTTGTCAGCTTCTACATTCTGTGAAGTAATGGCCTTGATAAGAACTACTAATTGATCAAGTATTGGTGCACTTTGATGAATTTGAGTGTCGGGAACTATCTACAATAGTATATCTTTTGTAGTTTCTAGTACCCATGTGTCCTTGTGCTCCTTTTTAATCTTATCTTGTATAGATTTCCTTTTACACAATTCTCCATACCTTGTGAGTGACTCATAATCCAATATTCTGAGATCAAAGTCAGGTATTTCTATAATCTCATCCAAGGTGACTGGATTTTTATTCTTCTTCTTCTTCTTCTTCTTCTTCTTCTTCTTTGAAATTGTACTGGAAGTAGGGGAATGTAGAACTATGGCTAGTTCATGCTCTTTTTCTTGCTTTGGTTATATATGGGAGGTGTGGTACCTTTTTTTGTTTCTCGGTATTGACCTGTTGTTTGGTAGTGGACATCTCCACATCAACATTGTCTGTATTTGCATGTTTTTGTGCCTCTTCAGTTTCATTGGCATCACACTATTTCTCCTCTTCACTTGCATCTTTCTTCTCATCTTGTGTATCTTTTTGTTTCCCTTGTTCATCACCTGTGTCCATTGGTGTGTTTGTATTAGGTTCAGGTGTCTTCTCCTTTTCTTATGTTATGATATTGATAGCTTGTATCAATAATGGTATGTCACTTAGTATATTTACTTGTACTAATTCAGTGGTATCCTTTTCTTGTTCTTTCTTGGTGGCATCAATTACATCTTCAACTTTCTTGTGCTCATCATCAGAATCAATAAGTTTTATATCTTTGATTGTGACTTTTGTTGTGTCCCTTAATGATTGCAAACTCTGAGGTACATCATCCATGTCCTTGCTTGCCTGTATTGTCAACTCAACTAGATTCATTTTCTTGTTATCATTTATGAAGATGTTCTCTAGGTTCGGTGTGGCCTCTTTATCTTCATAATGACGGGTCTTGATAAGTGCTAATACCTCCTCGGGGCTTGAATCCTCCTTAAGTCAATTAAATAGTTCATTCCAAGTTTGATCACTTTCTTTGTCGAGCTATATTAACTTGCCCTCTAGTACCTTGCATGCTCTCATTTCAGCTAAAAATTTCTCTAAATGCTTCTTCATCATTTCATCAATTTCTTCAACTTTTGATTTAGGTGGCATAATTGTGACTAGGGATCTTTCCCTTATCTATTTTTTTGCATGTAGTGTATATGTCCATGATGGAGAGTTTCCTCTACTAGAGCCTCTAGCTCTCTCCAAGACCTTCATTGGGTCTTCCTTAGGGTCTCACTCTCTCTACCCTAACTTACAGGATTGTTTCCTAATCCTCTAACTCACTAGGAACTTCCCATCAACTTCAAACTCAACTACTTACTCTCCTCTTAGCTTTCTTGCCAACATGGCTTCACAAGCCTCCTTTCACCCCAATTGTGTAAACTTCCTAAGGTTGGGCTTTCCTACTCCCCTTAGGTCAAATTACACTCCTATGGATCAAATTTTCTAGACCCTTTAACCATTTTCCAATCAAGACCAAAAAAACCAACTCTTTGACCTTGTAGCCTTTTAGGCCTATTAGCCCTCCAAAACACTGAAAATATGTTCTTGCTTCTACAAACCTTTAACAACCCCAAAACCAAATTGGATATTCTTTGTGGGTTTTTATTCCCCTTGAATATTTACTAGGTCTCTATTCCTAATGGTGTGCGTACAATAGATTTCTACCAAACACCTAAAAATAAGGGTTTTGGAGACATGTAGACTGGTTTGGTAACTTGATCTTCTTTCTTTGATCAGTTGGACTCCTCTGAACTTTTCCATGCCCTAGAAGGTCTGTAGAACATACCTCCTCACTTCCCCAATCCTGGTTGGCTCATACCAATCACTCTGCAATCTTCATTGCTACTATTGTATCCAGTTACCCTAGCCAGAATGCTCACCACTTGCCTAAGGCCTGGTTGTTATTGGACTACTATTGTATCCAGTTACCCTAGACACACACACACCCAAAAATCCATATCTACATAGTATATACAAGGTCCTAGTGGATTCTGAGTGCTCATGGAGTTTGAGCCATGAGAACTCCAAAGGAACCCATTATTTAGATAACTGGACCAAAACTGGCTAGTGAACTTGCAAAACACAAATAATTTGACAAAACTTAACCAGAATGTACAAACTAACAAACTAACACCACAAAAATATTTTAATCTACATTTCAAACACTATCCAATCATTCATTCAGTCCATTCAATCCAATAAAGTGATGGATGATGGCTCAGTCACAAATTTGCATTGTAAAGTGATCCTTCCTTGTGATCAGTTCGTACAAAATGAAAGCTAACTAACAAATTAGGGTTGGATTCAACTTATATACTCCTATCCCATCTGTCTGGACCATTTGGTTAGGATTTGGGCACTTTAATGGCAGATTCCTAAATTCTAGGAAATGTTGTCATGACAACTTTAAAAGTTGTCATGACAACTTTGACAACTTTTGTCAAAATTGTCATTTTTCACATTTTGAGTGTCCTAATTGGTTTCAAACTTTACCAATTGACCTCAAATGGTTAGAAACAACAAAAAATTAAAAATCTTCCCAATTTGGGATTTTGGTAAACTCTTTGAGTTCTAAGTTGACTTCTAGCCCTTAGAATCCTAGAATCAACTAGACTCAAACAATACAACCCTAATCTTTCCAAACCTAAACCATACCTAAAACACACACTAGGGACTTTATACTTAGTCCTTATTTATGGATGGTTGGCCAAACAATGTACAAGCCAAAATAATTCAGATCTTCTAGTAGAGCTTAAGGGTTCTCCTGCACCATACTCCCCCCTATAAGAAAAACAAGTTAGGGTATAGTTAGTGTCAGGAACTCCTCACTAATTCCATGTTTCTTGAAGTCACTCTAATCTATCAAAGTAGCTTCCAACTTTGGTTGTTGCTTCCACTTCACTAGATGCTCCATGTAGATCTTATGTTTTGTTTTCTTTTTCACCCTTGAATCCAATATCTTCTCAACTTGTAATTTGTCCTGTTCCAGAGTCTTGAACTCTCCCATGTCCTTAATGACCTGTATTTTGTACTGCACCTCATCCACATCTGACCCCTTATACTTAATCAAATATTTCACATTGAAGATTGGAGAAATTGACATCTCCTTGGGCAACTCTACCTTGCATGCATTAGGTCCATACTTTACCAATATCTAACAATGTCTAATTCATTTCATTTGTAGCTTGCTGGGTATCCCTTTTTGTAGTCTTTCCTTATTTAGGAACACCATGACTAGTTCACCCACCTCAAACTACAATTATCTTCTTTCCTCATCCTTCTTTGCCTTCAACTTTTGATTTGCCTCCATCAAGGTCTTTTGCACTTGCTCATGAACCTCCTTTATTAATTGTGCAAAATCATCAGCATGCCCACTGATTCCCTCATATCCTTTGAGGTCTCTAAGTTCCATCACGCCCCTTGGATGTACCCCATACACTATCTCAAATGGGCTCTTCCCTATAACTCTTTTGGTACTGTCATTGTAGGCAAATTGTGCCAGTGGAATAGATTGCTCCCAACCTTGTCCATACTCCTTGGTCAAACACCTAAGAAAGTTCCCAAATACCCTATTGATTACTTCAGTCTTCTCATCTGTTTGAGGATGATAGGAAGATCCATGAGACAAGTTTGTACGCAATCTCTTCCATAGGGTCTTCCAAAAGTGACCCATGAACTTTACATCCTTGTCTGCAACAATGCTCATTGGTAGGCCATGAATCCTTACCACTTCTTTGAAGAACAAGTAGGCAATATGGCTGGCGTCATGTGTTTTTTTACATTGTATGAAGTGGCTCATTTTACTAAACCTATCTACCACTACAAATACACTGTCTAAACCAGTTGGAGTTCTAGGTAACCAAACTATGAAGTCCATACTTATGCACTCCCAAGGTCTACTTGGGATGGGTAATGGCTGGTAAAGTCCTGCATTAGATGAAGTTCCTTTAGATTTATGACATATGCCACACTGCTCACATACCTTCTTACTTCCTTTTGTATCTTTTGCCACCAATAGAATCTCTCTACTAAGTCCAATGTCTTATTCAGTCCAAAGTGTCCACTTAGACTTCCATTATTCTTCTTCTGTATAAGGTTCTCCCTCATTGAACATCTTGGAACACATAGTATCTTGCCTTTGAATAGAAACCCATTTTTCAATGTATACTCTACAAACTCACTATAAAAGTGATTCTCAAGATTTTGACACACCTTATATATCTCTGAGAAATCTGAATCTACCTCATATAGGTCCTTAAAACCTTCAACCCCTATACTTTGTAACTGAATCTCTTGGATTGTAAGTAGTCTTCTACTAAGGGCATTTTCCACTTTGTTTTGCACTCCCTTCTTATGTTTGATAGTAAAGGTGTAAGACTATAGGAATTCCATCCACTTGATGTTTCTCAAACTAAGCTTTCCTTGAGTGTTTATGTAACTCACTGCTTGGTTGTCTGTGAAGACAAATTTTTTTTGGGAAAAAGATAATGCCTCCACTTCTTTAAGGCTTATACAAGAGCATATAGCTCCAATTCATAGGAAGAATACCTAGACTTAGCCTCATTGAGTCTTTCACTGAAAAAGGCCATAGGCCTACCCTCCTGACTTAAGACAACTCCCGGTGCAATGCTACTTGCATCACACTCCACAATGAATGTTTTTTCAAATCTTGGCAATAGAAATATAGGTTGAGTAGCTACTTATTTCTTTAATCTCTTGAATCCATCATTATCTTCCTTTGTCCACACAATTTTTTTTTTCAACCCTCCTTTTATAGTCTCTAGGACTGAAGCACAAATCTCGCTGAATCTCCTAATGAAATTCCTATAGAATTGGGCTAACCCATGAAAGCTTCTAACTTCTATCCCTATCTTAGGAATAGGCCAGTTAAATATGGCCTCTAATTTCTCATTGTCCATCTTTAAGTCACCCTTGGAAACTACAAAGCCAAGGTAGACTAGCTCTTCCTTCATGAACTCACTCTGCTCAAGGTTTATGGTGAGTTTCTCTTCCTGCAACTTCTTCAACAATAAATCCAAGTGCCTCATATGTTCCTCCTTTGTTTTACTGAATATGAGGATGTCCTCTAAATAGAAAACTATAAAGACTCCTATGTAGTCCGTCAAGACTTCATTCATCACCCTCATAAAGGTGCTTGGTGCATTGGTAAGCCCAAAGGGCATCACTAACCATTCATACAACCCCTCTGTAGTCTTAAATGCAGACTTCCACTCATCACCCTCTTTCATCCTACTTTGATAGTACCCACTCTTCAAATCAATTTTAGAGAAGTACTTAGCACCCCCCAAGCAATCCATCAAGTCTTATATTCTAGGAATTGGAAATCTATACCTGATAGTTATCCTATTTATTTCCCTAGAATCAATACATATTCTCCACTTAGCTCCTTTCTTAGGATCCAACACCACTGGGAAAACACATGGGCTATTTCTCTTCCTTATCAACCCTTGGTCCAAAAGCTCTTGTACTTGTCTAGCTATCTCCTTGTTTTCCTCTGGTGTCATCTTGTATGCAGCCTTGTTTGGAAAAGATGCTCTTGGTATGAATTCAATTTGATGACTGATCTCCCTCTTGGGTGGAAGGGTGGCTGGTTTACCCTCACAAATTATATCCTTGAACTGGGTCTAGTATTTCTTTTACCTCCTGTGGTATAGGTGCCTTCTCATGAGACTCCTCCTCCTTTGGCTTTAGCAAGATTGCATAGCCAACTTCTTCTTCCTTCAGATCCTTTAGAAATTCTTTCCCACTCAATAACATGGCATTGGATTTTTCCTTCTCTATTGTCTCCTTCTCTAAGATGCACTGTATCTTGTAAGTGACCCCATCTTTCTTGAAAGTATACTTGTTATCCTTCCCATTATGGACTGCATCTCTTTCATACTACCATGGTCTGCCAAGCAAAAAATGACAAGCATCCATTGGAAAAATATCACATAGTACCTTATAATGATACTTCCCAATAGAAAATTCCACCCACACTTGTTCATTGACTAAGACGTTCTAGCCCTTATTCAACCATGTGACTTTGTAAGTGCATTCATGTGGAATTTTAGTGAGCTTTAGTTTCTCTACTACCTCCGCTGATATTACATTGTTTGTAGATCCTGAACCTATGATCACCTTACATACTTTTCCCATTATGTTGCACTTGACCTTGAAAAGAGCCCTTCTTTGCTTGTGTCCATCCTTAGTGGGTTCTTTAATTAGTATTCTCCTAAGCATCAAACTTTCACCTTTCTCTGAATCCAGACTGACCTCTGAATGCTTGGTGTTGTCATCCTCTTGGACATAGTTGATCCTCTTTTCTCCTTGTGAGGATGTTGCCTTATCTGGACACCTGTATGCAGGGTGCCCCAACTGTCCATAGTTGTAATATTTCATGGAAGAGAAATGACATCCCCTTCTAAAACCTCCTTTCGTTTCTCTACCACTATTATAAGAACCCCTTCCTCTACTGCTAAATCCACCTCTATTGTTTGACTCCTTTCCTTAATCTGTATATCTAGAGTCACCTTGACCCCTAATGTCATTTCCTCTACCACTTGAGCCTCCTCTATGGCCACCTCTGTTATCTCTGCCCCTTCCTCTACTTTTGGAACTAGAATCTTGTCTTTTCTTTAGTTTTTCTTCCACCTTCAAAGCCATTTGAAAACAACTATGAATGGAAGTCAGGGTGAAGAGACTAAGCTCTTCTTGGATGTTGCACCTTAATGCATTAAGGTATCTTTCCAGTTTAATGGTCTCTATCTCTTGAATTCTTGATCTAAGACAATTTTTTTGAAATTCTTTGGTATAGGCTACCACATCTAGGTCTTTTTGCCTTAGATTTTGCCTCTTTTTATGCAGTTGGATGTCATAATCCTTTGGAATATAATACTCCTTCAATTTTTCCATCATTGTCTTCCAATTTTTATGGGCTTCTTTCCCTCTTTCTCCCTTTCTTCCTACAAGAACTTCACCATGTAAGTGCTTGCCCTCTTAGCCTTGACTTCGCTATCTTCACCTTTTGGGCTTCTATAATCCCATCACACTCAAAGTGATTCTCCATCCCTTAAAGCCACTCCATAACTAACTCTATATCCATCTTACCAGAGAACACTAGTATCCCTTCTAGAGCCTTCCCACTCAGTGATTTGAGTTCTTTGAGGATTGGTTCCTCAGGTAGAATAGGATCAGGCTCTGGTTCTACTTCCTCTTCTAATGGAGATTTACCATTATCTAACCCTCCATGCATTTCTTCTCTTAGTTTGCTGGCTATCTCTGCAACCTATGCTATTTTGATCTTCATTTGCTCCATTGCCTCTTCAAGAAGCCTATTCTTTATTTGTTTCTCTGACAAATCTTTGGCCAACTCTACATTGGTCACCATCCTGGACTCACCTATGGATTCACTCCAATCTAACATACACCAATTCCATCACCCAAGCCTTTAAATGGCTCTGATAGCAATTTGATGGGGAGCTTCCTCTACTAGAGCCTCTATCTCTCTCCAAGACCTTCACTGGGTCTTCCTTACGGTCTCAATCTCTCTACCCTAACTTAGAGGATTCTTTCCTAATCCTCTAACTCACTAGGAACTTCCCATCAACTTCAAACTCAACTCCTTACTCTCCTCTTAGCTTTCTTTCCAGCATGGCTTCCCAAGCCTCCTTTCACCCCAATGGTTTCAAATTCCTAATTTTGGGCTTTCCTACTCCCCTTAGGTCAAATTACACTCCTATGGATCCAATTTTCTAGACCCTTCAGCCATTTTCTAATCGAGACCCAAAAACCCAACTCTTTGACCTTGTAGCCTTTTTAGGCCTATTAGCCCTCCAAAACACTAAAATTGTGTTCTTGCTTCCAAAAAACCTTAACAAACCCAAAACCAAATTGGATATTCTTTGTGGGTTTTTCCTCCCCTTGAAGATTTAATATGTCTCAATTCCTAATGGTGTCTGTACATTAGATTTCTACCAAACCCCTAAAAATAAGGGTTTTGGAGACATGTAGACTGGTTGGGTAACTTGATCTTATTTCTTTGATTAGTTGGAGTCCTCTAAACTTATCCCTCCACTAGAAGGTCTTCACCACATGCCTCCTCACTTCCCCAATCCTGATTGGCTCATACCAATCACTCTACAATATTCATTGCTACTATTGTATCCACTTACCCTAGCCAGAATGCTCACCACTTGCCTAGGGCCGGTTGCTCTTGGACTTCCCCTGCACACACACACCCCAAAATCCATATCTACATAGTATATACAAGGTCCTAGTGGATTCCAAGTGCTCATGGAGTTTGAGCCACATGATCTCCAAAGAAACCCATTATTTACATAACTGGCCAGTGAACTTGCAAAACAAAAATAATTTGACAAAACTTAACCAAAATGTAAAAAATAACAAACTAACAACACACAAATCTTGGAATCTACATTGAAAACACTATCCAATCATTCATTCAGTCCATTGAATCCAATAAAGTGATGGATGATGGCTCTGACACAAATTTACACTGTAAATTGATCCTTCCTTGTGATCAGTCCGTACAAAATGAAAGCTAACTAACAAATTAAGGTTGGATTCAACTTATATACTCCTATCCCATCTATCTGAACCATTTGGTAAGGATTTGGGCACTTTAATGGCCGATTCCTAAATTCTGGGAAATGTTGTCATGACAACTTTAAAAGTTGTCATGACAACTTTGACAACTTTTGTCAAAATTGCCATTTTCACATTTTGAGTGTCCTAATTGGTTTCAAAATTTACCAATCGACCTCAAATGGTTAGAAAAAAAAAACATTAAAAATCTTCCCAATTTGGGATTTTGGTCACCTCTTTGACTTTTGAGTTGACTTCTAGGCCTTAGAATCCTAGAATCAACTAGAATCAAACAACACAACCCTAATCTTTCGAAACCTAAACCATACCTCAAACACACACTAGGGACTTTATACTTAATCCTTATTTATGGATAGTTGGCCAAACCAACCTACAAGCCAAAATAGTTTAGATCTTCTAGTAGACCTTAAGGGTGCTCCTGCACCAGTCCAGCTTTTAGATATTCTGTCATTTAGTTCTTGTGGAATGATTTTATTGAATTGTACAGGTACATATTTGAATGCAATCATTTCCTGAATGATTGATTCTTCAATCTTCTTCTTATCCTCGGGAGATAGGGTTAGTCATTGCCTTATCTTAGCATTTGATATGCTACCTATCTTGACGATTGATGCAAAAATCTCATCAACTATCTTAGGAACTTTTTTCTTTGTAGGTTGGAGTGCTTGTTCACTCTAATCCTATGCAATGTCATCCTTTTCCTCTTTACCTTGGATATATCTTCTTCTTTTCCTCAGTGCATGTTTTCCAGTTTGAGGTTTTCTCTTATAAGTCCTCACTGTTCCTTTCTTAACCAGTGGTGAGTCTACATCTTTTGAAGTTTGACTCCTAGTTCTTGATGCAACAGTTGTTCTTGGTTTCTTTGTTGGTGGTGCATTAGACTCAATTGACTCAAAGTCACTGAATTGTTCACCTTTACCAACGGGTGACTATCCCTAGGTGTCTTCTTGTTGAACATCTGACTCTTCATCATTTACCGACAACTTCTTTTGAAGTGTCTTTACCATTTTAGTTTTCTTTTGGTCAATCTTCTTCACTACTAGGCCAGTTTTCATCCTAGCCTTAGCTTATTCATAAGTGACAAATCTAAGTAATGATTTGTCCACTGCTTAATTCAATAATTATTCAATGACATTTTTGGCTTGATCATTGTTCATTTCACAATCAAGAGGTGGTAACCATGCTGTCCTCGGTACAACTGGTTTGATCAAAGTGGTGTCGGTATCCACTATGAAACTTATATCATCTTTATACTATTTCACCAGTTGTTCATGTATCCTCATTCCTTTCTGCATTCTGTCCTTAAAAGTAGTGAAGTATGCATCCATGGCTGATGTAAAATTTTCTCCTAGTGACTTATTAAAATCACTAATTTGTATTTTTACTGGTCGAGTAGTGTCCCAATTGACATTACCGATAGATTGGAAGAAATTCTAGAAATAGAAAAATGTACACATGAGGAGTGATCCAAACATACATGAATTAGACCTTGCTGACCTAATTGTCCTCTTGTTCTCCTGTAGGTTCTTCAGTAGAAGCTCAGATAAATCTAGTTATAGACCTTTCTTCACAATCTTGTGGGTAGTGTGAACTGCGCCGCATGCTATGCTATTTAGTTTGCTGGCTTGGAATAGCTTTTATCCTAGTACACATGCACTAAATTTCAGCTCGGGGTCAGTGATTGTACTGAGTTTCAAACCTCTGCCATCCCATACTACACCTGACATCTTTTCAATCTTGGGGTGAGAAGGATGTTTTAGTGCTTTGGCCTTGTCAGTTACTGGATAACTGATTACTACGTGTATTACATCCTTGGTGATTGGTTTTAGTTCATCCAACCACATTTTCCTTTCATGTACTCTGCTGAGTACAATCAAAATCCATTCATTCTTAAACTCTTTAGGGAACATTAGGGCACTTTTTAACCATTTTACCTCTATATGATTGTGTTCATCCTTAACATTTCCATCTGTGCAAAGCTTCTTGTAAGCTTCTTCAACTTCAAGATCTCTGATTTCTACAACTTTGCAATGTATATATGCTCAGAAATCCTCAAATAGAAAAACCCTAGGTGGTATGCTTGAGAATGCTCCAGCGCCGTGAGGTTGTGAATCACCTCAAGGAAAAATTTGTACTTAGGCTCTTCACAGGTAGAGTTCTTGATTAGGTTGACCTTCTTGTCCTTTGCATTATTGATCTTGGTGACTTAGGATGTAGTTTCCATGTTTCTGTGAAATTAGGGCATTCTCTATAAATGATCTATTTTCCCGGTGACTCTTAGATACTCACTTGATCTACTGTACATGATGGGAATCTATCAGAGTAGCCATGAATGTTCTTGTGAATCTATCTGCAATCTGGTCCATCCTTGGTCACTCTACATCACTCTACTCTTCACTCTTCTCTTCACTCTTAAATTCTTGGTGAATGAATGAGCTTTTTGTCTCCCTTTTATAGATGATTCCCTAAGTGGTGCAATAAATTCTTTACCTACTTCTTGGTGGTCGAAGACGGAGTCTCTCGATCATCACACAAAATTTTTGGCTTCTTGATTATACTTTTCTCAGGGTAAGTTTCAACTCAATTCACCTTTCACATGTTCACCGATGATGCTCGGTATGAAGTGAAGACTTCATGGTCTTTTACATGTTTACCAATGGTGCTCGATCTATATTAACAACTTAGATTTTATATGTACACTGACGATTCTTGGTATGTATTGACCAACTTGACAAATTAATAACAAGTAATAGCATAGTGCATCTCCATTCATGCTAATTTGGCATATATATCAATGTATATTGGAACTGATGTAAAATATAGCTTTGTATAGTGCAGTTCTATACTTACTTGCTCTTCTTAGGTAGGGGTGGTGATATCACCATATCCATTGGCTGAGGTGTCACCAATTGTGGTGCTCGGTCCAACATCATCTTTGCTTGTAGCTTTCCTCCACATTTGATTTCTCATTCTCCTGATATATTCAATAGTGTTCCCATTAGAAAAAGTGCTTGACTCTGTTACTCGGTCTCTACAGTCCTTGCTTAGATGACCGACCTTATGATAGTGTAAGCATGCCATTCTAGAGTTAGGCCAAATCCTAGACCTTCATATCCATTTTCTCAAGAAATTTGAAGCTATGTGACCATATTTACCACATGTTGTGCAATTTACCCATGTGATGTAATCCCAAACATACGAGTTATCGACTCTTCTCAATTGATAAGAATTTTCTTGTTCTTTTGGCTTCCATGCTTGATTTTTATTTTTCTTGCATTCAAGAGATGTGCGCCCATGCATATTGCAAGTAGAACAATATTTTTCCATGTAGGTTTCCTTCTTTGGTTGTTTCACCTTAGATCTACATTCATGTTCTTTGTGTCCATGCTTGTTACAGTTATAAAATTTACCTGTGAATGTAGATGTGGATTTAGGAATACCTTTAGCTTTGCTCCTGTAAACATTTGATGTGTGGCCTGGTTTTCCAAAGTGATTGAATGACTTCTTACTTGGTATTGGATATATATAGACATCTTTGTGATCAACTTGGTTTGATGATTCTCCATGCTCAGTATACCCTACACTGGTATTGTTGATGACTCTTCTTTGTCCATTCAGAAAATCATCCATTCTTTTAGTACTCTCTTCATCTTTCTTGATCATATCATTGTACTATTTTTGAATCCTTACTTCATGCTTCAGTCTCTCATTTTATTCTCTTAGCTCACTAATGGCTTCCAATTTCCCATTGATTTCTATGTTCACTCAGTTTGCCTCATGACTCATAAGAACTATTTGATTGGTTATCTCATGATGATGTTCAATAAGTCTTTGTATGTCTGATTCTCTTACTTGTAGCTTTTCAGTGATCTTCCTCATGTCATCAATAACTAATGTTCTTTCTTTTTCAACTTGTCTAGCATTATTTATAACATAAATCATTCTTACCATGTGTGTCTCTTGAATAATTTGCAGTACCTTTACTTGTTTAGTCAGATGTTGATTGATTTTATTCAGACTTGTAATGCTTCCTTCAAATGTGTCTGATGTATTGCTAAATGTAGATCCTGATGACTCAAACAAATCAGGTATCCCTTCTTCATGATAGTCTGTTTCATTTCAACAAGATGCCATAACTTTTCTTTCATCTAGTAGCTCTCTCATCTTGATTTTAGCTTCTTTGTATTTCTAATAGAAGATTTATATCTGCAACTTCCGATTCTCAATATTCTTGTCAAGCTTGTACCTTTCCATTGTATGATCTTTTATCTCAAGTGATTTAAACTTTTCCAAGTAAGAGATCTAGCTCTGATACTAATTTTTTGAATAACGAAATGGTGTGTACTGAGAGGGAAGGGGTGAATTTGTACCCTTAAATTTTTTTATCAATTAACCCTTAATGATCTTTCCTTTCATTACCGACCATAGTTACTTTTCTACCTTATGCATGTAATATTAAAACATAAACTTAATTGCATGTAAACATTCATAGAAACATTCATGAAATGTAAGTACACATGACACAAGAATTGGTAACGAAGAAAACCCATGTTAGAAGGTAAAAATTGCAGTGGGGATGAAACCCACAAAGCTTCACTATGTGCAAAATGGAAGGTGTCGGTTAAGGCTACAAGTGTGATCACTTCTGATGATCTTACCCTATTAGGAGTAACATTTGAGACTTGTTAAGGTCTACTATGTTAAGATATTTAGCAACATTGTTAAGTGTGCACTCGGTTAAGAGATTTACATAAAGACTATTAAGTTCACCATCTTAAAGGATTTCTTCTATTTGCTATAATTGTTAGAGAGTGGTCAAAAATATTTGTTGACCTAATAGTATGCAATCTTGAATTTATGAATACAGATCCTTTAAGTTCATAATGTATATGTATCACCTATATTTATTGATTAATACCTCTATTCTTCTCGGTAGCCTTGAATCTTGTTCTTCATAACATAATTCTATCTTTTGTGTCCTTCTACATAAAAATCTCTATCTGATCCATAGATGTCTGTTGCAGCTATAATCATCATTCTCTGATTGATTTCTACATCTATTTATACAATGTGTTGACCTATTTAGGTTTAACACTTTACAATAAAAACTCTATGATCAAAGGTTTAAAACTTGACCGTGATCTCCTAGTTTACATGTTTAGAGTTAGTTAGACTGATAAAAACAATTACATATGCTTTTTTTGCTCCCTCATGAAATGGTTTTAAAGATAAGCATAAACCTAAATATAAAACTCAAGTGTTTTATCTCACGTGTAACTCAGATCCACATTTCTCAAAAATAAAACTGTCTCTTGGTAGACTGGTGCTCAGGTTGCTTAGTAGTCTTTCCTCTCAGGTTCCTTTGTGAACTGTGTTGTTGATTTACTCTTTGAGTCTGTCTGTCAATTTTCTCTGTAATCTGTCTGTCGGTGATCATTGTGGTAATATGTACTTTTAGTGATCTCTGCACTTGTTTTTTTTTTCTGACCTCTGTTTGTGTCACTCAGTGGTCATGTTACCGACGGTTCAAAAACTGTTTGCTTTATATAATAATGAGAAAATATATTATCCTTTAGGATTATCAGAAAAATTGCAAAAACCTGGAAGAATGTACAACCCATCAGTCATAAGGTGGTTACAAAGGTTATAAGAAGTTGTAAATGGTTTGTGAAATGTTTTATAAAACCTTTTTTGGTTGAGATCAAGAGGGGTGTAGTAGTTTGGAGGGGATTTGGAAAATATTATCCATCAAACCCTCAGACTCTCATATGATTATGAGTAATTTGTGACTATCAAAGAGCCAAGAAGGTTCATAAATGATGTATTTTCAATATTTAACTATTTAAGGAATAGTGATTAATTAAATACCTTTCTTATGAATCCTTTTGCACATTTTTCTATGAGGTTTTGTGTAAGATTTGATCAAATTTGTAAAAATGATCAAAACCCTCAATGAGGGTAAACAATGATCTTCAAAATTGTGTTTTTCTTTATTGAATTGGTATAATGATCTCAGAGTTGGTGAAATGTTATTTTTAACATGTTCTTGAAGCTTCCAAAGTGGCAGGTAATTTGGTGGTAGTTTTCTAATGAATGGTTGATGCCCTAGGATATTTGTTGCATTGACGGACAGATAACTAACATGAATTAGTAAGTTTCTTAGATTTTGGTCATTCAATATCAAGTGATCCTTTTTATAGGGGTATGAAAAAATGTATTACAATAAATGAGGTAATATTTCAATTTGGAGTTTGCCTTGAATGCAAGTATATATGTGGATTGTTCATTTTCTTATCAAGGTTATTAACCACTTATTTTAAAATAGTCAATAATGTAAGTTATTTTTATAAACAAAGGAAGGTCATTTCATGCAAAAATGTGTTACTAATGGCTAGTAAATGTTTGGAAATAGTCCTAGGATGGACTAAGATCCTCTTTGTGTTCCTTCACCATAATTGTGATCAGGCAACAATACGTTGTTCAAGCATTAGGTGTTATTATTGGTATTTTGATCAGTCATTTGTTTTAGGTTACTAGAAAAGAGGACAATTAATGAAGGAAAGGTATAGGGTTACTTGATCCTTTTTGCATACTAAGTATTAGTTTCTACTTGGGATAGGTTTCGTCTTTGGTCTATTTTCCTTGTCTAATACTAGTTCTTACTTGGTTTTGTTTTTTGGCCCTTTTTAATGTATTTTCTAACTCCTTGTGAGACCCCACTCATCATTTGATTAGCACTTGATCCATTCTCCTAGTTCTAGAGCTCCAATTCTTCCAAAAGTGGGAGTGAAAATAATCTCCAACCTCCTCGCCAAGCCTTTTTATAGCCTCTTTGTTTCCTAGATAGATGTACAACCCTTTCCTCCTGTGTTGATCATTATTCCTTTTGTACTCTGAGCCTCATAACTTTTTCATTTGACCTCTGATTTTTGGTATGTTTGTTGATGTTGATTCATCTCGTCATTGTTGATAAATTGACCTCTCACTTCCATTTTTTAGTCTATTTCTCGAGGGGTCATCCATGTATCCCTTTTTTAGTAGGGCATGTTTAATCCCATTTCATTCAATTTTCTTTGACATAATGCTCGCAATCAAATTGTATCAAAGAGGGGCAAAATGCAGATGCTAAAAAATGGTTCATGCCTACTAGTCTATTGTGTTAACATTTTTGGCATTACAATTGAAATGTTGTTCTGTGTTCTTATTATTCCTCTATGTGGTGCATATAATCTTTATTATATGATAGAATTGTTTCTTTCATCATTAATCGAACATTGAAAATTATTCAATTAATTATTAATTTCTCTCTCTTTTTGGCTGAATTGATCAATTTTCCTAACCTTCCTAAGCCAATCCTATTTGATCCTAAACATTCCTAAACCATGAAAAATCTTCCTAAATCAATTTGGATCAGTTTAGGGTCATTCTGACCTCGTTCAATCATTTCTAGGGAATTATCAAAGATCATCGATTCCTATTCGAATCGCTTTTAATATTTTCAAATCCTGTCAATCTTATCATCATTGATTCAACTTCGATCATTCCAAGAAATTATCAAAGATATTCAATGTCTCTTACTCAAGTCAATCTATTCTTTTACTGATAGTGTTGTCAACTTTCATCGACACTAGCATTTTCAATATTTTCCAAGGCATTGTCAAATATTATTAATGCCTCTTCATCTTATGTTTGAGATCATTCTCAATTTTCATTAATGTCTCATCATCATCGTTAGTCCATATCATTGTCAACCCTATGGCATTTTCTGTCTCATCATTATCCTTCTAAGGTATTGTGAAAGTTCATCGATACCTTCTCATCAATCATTGTTTCGAGCGCATTGTTAATGGTCATCGATGTCTTATATTTTTCTAAACCATTCCATAACCATCAGAATCTTTCATAATCCTCATTGCGATCATCAAAACCAAATCAATCTTGCATATTTTTTATTAATTTGGTCAACTAATTTGTCCTCTTGGGATGAATAACTTAAAGTTTATCCCTATGTCACGTAATTGAAAACAAATTAACTTTATTTATTTCCTCTATCCTAAGTCTCCATAATTAATTAATTTCTAATTAATTGGCTAATTTCTAGCTTATAGAATTTTGAATTTCATAAATACTAATTGCCTATTTGTGAGGAATATTGCATTTCTTTATTGTTTTAATCCTCATAAATCCACCTCACCTATCCACTTCCTATTTTCTATCGTCCATCTCCTATTAATTAGCTTCACCTCTTATACCTCCCCTTCCACCTTTCTTACATCTTTCCACCCACTAATTTGGCCTCCATTATGTCATAAATATGACAACTTTCCCTCTCAATTTTACCAAGTGTCATAAACAAGACAAATTTCTAATTTGGAGACCTAATTACTAATTGTGTAATTTCGGCTCTCAAGTCCAATAAATTGAGCTCATTTTGTCTTGTTTCTCTAACCACACTCTAGTTTTCTCATGATCACTATTTTTCTTTCAAGCTTTTGTGCATTTTGTCATTGTCAAAGAGCAACATAAATCCATTTTAATGCAGAAGAAAGGAGAACATTGGAACTACATTTGAACGGAGTTTTTATGATATTTGCATATGTTTTTGAACTCTCATTTCAAATGGTTTTAATGGTTAGATTAGATAGGATTGCAAATTATAAGATATTTTATGGTTTCTCTTAATATGCTTACTATGCCTTTTTCTGGTCTTATATTAACATCCTAAAAAGTAAACAACTATAATTAGATGCTCATTCGAGCCACACTTTAGTATGTATGGGTTCCCACATTGATTTCATGATCTTTCAACTCTCATTAAACCTTTAACTTAATATTATAAGTCTTGTGTTGATTCAATTTCTTAAAAACTCAAGGTAAGCCCTTATTTATAAATGTTCTCCTTTATTAATTCTCATCTTCAATCATTTATTAGCCTACATGGTTCTGATATTACCATTTTTGGCCTTTGTACCTCTTCCCCATCTCAAAATTATCTACGCCTCCTAATCTATCGTGTACCCTTTCATCTCAAAACCCAGTGCAAATTTGGGTTGAATTTCCTTGGTACAAAATATTTCAAATGATCTATACCTTGGAACAAAATGTTTGAAATATTTTATTCGTGCATATTTTTGCTCAAATTTAATCTGGAGCCCTATGTTGGGGGTTTTAGTGGTAAATTAGATCCCGTGTTCTACCTAACTTATTTTTGAGCTCTAAAATGTAGGATGAGGTATATAAACACCCTATCTCTCATTATTTTGGCAACCAACATGATCAAGAAGCAATCAAGAAATTGGAAATCGAGATTTCTTGTACAATTTTTCATCCAAGCAATCTCAAGTCTTCAAAGCATTCTTCTTCTTCATCAAGAATTTTGACAAACTACAACATCCATTACATATGGATTATATTTAATGATTTCCTTTTTTATTTTTTTAGAGTTCAAGATATTTCATTAACACTTGTAATCACAGAAAAAGAGGCATTGTCATCAAGGTATGAGGTAATTCACAATTCAGATCTAGATTCTATTTCATCTTTCCTTTATGAAATTTCATAAAATTTTGAAGGTTGATGCCTAAATAAGAGTATTACGAAGGTAAAACCATTTCCACAACCTTCTTATTTATTTTTCTGTGTGCGAGAATAGGCTACATAGTTGTCCAAAATTTTTTGGGAAGATCAAGAGTTCTAAGAGAGACCCTTAAAATTCCATTCAAAAGTACCTCAAACAGAATGTTTGAAACATTCTTTCCCAAGTATAGATCATTTTAAACATTCTATGCCTCCTATAATAGGCTCAAATTCAGTTTGAAGAGAGGTTACAACAACACGATCTCATATTAGAAGTTATAGGTATTTTTAGGATCCGGACTACCAAGAATGTAGATATGTAGTAACATAATTCCTATTTCATTCCCAGGTGCTTATAGATCAACTTCTACCTTCATCTTCATCTTATTTATAGATTCAAAAAGCTCATTATTAGACATTTTTCATTGTATCTTTATCTCTCTTGCATCATTCCAATTAGAAAAAGGAACTAAAATCATGAGAGTATAGATATTGTGTTGGAATCTTTCCATAAAGGGATAACTAATCATATTTATTTTGAGGAGGTTTCATACTCATAATGTTCAATACGAAATTCGATTGAGCCCCCTTGATCACTATTTCTTATTGTAAATTATGGTGAACCCAACGCATGAGTTTTCCATTCTAATTTTCTCTCTAGATCTCCCTTGTATGCATTGCATTAGTCAATATTTACATTATATCTTTGCTAAATTTTATGCATTTATATATCTAGGTTCACCTATTGTACATTTTGGTGAACCTGACTCATAATGTTTTTGATTTTGATCTAGACGTCTAGATCTTTGTTTTTACAGCTAATCGACAAGAACTCTTTAGATTTATTATTTATGAATTTACAATGATGAAATAAAAATACAAAAAAAAAATTTCATATTGTGTCATGCATGTTTTTAATTAGATTAGTTTTATAATGAATATATTTTCTCAGGCATATAGTGTTTTAGCCTCCATTTTATCACTTTATCCCTCTCCTAAGGACCCTCCTATCCATGAATACATATTGGTTCAAGAATATTTTTTTAACCTTTCTCTCAACAATCTCTCTCTTTGGGGAGAAGCATTGAACATTGATGTTAACTCTTCTCTTAATATGTGCATCCCCTAGGAGAATACCTTGGTCAAAATTGTTAACTCCCTTCATGATACTTTACCTTCCATTCATTTTAATGATTTTACATTTAGGAATGAAAGTTTACTAAATTATGATTATTCCTCTCCTAAAGTTTTTTATTCTATTTATACTCTCAATGATCTCCCTATTTAGGCTGAAGCACTCGACAATAATGTTGATTATTATCTCCCTCATGAAGCAACCTTGCTAAAATAAAATAATATTATGGTTAATATTTCTTCTAATCCCTATATAGATGACACATGCATGCAGGTTGTTGATCCCTCTCCCAATATGTACCCATTTTATAAGGATATTTTGGAGAAAGAGGAGGATATTATAAATAACTTTCTTAATATCATCTTACCTTCTTCAAATAACATCCCTTTTAAAGATGAAGTGTTGATGGAAATCCCTAATCTCCATTATAAAGATTGTCCTACTCATGGGGATACCTTACAAGAAGAGAATAATATCATTACTACTTTCCTTTATGCTCTCCTTTCTAGTGATTAAACTTTGAAAAATTAATAGCTAGGTCAAGTCAATGTTGTTAATGTTTTGGGTACTAAAAATCCTAAGGTTATTGTCCTACTTCGTCAAGATAAACTTACACCTCAAACTAAACCAATCATTGTCATGAAAGGTGATCAACAGATTAATTATCATCTAATTTCTCACACTTATAACACTAATGTAATATATAAAACCTACAAGTTTAGTTGTTCCTCATTATCTTCCTGCTTGTAAACTAGTGCTTCCTCCCGCACCCTGCCTTCACAAGATTTCTTACAAACTGAATCTGATTCTTCATTCATTCCTACAATATTTCAAAAAATCATATCTTCTCCTCCAAGAGATACTTCTCCTGCTATAATTTCCCTTTCAGAAGATGATTGGGGTTCATTAGAGGTTATACCATCTTCTGTTGGCAAATACAAATTTCTTAATTTTAACACATTAAAGAGCCTAATCTCTCAGGGGCTCATTTTCATTGATTTTGTTTTATAATTTTATGTGTGATCATACTTTGTAAGTACCATAATATAACTCATTCTCCTTATCTTTATTTCCATAATTGGGGGACAAGTGAATTATGTAAATCTCTTATCCTTTTTAAGGATCCATTTTCCTTAAGTGGTGTTTGTTCATCATGTGATGTCTACTATTACATAGAATTGTTTGTTTACCTTAATGATTCTCACTAATACACGAGGTATGTACCTTGATCAACACCTTTTATTTCTTTGAAATTGGGTATCCATTGTAAACAAATCCATTACTTGGGGGCTAAACATTTTTCATATTTCCTAAAGAATCCCTTTACTAGCAATAAGGAAGGTGTGAATTCTTCCCTTATATAGATCAATGATGATTTAATGATTTCTTTATCCTTTTTTCAGTGTCCTTCAATATGATCCATTTTCATTTATTGCATCATATCTCTTTGTGTCCATCCCTTCCTTGACCTCATAGGAGTTGTGACCTCTTTGGTTTGGACTGGGTGTTACTTAATGGATACCTATTTTGCATTAAAGGTTCCTTATCCTTGTACCTCTTTTCCTAAAGATGTCAAAATAGTCTTATTTTTTCATTTGAAAGGGGAGCATATATGGCCTCCTTATTGCAATTTTATTATTATTTTAAGCATTTCAAGTAGAGTACACTAGCATAATGCAATTTTCTAGGTTCATATAACTCTCCTTTCTGTGTTTTTGGTGGATTTCCTTGGATATAATGCTTTCCTGTGTTATTGTTAGTCCATTGGTTGAACTAGCATAACACAACTTGTAGCCTATTTGACCTCTTATTTGTATACATTTTAAGGATTGGTTGATTAACATAAATCATTTTGATAGACCATTCAAATTCTTATTTGTATAGATTTTCAGGAGTTGACTGCTATACTCTAGACCATAATTTCCATTTTAAAATTCTCTTTGATGGGTTGAACTAGAATTACACAATTTGCTAGACCATTTTCCCCTATCTTCCTTTCTCTCTCATGGATAAGCTAGCACAACACAAAGAGATAGCCTATTTAATCTATGATTATCTTTTCTCTTCTCCATGATTCCATATCATAATACACTTTTCTATTTGATTGGATGATGGAGTATTTATTTATCTTTGATGTGTGCTCTTTATCTTTTCATGTGACCACTTATGATTTTGCAATAGATTTCAGAGTGTGATACTAGCGGTGGAGACATTTTATTTACTGAGGCCTCTTCAACTAGTTTACTTGGAACCTTAGTAATATTTAGACTTTGGTCTTTTTTTATTTGTCCTTGCGCATGGATGTATAAGTTAAGATCTTTAGTTTGGGGTCTTTTTTCCATACACTTAGAGATATCTCATCTCTTTGTAGTTTTCCCACGATTGCATCTTTATATCTTTCTCTCTCTTTCTTCTACTTTCATGTGAGCATTAAGTGGAATCATACTCCCACTAAAGTTGGGGGTAAATGTACTATCCTAAAAAGTAAGCATCTAGAATTATATGTTCATTTTAGCTGCATTTTAATATGTATGGGTTCCCACACCGATTTAATGCTCTCTTAATGCTCATTGGACCTTTGAATTAATATTATAAGTCATGCGTTGATTCAATTTCTTCAAAACTTGATGAAAGTCTTTATTTCTCAGTTTGATCCTTTATTATTTCTCCTCTTCAATTGTTTATTAGCCTACATGGGTCCTACACATTACTAATTGTTTCCTTTGTACAGTTTCTTGATCTTGAAATCAGTTGTGCCTCCTCATATGGAATCTACCCTACCATCTCAACACCTAGTTCAAATTTTGGTTTATTTTCCTAGGTATAGAATGTTTCTAGGATTCTATTCCTAGGAAGAAAATGTTTGAAACATTTTGTTCCTATATATTTTTTTCCCCAAATTTGGCTTAGAGTCCTATGTCTAGGTTTTAGTGGTAAATTACATCCTGTGGTAAGAATGGATTATTTTTGAACCCAAAATTTAGGATGAGGAATATAAACACCATATGTATCTTCATTTTGGTAACCAACATGATCAAGAAGCAATCACGCAATTGGAATTCAAGCTTTCTTCTACAATTTTGCATCTAAGCATTCTCAAGTCTTCAAAGCATTCTTCTTCTTCATAAAGAATTGTGGAAAAATACAACATCCATTATACAAGGATTATCTTTCATTATTTCCTAAATTGAGTTTATGTGGTGTTCAAGCTATTGCATTAACACTTTTGATTGCATCAAGTGGGCATTGTATCATTAAGACATGAGGTAATTCATGATTCAAATCTAGCTTCTATTTCATCTTTCCTTTATGCAATTTCATTAAATTTTCAAGGTTGATATCTAAATAATGGTTTGGCTAAGGAAAACCCCTTTCCATGAATTTCTTTCCCATTTTTTATGTGCACAAATAGTAGGCTACTCAACTACTAGAACTTTTGAGAATATTGAGAGCTACTAGAGAGACCCTAAAAATCCTAGTCAAATGTACATGGAATAGAACATTTCTAATGTTCTATTCCTAGGGACAAAAAATTTTAAATATTATATACATCCAAGAACATGCTAAAATTAATTCTAGAGATTAGTTATAGCCTCAAGGTCTCAGATTAACAGTTATAGGATTTTTAAGGATCTCGACTATCAAATATTTAGATCTGCAACACCATAATTCCTATTTCATTTCTAGGTGCACACAAATCCTCTTGTACCTTCATATTCATCTTATTTATAGGTTCAAAAAGTACATAGTTAGATATTTTTCATTGTACCTTTATCTCTCTTCGTTCATTTCAAGTAGCAAAAGAAAATGAAATCCTGAGAGCATATATATTGTATTGGCATCTTTTCCATAAAGAGATTGTCAATCAGATTTGTCTTTAGGAGGTTTTGTATTCCTAATGTTCAATAGGAGATTAGATTGACCCCCCTATCAACATTTATTATTGTACAAGAATATACATAACTTTGGTGGTTTCCTTAATTACATTCCTTCTTGCACAAAAAAAATGGTCAATTATTAAAAACTTCAAAGAATTAAAACCATTTTTAACAATATAATTTCTTCATATGTCTATCTTTTAGTAGGCGGTGTAGTATCATCATAAAACTCTTCATTATTTGGATACTAAAATTCTTATGAGGCATATGAGGTTCTACTTTAGATTTCTTCTACTCATCTTCATAAGTATCATGTTTTTGATTAAATAAGAAGTAAGAGGGTGCTGGCCCGTGGTACAACAAAGAAGAGTCACAATGAACATGTTAACAACACATTAACAGGAACAAAGGAAACTACATCAACAACTACAGCCAAAGTGCAGTTAAGGAGGAAAGTCAAGGAACCAATAGAAATCCATAGTCAGCACACAGTCAACCAAAAGTTGAGTAGAGAAAGAGATACTCAAGGCCAGAAGTAGCCAAGTACAAAACACAGTAGTACCATAAGTTCTTGACATCCCTGATTTTAAAGAAGGACCATGAAAGCACATAGTCTGCACATGACAACACATTGACAACACCTTAGGCTGCACAATGACAGCACCTTGAGCCCCACCATAGCCATGACAGTCGAGCACAACACAAGTAGCAGTCTCCCAATGCACCTCTAAAGCAAAGTGTTCCACCTCAATAGGAACAAAGCAAAAAGCCCCAACACTCTCCACCTCAATAGGAGAATCTGCCGCCTCTAGGATCACGAACGAACTCTCCACCTCAATAGGAAGTTGATCCACCTCCATAGGAACCGTGAAGAAGGAAGAAGACAAAGTGTACGAAGCCCAATGCTCGGAGAAAGAAACAAGATGCTCAATGACAGGGTAGAGCCCAACCTCCAAGCAAGCAGCCTTCTTTAACCAAAAACACCAAACTAGAGGGAGCCCTTGAAAAATATCAGCTGTCCCCTGGCCACCAGAAGAAAGGAAAACCCTACCTCTTCCACCCCAAGGGGGAAGATCCACTACAAACTGAAAACAGAAAACTAACACCACACCCATTAAAAGCAAAGGGGCAGAGCAGGCAACCAAAAGCCTGTGCAAACAAAAATCTTCTCAAACCGGCCCAGAAGAGGTCTGAGAGTAAATCCATGGGAGGGAGAGAACGTCAGAATACAGTCAGCTCCCCCATACATGTTGTGGTTTCCAATAAAATCTTGGCCAGGACCATGGGCAACAATATGGTCAGCAACCATAGCCACAATAAGCAGGACCAAAGCCCTTAGAAGCATCAGGCCTGGAGTCTTCCACCGCAAAAGCTGAAGCCCACCAAAAACCCACACCTGAACACTCAGCAGAAAAAAAACCGCCACATAAAACACAAGGCCCCCAAAAGGAACCAGTAACCCAGAAGATCCTCCATCCAACATGATGTAGCCCAACACCGACAAGGGGAACATTTTCACCATACTCGGTGTCATCCGCATCACCCAAAGACAACACACAACAACACCACTCCAGGGCCAAGAGAAGCAGGGGGGAAGAAAGGGGAGCAGATCCCCATCATTCTTGTCAATAGCGCTTAGCACAACAAGAATCTCATGGGATCCCAAACACCCCACCCCTGCAAACCCAATACCCTTGAAAGCAAAACAAGGCAGTTCCCAATCCTTCCTGTCCAAGGCACACAACACAACAGGAAGCTCATGGAAACAAACCCATCCCGCCTCGGTAAACAGAGCATGATGTAGGAAAGAAGTAGAGCCACTGCGAAAACCCAGCAAACTCCCACCCGAGTCGTCCACATCACACTCTGTATCCTTCTCCCTGGAAACCCCCAAATTTGAAAGCCCACTCCCACTCCCAGAAATTCCAGCACCAATCACCAAAAAGGGTAAGTGAATCTCCACCACACCCCACCAAACTGCAGCCAAGTGACCAGCAGTTTCATCTGGCTCATCATCTGCATCTTCTCCGTCGCTCACAGGCACCAGAGGGCCTCTGCGAGCAGCAAAAACCCTAGTATTCAAATTGCTCCCGCTCCCGCTCCCGCTCTCCATTCTTTTACTATTTTATCTATTCATAAGTATCATGTTATGCTTGGGATAGGCTAATATTTCTTACATAGGCTAGTACCTTTTAGGTTTCCTACAAACATAATCTAAAATAACTTTATTATCATTAAATTAATGTTGTAACTTTTGTTTTGACTCATATTGCTTATTGTGAAATTGATCTAGTATCGTGTCCATCCTATTTGTAGCATTGTTCATTATATTCAAAGAACAAGACATTATTCTTGTTTCCTTTCAAATTTATGAAGTCTAAGAGAGTGTGGAAGAAGAAATTCTTTCTATCTTGATTAATTTGGCATATGAATTTTTGAGAAATAGATAGTTTATTTAAAATATGTATCGCCAATAATCAATTTTTTCATGCACATAAATTAGCCATTGTGCTTTCCAATAGCACTGGGATTTTAAATTCTTTCTCTTTCTCTTCGTGTTTGTGTGCAGTGAAATATTTAGGAGTAGACTATTTACTTATTTCATAGGTAACTATTTCTTATTTCTTATTAATTTTTAATATATTTAAAACTTATTTCTTCATTGAGCCTTATCACGAGGAAAATTTTACCTAATCATTGTAGCCTTTTCACCCCTGTTTGTAATCTTTATTTCTATTTCCTTTTTTTTTTTGTTTAATCTTTCTGCACTTTTCTCTTTAGATGTCAGGAAAATTTTAGACTGACTTCCCTAGCCAAGGAACCCATCAATTATAGGCTACTACTCAGATTTGAAATAGTAGCCAAATAATATTTGGAATGAAGTGGATCCCTTGGTGATTTTTTTCTGGATAAAAGGTAGGAAGATGAAGAGGCAATGCCTTCCTTTTTGTTGGAATCATATGCGAAACATTCCAATAATGACTTGTTATTAGAGCTAGCTATAGCTCTGGTCATGGAATATTAATGCCTAGGTTATCGCAAAGATGTTCTTTCTGGATCTAAAGGTCTAAGATCTGTTCCAAGATAGTCTGGTTCAGATTGCTCTATGTATCAATACAAAATAATTTTCTTCTTTGTGTCCTAGTAGTATTTAACAAACGAGAGTGAGATGACACATGAAGGTCTATGGACCTTTGGTTCTTTATGGTTAATTAGATTATGAGTATAGAGAATCATATATGAAACCTAATATGATCTATGTGATTAGTACAATCAAGTAGCATAGAGTTTCTTACTGGATAAGAAACTGGTGAGAAAAAAATTGATTGTGAAAAGAAAGTGTTGAGAAGTTTGCAAATACACCTATCGCCAACAATAATGTAAATAGATCGTTCTAAACTTTATATATATATATATATATATATATATATATATATATATATAATTGTAAATTAACGTAATAGATCTTTAGTAGAAAACATTTATCTATCTTTGCTGATAGTAGTTATGTAAAATTTTTATGTCTGTTCTTAGTTTTGATAGATAGATTGAATGTATTTCTCTTGATTACTATTATATATTTTCTCTCATGACGAAATTTTTCTCCGAAATATCCTAAGACATCTTCTTCCCAAATCGGATATATTCCAGGCTGGAATGTAGAGGATGATCGTTACTTGCACGACTTGGACTTGGAGACTTAACGACTACATTATATTTCTGTTCAGATTTGTAGTGCCTCATAACGCAGAATCTCAGTCCAATTTTGTGGGCCTCATAACGCTGGAAATCTCTTGTTATTAAAGGACATTCTTGGTAAAAGTGGAATGACGGTGGAATAGCAATTTGCCACTTAAGGACAGGAAAGCTCGAGGAATCATCGTTTCCGTCCACTCTGCTGGCCTCTACTCAAACCCCAACATGTAGAAGCCCGTAAATTACTTTAAATACGCCAGAATTTCAAGACCACAATCCTCCCCAAGTTTGGGTTTTAAAGAAGACGATAAGGCGTGCTGTGTTTCATACGCAGGAAAGATGACACTGACATTGCCCTCTTTCTATCTAATGTGGGCAGATGACAGTATCATCTTCCTCCGTATGAAACCTTCTCTTCCTTTCTTGCAACAAAAAAAAACAGCCATTCTTTATTTGGCTTTCCAAATAGTAACAAATACTATTTGCTATTAAATGTTTGAAATCTTCTGTATCAATCAGTGTTAATGACTTATTTTGATGAGGTTTCTTAAGATCAATGCGCAGCGATTTTTCTTAATCTTAAGTTTGTTTAATTGCACTTAATGTAATATTGTTTTACTAGCTATTTCCCTCTTTGTTGTTGATGTTTGGTTTATTAAATCTCTCTACCTTCATGGATTTCTCAGTATGTTAGGTTGTAGTTGTAATTTGAATTTTTATGGTTTTGTCGATGACATAGAAATTTTTTAATTGTGGCCGGTGTAGAAACTTACAAAGTACAGGGATAAGAAGAAGTTGGAGCATATCTACAAATTTTTACTTCTGGAACCCTAAAGCACAGATATGGTATAAAAGGGTTAGTTCAGAAATACATTTTGATTCCTTCTTTTTATATTTTAGACCTCAAAATAGTTGAGTTTGTCATTAGTAGGAGTTTTCTTTTGAGATAAATGCGTTTGCTTGTATGGTGTTGGAGTGGTTATAATATTTATTTTACCAATATTACCTTGAGATATAACCTGTCTTGATTTCTCGCAAGTTCCAGTATAGAAAATGCTAGGTAAGTATGTGACTAATGCAATCGATTTATGCAGATGAAGGTGATGATGCACATCAAGAGGACTTAATATGATATACTATTTTTTAGTTGGCTTTGTCGTTCTTTGTTTGTTAAAAAAACATAGTTCGACAATCTTGTGGTTGAAGACCCAAAGACTCTTGTCATGCCTTCAATGAATTAAAGGTTATCTTCTATGGAGGTACAACCATAGTTCTTAAGATGCCTTTGATGAATTACTGTTTTTATCTTCTATGAAGGGTAGTAATGTTGAACCATGGTAATAAATTGTCAACGTTATCTACTAAATAGCATATGTATACCCTATTAGAATAGACTCTTCCCCGTGTTTATATTTATATCACGTTCTTAAGTACTTGAAACATACCTTGTATGGTTTTAGTTGCATTATAATGTTTGACATGTAAAATTGTCATTGTGCCTAGGCGAAATGCCTAACTACAAATGACATATCTAGTCTTTTGATAGAGGTGAAAGAATTTTTCAAACAAGTTTTCAATAGAATTACCATCAAATTTATTTAGTTTCAAGCTAAGACAAATTTGAATCAAACTCTATATGTTGCACTAGCTAGTTTAAGTTCAAGAATCTTAAATTTTCTCAATACATATGAACAATATTCATTTTGAGAAAGCAAGATCCTACCTTCTTATTGTACTTTCATATACTACATTGACCCTATATAATTTGTAATTACGCTTAATGTATACACACTATTTTATATAGTAGTTTAATAATCTACATACTTTACAATAATAAAAATTTAGCCATCAAATTTAACACATCTTAATTCACTTTACTTATTTTGAACACCATTCCTAGAAAGAATTCATTGATTTACAAGTAACATGCTCTTGGATCTTGTTCAATGTCATGTAATGAATTTTCTAATTTAAACACTAGACATTCTTCTTTAAGTTTACATTAATAGATCCTTGTGGTTTCTACAAGTGAAGTTCTTTGTTTAATAACCTTTAAAAATGGACTTTTTAGATTCATTTGCAAAAAAAATACATCATTTTTTTTGGGAAAGAACCTATTTTATAAATATGAATCATTTTAATAAATAGAAAAAAGAACTAATATAGTATATACCTTCTATTTATGAGATACCTTTATACACTAGCCTCACCTTATTCTTTTCAATAGATTGATCTAATGTATAATTTTTTATTTCCATTTACAACTAAACAAATTTTTATGTTTCATTATTATTATCTATTCTTAAATCAATATTATAAAAAGCTTGCACTCATACTTCTTAGCTATTTTCCATTCAAATTATATTTTCACCTCCTCATATAGATACATGAATTGTTAACTTATATCACCCTGTTTGTAAGATCATAGTTAGCACAATAATTTCTCTTCATATATTTTACAAATGATTATTTTTATATATTTTTATCATCACTTATATTTGATCCTTAAACTCAAAATTATTATCCAATAGATAATGTTGAAATTCATTTGAGTCACGAGTATAAGTGGTCTCTTTGAAATGATAAATTTTATATTAAGTGTTGCCCTTTTGATTTTTTTTAAAAATTGTTGATCATCAATGTTTTGGATTACTTACATCATTTATTTCGTATATGGGTTAGTTTAGATGATAAATAAATGGTAGTTGTTAAAGTAAAATAATGTTCTGATTAAGTCAATTGGGAGAGGGCTCGAAACTTGAACAAACAACCAAATAAGCTCATGAAGGGGAGGAACTCACAAGTTGTTGTACGACAAAAAATAAAAAAAGAGAAAACCCTCACTTACAAAAAAAATAATTCTACAACAACCAACCGACGAGAACTTGTGTCCAAACCCCACTAAAAAGGATCACATGTAAACAATATAGGACTTTAGGAAGGAACCTTGAACCATCATCCAAAAAAAATCCCCAACTTTGGAAACAATAAAGCCCAGGAATCTAAAGACTAAAAATGGGTTTTGAAAGGCTTCTTGCAGCCTATTAGTAGTATTGATGGAGGAGAATCCTTCAGTCATTGTCAATCTTGCATCACCCAAAAATATTTCCTTTCAGGTTGTTCTTAGATTTGTTTTGGATTAGAGAAAAATTGGGTTTTAAATGGGCCCCACGACCTTTTACAATAGAACTAAAGATAAAGCATTTGATATTGTAGACCTCAAGGTATGTTTTGGACATCATATTTTACTTATGTCTAGGTTCATACCTCTTTTGCATACTTCACTGCAGAGATATTCTGGATTCATGGACTATTATGGGTGTTCTTCAATTTCTAACTACTAGTTGGAGTTTTTCAATCTTGTAAAGCATTTTCTTGTTCGGAGAAGTTGTGTCAAATATCACAATGTTCATGATCTTTGGCCAATGTTTCTCTTGGTTCATACATCATTTCTACATCTTGGCATTGAGATCTTCTTGATTTGGGTCCTAACCTATATTTATGTATTACATTTTCTTGTTCTTGGAAAATGTAATAAATCTGGCCGACATATGTGTTGCGAAGGCTCTATATATTGAGGCATTCGATCTTTGTTAATGGGCATCAGTAGGGGGGGATGTTAGTGTTTGAAAAAGTTGTAATTATACCTCTTGGAGGTTAGGATTGTAGGATTTATTTTTTATAATGGGCATGTGAGCCTAATAATGTAAGCTGCATGTTTCAAAATAATTTGATGTAATTCTTTGATTCTTTGATAATGCGAAGATTTGTTGTACCATATTGATTATTGATTCTTCTTTCTGAGATTGATTTTTCTGTTGTGTGACTTGACTGCATGGTCTGGACCATCTCCATTGGGAAAACTCCTGCCATGACTGTGTTAGATGGTATCAGAGCATAGTTGATGTTCTTGTCTTAGCATATCTATGTTATTGAGATTGTGAAGCCCTCTTTGAATCTATTTTAATCTTGGTTATCACAACATTGGTTATATTTTCTAAAATATTTGAACTTCATAAAAATTAACTCTGCTAGTTTTTTAGTAGTTTGAAAAAATTACTCTTTAAATTATGTTATCATGATCAACTATGATACTAATACTATTGGTAGTATTAGCAATATGTTGATTTCAGATGATGACAATTATTAGTTTTGATTAATTTTGTTGTTGGGTGGTTTTTTGCTTTCTTTCAATTCTGATGGCCCTGAGTAGGGGCTCCAGTGTTGTTTCTTAATGTTTTTTATGTTGTAATGGGATCAGGGGCCCCTCCCTACTGACTTAATTAAAAACAATATGATGAAAGATTTGTGATGAAAATGCAATTAATCTACTATGATTGTGAAGTTATTTTATATAATTTAAGATGGAGATCTAGAACTATGGATGCATATTTAAGATAAATGTGATACAATTAATCTAAATGATTGTGAAATTTAACTCTAACATGATGAACCTAACCTATTTTGACACAATTGAAATACTAATTACTTGATCTAAGATGCATATGAAACAAAATTGATAGTAATTTGATACTAAAAGTTGTGATGGAAACATTAAAAAATGCTTTCCTTTTATAGATTTTCTAAGGCCATGGGCATAGGTGGTATGAATCAATCGTCTGAAATTTATTAGGAGAATTGAATGTATTAATTGAAAAGGGAGGAGAAACTAATGATGAATATTCCTTCCTCGCATCCATAAGAGGCCAAGTGTAATATTTTGAATTAAATTGTGGTCATGTTTCCAATTTTGTTAATTGGGGATAATATTAATGACATGTGTCTATTTGGTTTGTTGAAGATATTATAGAAATAATTAGTTATTTTAGCCACATGCCTAGGTGGAAAGATGAGGTGGAAGAGGGTGAGGTGAAAGAGATGAAGTAGAATTGATTTGAATCAATGGGATTTGTGACATTTCTATCAGGATTCAACTATGTAGTTTTTTGAGTCAAACTCATTGATCCATGTTTCATGAGTAGTGGTTTACATGAACCCATCTCATGAGAATGAATTTCATTTAGGTGATGCTCACACAAGTGAAGCACCAAGACTTCCCAGGAGGTCACCCATCTACTATCTCATTTGGGTGCATTTTACGATAAATGTTTCTGACGAACCTTGTTATTTTCGTTGTGTCGTAGGATATTAAGAGGTTAATTGTGTCATTTTCTTAATTTTTTTCAAACATGCCCAACATTCATCAAAATTTCAACGGATATGAATTTCCTTGGAGATTAAGGTGAGTGTTCCTTGGAATTTTGATGAGAAAGATGAAATTAAAATGGTACAAAAAAACCATTAGGGTTACTCATGTATAAAATATAAACTGCGACTATATTTTTGGAGATTGCGACAATGTTTTTATAGGTTAGTGAAGGTTATATACTAAATTTTTCATAGTCTAATTTATTTTCCTATGAAGAAAAATCATATCAGACAATATTTTTCAAGAACAAAATAAGGAGACAATTGATAGATTGTGGTCTACCTTGAAAAGAAAAGGTGATGGAAAATGTTATTGTCCCTACAAAAATTTCAAGGGCTTAAAGATGAGAAGACTTTTAATCACAACAGTTGAGAAGCAGTGTAGGAAGGATGGTCACATTGAAGGGGGGCATAATTATCATCCATTGGTAAGTTTTTTATTATATGTGTTTATATTTACTGCATTTGAAAATGTTTATATCATTTTGATAATTTATATACATAAAAATTTACTTAATAATGAGATCATGATCATGGGTTATTTATGTTGATCATTATTATATAGGTGGGGTGCCCTAGGGCACATGATATAGACTATGATGATGCAAGGAATGTGGTTTTCTAAGTGGAGGAACATGGAGGTGTGAACATCAAAGCGATAGATAATAATCCAGTGGAAGAAGATGATCATACACCAAAAATATTGTTGAAGATGATGGTAAAAATACATTAATCTATGACACATTTAGTATTGGCATTGTTGATAATGATGATAAATATGACTTTTATGTTGTTCATGATTTACATGTACTTGAGAAGGGATGCGATCCCATTTATGAAGGCTCCCAAAAACCTCTTCTCTGTGTTGTATTATTGTTTGTGAACTTGAAGGTTAGGAATGGTTTATCCAACATAAAAATCTCACATATGTTACTTGGTATGTCATATATGTCATATTTTTAATCTATTTTTTTTCTATTTCATCATTAGTAAATAAAGGGAAAAATATGTACCATTAATATTATTTATATTATTTTTTTTCATAGATTGATAGGTGATTTTTTTACCACCATCAAATATTCTACCTTGTTCATACCAAGAATTATTTGCCATTATGAAATATATTGGAATGGAGTATCAAGCAATATATGCATGTCCCAATGATCATATTATATATCATAAACACCATTAATTTACAATAGAATGACCTAAATATCATATTAGTAGATATCAAACAAATCAACTATCAAAAAACCTGCCTCGCAAGGTTCTTTTTTTATATTCCCATTATTCCACGTATGCAACAATTATTTAGGGGTGAAAGCTTAGCCTAATTTGTAGATTGCCATGCATGTAATAGAGTGGAGATGACATTCTTTGAATTCTTGTAGATGGTTCTGTATTTAGGGACATAGAGGCAAAATGGGCACACTTTGAAGAAGAACCTTGCAATCTTAGACTTTCATTGGTAGTGGACGGTGTCCATCCATTTGGAGAGTTACGATCTATTTACTCGGTGTGGTATGCTTTTGTTATCTACAATAAAATTCCTCCATGGATGTCAATAAAGAGGGAGCACATAATGTTGGAAATGATTATTCCAGGTCTTTTTTTTCATTTAGTATTTATGTACATTAAATTATATATATTATAATAGAATACTTTTAATAATCACATAATGTTTTTGTTCATTCAACTAGATAAGTACCAAGTTAAAGATATGAATTTATATATCGAGCCTCTTATCAACGAGTTACTAGAGTTGTCGAATGACATAACTATGTATGACATCTCTAGACCAATAAGAGAAAGAAAATTTCAATTCCACGCAATACTTGTATCGACTATTCATGATGCCCCAGGTCTACCACATATTTGTGGTATATTATAAAGTTCAACTTGTGCACTTTAATAATATTTTTATTTTTTTTAAAGTATAAATCATGCATTATACACACACACACACACACACACACACACACACATTTTTAATCCAATTATATACGATCTTTCAGGCCTTCAAACAAAGGGAAAATATTCATGTTCAGTTTTGTGGTCCATGGATGAAATCTCATCATTCAACAAGTTTAGGAAAGTAGGTGTATGATGAGCATAGACACTTTATCCAAAAAAATCATAAGTATCGAACTACCCAAAAAACATCTTTTCAATGGGAAAGAAGAGACTACGTCAAAACCATGAAGAATGACACCTCGTCTATGGAAGTTGGAATATAATACAATTAACCATTGAGGTAATTTCATCTAATTGAATTTCTTATTTATCATATATTTTTGGAATTTATATTTTTTATAATGTATTTTTTTTACTCATGTTGTAATTGATGATGATTATCATTGTTAACTTTTTAAATTTATATGCTTCATGAAGGTTGTCAATGCATTAATAAATAGCTTCCAAAGGGGCTAAAAATTTATCCCATACAATTTAGTAGGGTGTCCTACTATGAGAAGCTACAAATTGTACATTTATTTGATACTATGCATATCAGAGATAATATATCCGAGACATTATAGAAAATATTGGATTGAAGGAGTGATAAAGAAAAATTGTCAAAATTTGTAGTGACATTCAAGAATCCAATCATGTAATAAAAAATATATTTCAATAAAATATAAATGGAGATAAAATTAATATAAATAACCTTACTTGGTTATTAACAGAGCAACAAAGCAATTCTATAAAAGAAGTCATGCAAAAAAATTGATTTCCCAAAAGATTTGTTGTGAACATAAACAATATCATAACAAAGAAAGGTGAATCTGGGCCTCGGATGAAAATGCATAATTGGCATACCTTCATTAAGGTAATTCATATTATTAAATATATTTACTATATATTTGTATATTGCATGTAGTTTGCATTGTATTATGTTTATTAGTATTTGGAAAAACAATAAAAACATTAGTTTATAATTGTTGCAGTGCATTCTACCTCTATCTCTCCTATACTAGTTCGACAACAATTTCAAGCAAGTTATATATGATCATGGAAAATACATGAGTTAAGTAGTGGTGATATTTGTTCAATTTGTTTTATAGATATCATATTTGCCATTTTTTTTACTTGTTATGTGGAATATTGTATTTATTTTGGTATGTCTTATTAATATATTTGTGTCTTGAATCCCTTGTAGATGGTTTTCATCTAAAGAAACCCATAAAGAAGATATAAATTATTGGAAGAAAAAATTCCTCATCTAATGTGTGAAATGAAAAAGTGTCTACCTTTGACATTTTTGAATGCACAAGAACACTACCTCATACACCAAGTTGAGGAGGTTGAATTCTGTGGGCCTGTACACACAAGCTCAATGTGGATGGTTGAGAGACATTTGAATTTTTGAAGGATTTGGTTCGATAAAGAGCACATCTTTAGGGTTCTATGGTGGACTGATATATGATATCCGAGAATATGGTGTACATTACTAAATATCTTCTTAAGTTCGTAGCAAAGATCCATGTCGATCACATTTAGATTCCCAACCCCATGTACATTAATATGAATACATTTTAAATTTAGTTTTTATATATATTGTAGTTAATTAATTCTTAATATTCAATATACATCAGTTGTAAATTTATATTTATTTTTGATACAATTGGTTGAGAGTGGGATGCACTACATTTGTATGTTGCAAACAATCTTGATTGGATGACGATATGGATTGAACGATGTCAACAATTTGGTCATGCATTAACATGAGAAGGTGTGGCTTCATTGGTTAAAAAAGTTCATTGTAATGGAGATTCCAACTATACACCAAGGGAAATCTATTTAGCATGTGGTTTAGAGATAAACAAATACGTATAAATATATTAATCACCCATATTATTTGTTATTTTTTAATTATATATATATATATATATATATATATAAACTAGTGATTCAATAATTTTTAGATGTTTGACATATTGCAGGTGAAACACCATAAGGTTATTTAGTGCAATGGTCATAAATTTTGCATCAAAAAGTTGGATGAAACAAAGAAAACTTGTGATTCTGGGATAAGCACAGTCTTTTAGGTGACTAATGTTTCATCTAAAAGGTACATACATTCTCAAGTCTCATAAAATTGATACTATTGGATTTTGGATGCTATACTTGAGTGTTACTTTACGTCCTTCAAATTAGTTATGTTCATCATCCAATGGTATAGGCTATGATTGAATGAAAATGATCCAGATAGAACTATTATTGAAAATAATAATGGGTTTACAATGGTTAATACAAGGTCATTTGAACAAGTTGGAAATGAGCCCTATGTTCTCTGAAGATAATTTGAGCAGGTAATTTACTAAGAGGTTCCACATAAATCAGGTTGGTAATTTGTCGTTAGACATGATCCTAGATGAATGACGGTAAAGTATAACGAGATGGAAGAAGAAGATACCAAAGAACTAGAAGATGTTGTAGATGATGATGAGGATCAAAATTAGTCAATGATCAGGAACACGATCATGATGATTTAGGAGTTAATGATGATGATGATGATGAGGAGTTGGATGAGGAAGAAGATCATGAATGACATGATTGAAATGTATGAGGTATGCAATTAGTATATATATTATATATTTGATATTTATTTCTTGATACAATTCTATTTGACTTGTATAGTTACATAATTAATTCATTATATTTTTAATTCTAACACTATTACATAATTAATTGATATTAATTACTCTCCTTTAATGAATGATGATGACGTGTAACTTAACCTTCTATAATCCATAACAAAATTATAGTAACTTAACAATCTATTAGTGATGTACAAATAGGGGCACTAATTTTGAAAGATTTTGAAAACTTATTTGATCCTACTTCACCAATAGGAGGCACAATTAGGACCTCAACCTTCTATTATTTCTTATGACATTACAAAGGGAAGTCAACATATCTATAACTTGTTGGAACAGGAAAAATAAGATAAATCACTAGTGGAAATGGTCACAATGGATTGACGAAGGCTCAACTCTAACTCCATGAATAGTCAATGTTATTAATACTTACATGTTATTTTAATATAATTATTTTTATTATAAATTGATCTTTAATAAGATGTTCATTTGATTTTGTTAATTTAATCTTTATTTTAAAACTCTAATAAATAATTTAGCCTTAAATATAACATTAAACTAAATTGAACATTAACGCTCATCCAAATTGAATTTTGGATGCCTTAAACGAATTGGAACCTAAACATAATCTTAATTTAATATTAAACCCAATTAAACTATATTCGGTTCTTTAAAATTGATATAAGATAAGAGCATGCAAACATATTTACATATAATATTGTTAAATTTGAATGTTCTAACTTAAAAATTACAAACATTGTTAAATACATTCATTTTAATTGTATACTCAATTATGATTACAATTCGGTTAAATTATGGTTAGCATTAAAATATACTTCAATTTGAGTGACAATTTATATTTAATTAGGGTTATAATTTAAGGTTTGGTTAGGGTTCAATGGGAGTAAGCTACTCCATTAGGGTTCAAATTAGTTGGGTTAAGGTTCAAGTTAGGTTAGGGTTATAATTCAATTAGGGAGAAACTTTGAGTTAAGGTTAAGAATAAGGTTTAGTTAGGGTTACATTTAAGGTTCAAAAAGGTTTAGATTTTAATTTAGTGCTCAATGCAGGTTAGGAATTAATTAAAATTTTGGTCAAGGTTTATTTAAATTTAAGAGTAGATTTCAATTAGCATCAGGGTCTATTTATAATTACAAGCAAAATGTTTCATCTAGAATTAGGATTTGATTTTAGTTAGGGTTAAGGTTAGGTTAGGTTTAGGGTTCAATAAGAGGAAATCATTGAGTTGATGTTAGGGTTAGGTTTGAATAAGGGTTAGAGTTTAATTAGTGTTAGAGTCACTATTTAATTAGTTTATAACGGGAGTTCATATTTCCATTAGAATAAGAGTTATACTAAATTTACCATTCAAGTTTAATTAATGTCAGGGTCATAATTCAATTAGTGGGAGAGTTCAACTAAACTTACTATTTAAATAGGGTTAGGGTTTTATTCATCTAGGTGTTTAATTATGGTTAAGGCTAGACTTAAGATTCAATGGAATAGGGTGAGGGATAGAATATACTTAGGATTTAATATCATGGATAGGGTTAGGAATAGAATATAATTAAGGTAATGGTTTAATTGAGGTTTAATTGAGGTTTAATCAAGATTAGAGTTCATGTTTGATTAGGCATATGGGATCATGTTTGTTTATCAAGGCACATTCTTATTTATTGAAATTCCGATGAACGTCGACCAATTTTTTTTTAATAACTAAAATAATATAAAATTCATAAAAACTAACCTAAGTATTTTATATTTTTTTGCATCAAACTATTATACTTTTTTAAATGATTAATGAATCACTTAATAAATACCTTACTCATTAAGCTTAAATGCTAAAATAAATCGAATGACCAATCTAATTTATTAAAAAAGACTTGGTAGAAGATAAAAATCAAAATCAAAATAAAGGAAAAGCCTTATGATAAAAAAAGACTTCATAGAAAATAAAAATAAAGGTAATGCCTTCAAACACACCAACACCTTTTTAATTTTACTTTCCCATTTTTACAAGTTAATTGTTGGAGCGTTATTGCCAGCGACAAGAAAAAAAATGGAGCTCAGTCACCATGGAGATCCCTACGTTTTTGTTGTGGCTTCTATGCCATGAGGCGTTGAATTTTTTTTGGCACTTCTGTGGTTTTTGGTATGTGCATTTTTCTTTACAAAAGAATGAATATATCTATGTTTGTATATGTTCACTTGGAATTGTAGAAAAACATTGTGTAATCTTGAAATGATAACTTTTTGATGAATAGATGCCTTTTCAATTAATATATATAAAAAAGTACAATATTCACAAAAAAGGACCGGGGGATAAAAAAGCACCCCGCAAAGAGTCACTCGCCATTATGCCAGAAACATACAACTATTTATACAAAAACATATAAAGAAATCTATCAAGCTGCGAGAGCAGTAGTTGAAGAGGGAGGAGGATCTTTATCATAAGGATTTCTCCAAACATTGTGTTGGTGCCCAAAATGCTGGATTGGATATCCTCTGGACTTGGCAATCCAATGCTAGGAAATCCAATTATTTTTTGGCTAACTGCTAGGTTCAACCAAAGTAGAGGGTTGATACCTCTGCAATTTTGGCTCTGCAAAACCGAGGCTAGTAGGCCTATACCTCAACCTGTTTGAGGCCTTTTAGAGAAGATTAACTTGTGTATGGAACTTAACTAATCTCTCCAAGTGGCAAGTAGGTTTGAAGAAATCAAATTGAAATCAATTTTGAACTGCAAATACTGAATGATTTTGTTAATTGTAACATTTTTTGAATAAAAATGTGTAAAATGAAATGAAATTAACGAAATAGAATGCCAAAAGTATTAACAATGAATAAGATGACTAAATTCCAAAAATTAACAAGACCAGTGCCTATTTCACCCTGGGCAATGGAGTCAATCCAATCCTCAATTCTACGTTCAACCTTAGAGACAGTTTCAATAACTTGCTAATATTATAACAAGCCTATCACTTCAAGGGCTTCTACATGAATTATAATTGAAATACAAATACAAATTTAGTCTTATCGAATTTAACTCTGTTCAAGAGACTGACAAAAACAAAGGAAGATTCAGAGATCTTTCATTTGATATTCAAACTATATATCTATTTCAAACTATAATATCATGAGAATTCAACACAATGAAGCAAATCCTTAATGCAGATTTATCCAAGGGACTAATTGAGGGAATTGAAAAAACATTACACAGGTGGAAGCAAAAAACATTTATCTTTATTAATTTCCAAAAAATGGTACACCAGAATCCATGTTGCAGTTGTTGATCAATTCTAGCCCTATTAAAATGTATCTGTAATAATCTCCTTTACATTGGTCCTGGTATCCCATATTTATAAATTTTTAGGGATGCATACACGCTTCAGACCAATGGGTCTCTTCAAAACTAAAACCTAAACACTAACTGCAATATTAAATTTACAATATAAAACATTAATTATCCAAAAGGTCAATGTATGTGATAATCAAATCTTCATTTGATGCTTTTGTTGAAATAATCTTCCTTCCATTTTGTAAATTATAAATGTATTCCTGCGAAAATCATTTAAAATTTATTATTTATATTACGTATAAAATCTACCTTAATATTGATTTTCAAATATTAACATTAGGGAAAAACACTATAGCATAATATATATCTAACATTGATTTTATTAAAAAATGATTTTAATTATTTGGATACACATTCTGCAGAAATGAATATTAGTCATAATGCTTCTTATAAATTAATGTTATTATATAAGCCAAAAAAAATTATAACAAAATGTAAAAGAATTTTTAGCCCTAAATATATCCTCAAAATAAATATTTTCACCATACGGTAAATTTATTAAAATTAAAAAGAATATAAAAGTAACCCTACAATTAAACAATTTACCTTATAGTAAGTAAGTTTTTTGCTCTACAACTTCCCGCCCAAGCTTGAATTTCAAACTGTAGGCTCCCATGCCTGCCTCCCTTGGGGGAGATGCTGCCCCCCTGGCTGACCCACCTTCTAGCCCTGATGGACCTCAGATTTCCTCTGTCACGGCCCCAGTGATTGATTCAATGGGGGAATCTCAAAAAGTGTTCTCTTCTGCTGATACCTCGTTGTCCCCTAAACCTAACTGGAAAGGGGCCCTTGTTGGAGAAGCTCAACAATCTTTGGAGGCTCTTCTGGTGGATTTCATTCAGATTGAGGAAGGCGCTGAATTGTCACTCCTAGACTCAGTGGTGAATTGCATGATGGCAGACTTTCAGCTGGCCCTGGTTGGTCGATTCTTTAACTTTCGACCTACCATAGAAATGGTTAGAAAATGGGTGTCTAACAAGTGGAAGATCAAGGGTTCTGTCCTAGTTTCTGCTATGCCGGGAGGAATTTTTCTATTTAATTTTACCACTCTAGAGGACCTGTCCTGTGTGCTGTCGGGTTCATGGGTTTATGGAAAGCACTTCCTGGCCCTTGTGAAATGGAAATCCGGATTAAATCCGGCGACGGATCTAACAAGAATGACTCCAGTTTGGGAACATCTCCCTGGCCTCCCACTCGAGTATTGGGATGAGAAAGTCTTCTAATGGATAAGTGACTCCTTTAGCTCATTCATCATAGTGGACCAGGTGACCTGTTCTAAATCCAAGTTGGTGTTTGCTAGATTCTATGTGAATGTCACTATGAATAAAATCCTACCCAACTTTGTCATTTTGAAATCTAAACTAGGTAGATGGACCCAAGCATTGGTGTATGAGAATGCTACCCTATTCTACCAGAACTGTGATAGTAGAGGCCACTCTAGTGATACTTGCAAGTCCCCCAAGTTGGGAACAAAAAAAGGGAACAAGGACAAATGAATAGCTGAGGATCCACCCTCCATAAGTGAAAATGAAAAGTTGGAGTCTAGGCCACCCTCGGTGGCTAATGAAATAGAATTTGAAGATCTAGCACTTGAGGAAGGTGAGATAGTCCCCCCTGGGAGTTAGATATGGGGTGCTATAGTCCTTCTCCTGATCTGTACCTATGAAGGAACCTGTTCTCCAGCCTTTGGCGGAGCCATTAAAGACCCCCCTGACGCCCCCCCTTGAGGGGAGGATGACTAACCCTACTAAGGAGGAGCAACCTACCATTGTGATTGCTCTCGAGTTACAAGCCCCAAAGCTGGATGCTAAACCCCCCCAAAGTTTGTGAATAACTCCTCCAGCTCCCTAGATGGATCGGAGGATGAGGATGGGGAATGGAAAACAAAGAAAAAGAAAAGCAATCCTAAAAAGGCTGATATGGGAATGGAAACACCCAGAGGAAGGCCTTCAGAATGGGCAAGGAGATCGAGAGGGTCCACAAGGGATGTTGCAGCAGGTAAGCAGCAAACCATGGAATCTAGTTTCAAAAATAAGAGATGAATTGCCTCTCTTGGAATGTGAGGGGTTTGAACAGCTCCCTTAAAAAAAATGTTGTCAAACATTGCATCTTTGATCTCAAGCTGTATATTCTACTCTTACAAGAGGTTAAGATGTCTTCTAGTAATTTCGCTACCCTAGCACCTAATCTTTGGTCAAGGGCTTCTTTCCTTTACTCTAAAGTTGTGGGTGCGTCTGGTGGTATTGCTACACTCTGGAACCCTAATAGAATAATTGGTCAGCAGACTGCTTCTTCCCCTAACTTCCTTGTTGTCACCTTCAAGAAGAATGGAACTGAATGGACCACCTTCAATATTTATGCTCCTAACACCTGGTATGGTAGAGCTTCCCTGTGGGTTTATCTTGTCCATCGGCTGGATCAGGACTGTTCAACGAACTTTCTGTTGGAAGGTGATTTTAACACCCCCTTTATCCCTCCAAAAATTATGATCATCTAATGGATTACTCGGATAGCATGGGTGAGCTGGCTGATTTTATCTCTTCCACAGGTCTTCTTGACATCACTCTAAAGGGGAACCCCTTCACTTGGTCCAACAATAGGAAGGGTACCCACCTCATCCAGGTGAGACTAGATCAGGTCCTAGCCACCTCTTGATGGAACCTTTTCCTGAACTCTTCCCTGTCTTCCCTCCCTAGAACTACTTCGGATCATAACCCCCTCCTTCTCTGCTGGCTTGATGCCCCTAAAGTCAGCCTGGTGCCCTTCAGATTTGAAATTATGTGGTGCTCTCACCCATCCTTTAGAGATCAAGTGAAATTCTAGTGGAAGACAAATATCAGGGGTAATGCCATCTTCAGAATAGCCCAAAAGCTTGAAATTATCAGAAGGGAGGTTAAAGGTTGGAGAAAACATAATTTTGGAGACTTTCGCAAAGAGAAAATGGATCTCTCTGAAACCTTAGATTACCTCCAGGCCCAATTGGCATCTAGAAGCTACCTGCCCCAGATTCAGGTGGAGGAGTTGACTAGACACAAGTGGTAGGAAACCCTGAAAAAAGAAGAAATCTACTGGAAGCGGAGATCCAGAATCTAGTGGCTTGTTGAAGGGGATAGGAACATGACCTTCTTCCATAGGTCTGCCAGCATCCATAAAAGAAGAAATACCATCTCTTCTATTATGGATGAAGGAGGGAATGAAGTCAAGGAGAAGGATAAAATTAATCAGGTTGCGGTTAACTACTTTAAGGGGCTATACTCTGAGAAGGGCCCTACATGTCCGAACAACATCCAAAACTAGCTCCTAGACCACATCCAAAGTGCTATTACTCTTATTGATAATGACATGCTTACGAAGTGGGTCTCTAACGAGGAGGTCAAGAAGGCAGTCTTCGCTATGGGAGCTTACAAAGCCCCCAGACCAGACGGATTTCCTGCGGTATTTTTTCAGGAATATTGGTACATTGTGGGGATTGATGTTACCCGTGCTGCTAGAGACTTCTTTAGGACTGGGTGCCTTCTCAGATAGCATAATCAAACCTACATTGTGCTTGTCCCTAAGCATGACAATCCTAATTCTATGTTGGATTTTAGACCCATTAGCCTCTGCAATACCTTCTACAAGATCCTTACCAAGATCCTGATTGGCAGAATCAAGCCTCTTCTAGACAAGATTATCTGCACTACTCAGAAAGGTTTTGTGTCAGGTAGACAGATCCTAGATGCGGCCATTGCCACCCATGAAATCATTCATTCTATGGACAGAAGCAACGTCCCAGGTATGGCCTTTAAACTGGATATCTCTAAAGCTTATGACAAAGTTAACTGGTCTTTTCTGCTTAAAATTCTTTCTAAAATGGGCTTTAATGAGAAGGTTATCCAGATTATACAAGAATGTACTCAAACTGTTAGCTTATTTGTTCTTTTCAATGGCTCCCCTGGTGGCTATTTTATTTTGGAGAAGGGTCTTAGGCAGGGAGACCCTCTCTCCCCCTACCTCTTTATTATGGTGGCTGATGTGCTTAGCAGGAATCTATATATGTTGTCTGCTATGGGAAGAATAAAAGGCATCAAACCTACTTCTACCCTTCCTCGGGTGGTGTTAGAAAACTTTGTGGATGAAACTTTCCTCTTTGGGTATTCTTTAGTGATTGAGGCCAGACAGTGGAAACAAATCCTTGAAAGTTATGCATGGGCTTCTGGACAGTGTATTAACTATCAAAAGAGCCGGCTATTCTTCTTCAGTACCCCCATGGAGTTACAAAATAAGGTGCTTCAAATTATGGGTTGTCTTGTAGCTTCACTTCCTTCTACCTACCTTGGCCTCCCCCTCAAGGTTAAAGAGGTGTCCCAATATTTCTGGAATTCCATCCTTGAAAGAACCCAGAGAAAACTTGCTGGTTGGAAGGGGAAGTTTTTAAGCAATGCTGGCAAACTTAAATTGGTGGCCTCCACTCTCCAAGGGATCCCTGTTTACTTTGTATCCCTCTTTGAAATCAGAAGCAACATGGATGATAAACTTGAAAGGATTCAGAAAACCTTTCTATGGGTGGGCTCTGAAGAAAAGAAGAGGATTTTGCTTGTCAATTGGGACACTATCTGCCTCCCGAAAAGAATGGGTGGCCTGGGCCTAAGAAAAATTGGTCTGATGAATAAGGCCCTTACTACAAAAGTGGCATGGAAGCTCATAGAAGAAAAAGTGTACTGGTTCAGATTAATGGAAGCCAATTACCTCCAAGGACATCCCTATGGGAGGATGTTCCACAATAGTGACCTCCCCAGTGGATCCAAACTCTGGATGAACATATGTAAATGTAAGACCCTTCTGTCTAAAGGAGATTTTTGGGAAATTGTAAATGGGAGATCTATCAAATTTTGGAATGACCACTAGATCATGAATCAACCTAACTTGGGCCACAGATTCAAACCCCTTATGGACTATCTTAGACCTAGCCTGGGTAATAGAGTCTCCAGCTATAAAAATGGTAGAGATTAGAAGGATATACCTAATCGGTTAAGGGACAGACCAGGCCTACAACACTTGGCCAAGGATCTCATGGAAAACCTGACAAATATCAGAATTTTGGGGTGTGATGACTCTATTATTTGGGCCCCCACGCAGGCTAGTACTTTCTTTGTTAAATTTGCTTACAATTTTCTTCTGAAGCAGGAGAGTAACCCAGGGGACTGGAAGAAGGTGTGGATCCCTCAGCTCACGCCAAAAATAATTTTTTTCTAGTGGAATCTAGTGCATGGTAAGGTCCTAACCCAAGATAACCTCATAAAGAGAGGCTTCTCCATGGCAAAAAAATGTGTCCTATGTAAGAAGGAGGAAGAAACGCTAAACCACCTTTTCATCCACTGTGACTATGCCACCAGCATTTGGCAAGGGATTATCAGAAAATTGGGTATCTTGTGGGCCCTGGGTAGAGAAGTGCATCAATTTAACAACTAGAGATCCCCTTCCAATCACCCCCTACTCCAAATCCTCTAGCGTATGCTTCCCCCTCACATATGCTGGACCATTTGGAAGGAAAGGAACAACAAGATTTTCAGAGAGAATAGTAACCAGCCTAAGACCTGTATCCATATTGGAACTAAGCTCCTATGTGAGAATGCCAAGATGGCTAAATGGAAGCTCCCCTCTATCCTCCTACTACTTAGGAAGTTAGAATTGCTGATAGCTGGAACCTCCTAGATGGGTTCTCCAGGTTTGACGATGCGAAAAGGTTAGCTAGAAATGCTGCCAGATGGGCCGCCCCTCCCAGAGGATGGAAAAAATTAAACATTGATGGGGCGGTAAATAATCTTGGTCATGGAGGGGTTGGTGTGCTGAGAGATCACAATGGCACTTTCCTGCTGGCTTATGCTGGGCCTATCTATAACTGCACTGTCACCCAGACGGAAGGAATGACCCTTCTATGGGGGATTAAATTCATGAAACAAATGAACTTCAGACAACTGGAAATTGAGGGGGATTCGAAAGTGGTTGTTGAGACCATCACTAGTGGTGCTAGTGTAGGATGGCATGCTATACCTATCATTATGGAGATCGGCGAGCTTCTCAATAGCTTCTAGCGCATGACTATAGGTCACACATACAGAGAGGGGAATTCAGTTTTTGACTCAATGGCAGCAATAGGCCTAAAACAAATCAAACTCAATACTTGGAGGGTGATTAGTGACTTACCTCTGGTGACCCAAAAACTCATCGTGGGAGAAATGAATATTACTATTTAAATGTGCCAGACTGTCATATTCATTATGAATCCTTACTAGATCATGTGCTAGTGTGTTCGGTTGATTTTCATGATTATGGAAAGGAGAACTCAAATTCCCATAAAGAATTACCATTACCTTTCGAACGTGTGGAGTAAGAGCTATCCGAATCAAAGGGTTTTTTTTGACTATCCATGGTATTATTTCTATTAATGGCACTTGGAGATCCATTAGATCTAGCTGTACAGAGCTCATTTTCCAAAATTTTCAAGATGAGAATTTTAAGTATTAGCTTTCCTCGGAAAGGATTTACAAAAACAAACGGTTTTTTATGGCCTACAAAAATGCTCAGATCTTAGAATTCAAAGATATTCTGGCACAGGAGGAGTAGAACCTTAAAATGGGAGGCAACACTCTTCGTATTGAGCCTGATAACATCAATGAGGCTTTCACTTCTGATGTGTTGGTGACTCATTACTACAAAGAATCAGACATATGGGGTTTCATGGAAAGAATGAAAGGTGGGCATGATGAGTGAATCTCCAAACAATTTGTCTCTTCCTTGAACAACAAGAGTATCTCAGTTGGGGGCATCCAATTCTAGCTGAATGAAGAGGTCATAGCTAAGGTGATTGGGCTCCCTATGGTAGGGAGGAAATACAAAAAGACCAGTCGAACTCCTGACCCTACCAACCTCAAATAGTGTTTCAAGGATGGTGTGCTGCCAGTTTGAAAATAAGGGGGATTCAATAGGGAGGAGCTACTGGACTTCTGGCAAAAAATTTGCCTCATTATGATGAAGTATTTCACACTGTAAGGTAAGTTCACTATATTTTACAACTACCACTTACCGTTCCTAAATCATATTAGAAACAAGGATTTAATTTCCATACCTTTCTATCTTCTGCACTCCATAGAGAGTAATGTCCTAGATATTAAAGGCAACCCTGATAGAGCTATCCTCCATCAGGACCTCCTTCTCTGCCTCTATCAGTTTCACAAAGCTATCTTCCTAGCACCCCAACCCCCTTTGATTATCCAGATGATGCCCCAGGACGAGCCCCTGGCCAAAACTGAAAATCCCACCCATTCCTCCTCCCAGTCCATATGTATCACCCAAGAGCCTGAGCTGGCTGATAAAAAGGGTACAACCCACAAAAAAAGTGTTAAAAATCCTCTCAGTAGGAAGGAGGGTCAGGAGGAGTCTTATGTCTCTGAGTTTGTGGAGTACAAAGAGGGGAAAGAGGTCGATAACACTCCTAAGACTGATTATAGGCCCAAAAGAAGAAAAATGATGGAGAGCTAGGTTAATTTGGAGGTGGACTTAAGTGGCTCGGGTCGCCGGAGGTCAAATAGAATTTCCAAGGAATAGTGTAAAACTAGGTTGATGGAAACAGCCTCTAAAGAGCTTTCCCTGTCTGAAAATGACCCCCACTCCACTGAGTCCAAGAAAGGTTCCTTGAATGGTTATATGAGTCCCCCTAGGACTGGTAACACTCCTCTACCCAACCTCTAGCAAACCATGGAAACCCCCAATAACCCTACCCTTCCCTTGAGTCCTCCTCAGGATCCTTAGGATAAGCCCCATACCACGACCATGGAGGACAAAAACAAATTTAAAGGCACCCTCAAAAGGAGGTTCTCAAATTTGGACAAGGATATTGCGGAGATTAAGAAAAATATGCAGGATCTGATGAACCATTGCATGAGGACCAACAAATTTTCCTTGAAGGTCATGCATGCTTTGGCTACGACCCTCTGTCATGTGCAGGAAAAGTTGGTGGGCGGCAGGCTAGAAGCGGACGAGGACAACAAAGATCTGTTCCTATTTCTACAAGAGGAGTGGGCTAGGACCCTCCTGTCTAAAAAGCTAGGTGGGAAGAACTAATCACTGGTGTCCATGTGTTGGTTAATTTTGGCTGGGCTTGGCCCTCGGATCCCCTATTTTGCAGTTCAGGATAATGTTAGTTTTTATATAATTTTGTGTAGCCCTGTGTGGCTTATAACTGATACTTTTCATGCTACTATTCATCTTAAGTACTTTGGTTTAATCTTGTTGATTAGTACTGTGGTTTATGTTTTTGATAGGGGCAGAGTTAGATTTGGTGATTATGTTGTTAAAATGTTCTACCTACTTTGACTAGTTCCATTAATATGTTGTTAATGTGCTACAAGTGCTTTGTTCCACGGGCCAGCACCCTCTTGCTACTTTTTCTATCAAAAATTTTTTACCTTAATAAATAATTTCAAAACTAATCATAAGGTAAGAAGAACATATCTCAAAATAAAATATCCTTTTATAATTCCTTTCCATGGGAAATGTAAATATACTTCACTTTTTAGGGTAAATCAATTCCCTTTATAAAAATAACACTAAAAATAACAAATATTACACAAAGTAAAAAATAAATATATTAATATCTTAAAGCATTAATGTGAAATATTAGTCACAAAATTATCCATTTTAATTACTATAAGGTGAAAATGTTATAATCATATATTTCCATCCTAACCATTACTTTCAAGGAATACAATAGAACAATCGGCTAGGGTAGGTTGGGTAGTTAGGTTAGAGAGGAGGGTTGGGTCGAGAGGTGGAGTGTTCAACTCCCTCTCCCCACCCTTTTTTATATTTGTTTTCAAATAATTATTCCCCAAAAATAAAATAGGTAAGAAATACTCCCTGTGTGAAAATTGCTCTAATCCCCATCCTTTTGCCTAATTACATTATTTCCCTTTCCAAAATATCTTGTTTCACCTGAAACCATTTCCCACTTTTGAAAATATAAAAGCATTTATTACAATAAAGCATTTTGATTTTTCCATGTAATGTAATAGGTGTTTATACTTGAAAATTGCATACATAGAACAATCATTAGGATTTTCAAATAATATACATTATTAAATGAAAAAGGAAGAAGAATATATTATTGAAGCATACTTCCCTATCTATTTAATACTCGCAAAATTAGGTGTCAATAGTGGCTCCAATTAGGGACGTGCATTCATGCCTGGATGCAGCAAGAGTCCAATTATCTTTGGAAGAAGAAAACCACTCGAAACATAATAACAGAAGAAGAATCCAAAATTGAAAAATATATACAATTAAATAATATAAAAACTCCCTGCATAAATTTCTGAATTGCCTCATGTTGGTTATTAGCTACGCACTCCTGGATCAAATCTGTTTTGTAAAATAATATGCTAAAGATGTATTATCTCTACAACAACAAGATGCTCTGAAGTTTGAGGTTGAGGAATAAGATTTTCCATTTTGATCGCCTTGTACCAGCCATTTTGGTTGTAATTATCCTTGATATTTGTTTAAAAATTTTCCAATCACTTATTTTGTTCTTCGCCAGTCCAGCCCGTAGTTAATAAATCTGGGCTGTTTCAGACATGTTTTGACACCAAAAAGTGCTTAATTTTTTCTAAAAAAATGTCCCCAACTCATATACAACTTAGCTTGGAACATATGGGGCACAAAAAAAATGTTGTTTTGCTTCAAAGTGACCCCAAAAATAGGCCTAAATCATTTGCACGGGAATCAAATTCTGTACTGTTTGTATGTTGTTTTAACAAGCTAGAAACGTGACAAAGTGTTATCTAAAATGAACTGGCATGTGAAATAAGCTCTATATTCACTCAAAAAACATTGTCGAGTACTCTCCAATGCTTATAATCACACATTATATAATTATAAAAAATTGGATATTAATATAAATTCAACAAAATAATGTAACACTATAATATATAATTATATTCAAACTATTAATGTTAGTATGTACAATTATCCAAGGCATAAAAATATGAAATACTTAAAAAAAAATAGAGAGAATATACTTCCCTTGAAAGTAAGCACAAAGTTTTCCTTTCAGCTCTCTGATTTGTTATATTTTTGTTTCAGCATATGGCATCAAATTCCCCATTTTCTTCTCGGTATGAGTGAAGACTGATATCACACCACTAATGTAAAGTGCATATAAAACAAAATAACAAAATACTAAATTAAAGGTATGCAAGAAATTGAATCTATTAAAATAACTGAAACAACTCAAAAATAATATAATACACAAAGGATGAAACAACTCCCTGAGATACTGTAATCAAATAGTTGAACGCTAGTGCTTTCCTTTATCAAAGACTTGGTTTTGATCAAGTACCAACAAGATCATTGTGAAGATATTACTATTGCTCAGATCATTATTTTGAACAAGTTGATCATGACTTCCTTTATGGAGAAATGCCATCGGTGTCATCTGAACGGGAAATAAATAGTTGTAACTTCATTTGTATTTGATATGATGACCTCTATTTCTGTAATCACTTATCCAATGTATCCTTTGCCTAGTTGAAGATTTATTATATTCCAAATCCTTCCTTGTATCACATAGAGATTGAAGAAGATTGCAAACTTCATAATAATGATTAGAAATTTGAATGTCATAAAACTAATTTTTCCCCTCATGTTGCAACACATTTTCTAATTTTACAACCTGTGCTATTTCTAGAAGATGATTTCTAATTCTATTATTTTCTGAACTCTCTCTCAATGATTTTTTGAATGTAGGTAAATCATGTTCATGAGATCTCATTTTCAACTCCTCATTGCACAATGAAGTATTATTCAGAGGATGACAACAAATATAATTATTGAATACATCCTTCAAAAACTCATCTTCTTGACCCATAAGATCAAAATCTTTAGCTGTTAAGACCTCCTCATGTACATGTGATTTATTCTGCGATATTTTGTCTTCACTGTTCAGGAAATTTTGGGAATCTTTCATAGAAATATTTTCTTCTTGAAGTATTTTACCCTCTTAAGATTTACTTTCTATTTTATCAAATACAACCTAAATATGCTTATTCGGATGGGTATAGAAATAATTTGGACTATTCTTTTGCACATACTTATGATATTCAACATCCAAAAAATCTGAAATTTGTTCTGTACTGAGGAGATTTTCTTCTTGATCTACTTCATTATCTGCATTTACTTCACATGTTAAATTGTTAGAAGAGTCATCAATACATGAATCAATTATTGTTTCATTTTCTTTCACACTCTCTTCTCTGATGGATGCAACACAAAGTAAATATTTAATCATCTTAGGTATGAAACTATGGATAGAGTTATTATTTTCTTCACATGTTTGGTATGTATTTTCTTCTTCATATGCATCTTGGGGAATCATATAAAGATCATCTTCCATAGTGTAATTATGAATTTTTTCTTCAATTGTATTATTAAACTCATATAAGAACCATTGTTCAAATTCTTCCCAAGATGAAATACTATTTTCAGGTAGCGATTCATACATGTTTCTTGCATATTCTTTCTAGGAATTAGAAAACAGTCTCATGAAATCACTCTCTATATCAATATAATACTTGTAAAGGAGCATATACAAAGAATCCAAATGATCAATAGCTGATTCACCATAATATCCATAAAAATAAGACACTTCCTTTGAAAGATTTGAAAATACCTCATCACCTCTGTATTGAAACCTTCTTTGATCTAAAGGCTTAAAGATTATTGGAATTGAAATTTGTTTCAGAAGAACTTTTCAAGCTTCATGTAATAAATTTTTTATCACCAACAATGTAGTTTAATATCCTTTATGGATGTTCTCCCTTAGTGGAGTCATTAACCAAAATATTTCAATAAATGGAGTCGCCACCTTCTTATTGGAAGGAAAAATATAAACTACTCTTGAGTCCTTACCTCCCAGCGGAGTCACATCCTAAAAATCTTGTACAGAGTCGCCACCTCAAATATCTTGAGGAAAATTATAGCTTCTTTATTTCTTCAAACCACAATATGAAAGATTTAAAAATGTCAACCAGAAATTCTGAAATTTCTTAAAACAACTCCCCATCAGAGTTGCCAATTTGTTGGTGCCCAAAAATGCTAGATTGGATTTCCTATGGACTTTCCAATCCAATGGTGGGAAATCCAATTGTTTTTTGGCCAACTGACAGGTTAAACCAAAGTAGAGGGTTGATACCTCTGCAATTCTGACTCTGCAAAATTGAGGTTGGTAGGCCTATACCTCAATCTGTTTGAGGCCTTTTAGAGAAGATTAAATTGTGTATGGAACTTAACTGATCTCTCCAAGTGGAAATTAGGTTTGAAGAAATCAAATTGAAATCAATTTTGAACTGCAAATACTGAATGATTTTGTTAATTGTAAAACTTTTTGAATAAAAATGTCTAAAATGAAATGAAATTAACAAAATAGAATGCCAAAACTATTAACTATGAATAAGATGACCAAATTCCAAACATTAACAAGACTAGTGCATGTTTTACCCTCGGCAATGGAGTCAATCCAATCCTCAACTCTACGTTCAACCTTAGAGACAGTTTCAATAACTTGCTAATATTATAACAAGCCTATCACTTCAAGGGTTTCTACGCGAATTATAATTGAAATACGAATTCATAGTTAGTCTTATCAAATTTAACTCTGTTCAAGAGATCGACAAAAACAAAGGAGGATTCATAGATCTTTCATTTGATATTCAAACTGTATATCTATTTCAAACTATAATATCATGAGAATTCAACACAATTAAGAAAATCCTTAATGCAGATTTATCAAAGCGACTAATTAAGGGAATTAAAAAACATTACACAGGTGGAAGCAAAAAATACTTATCTTTATTAATTTCCAAAAAATGGTACACTAGAATCCATGTTGCAGTTGTTGATCAATTCTACCCCTATTAAAATGTATCTGTAATAATCTCCTTTACATTGGTCCTGGTATCCCATATTTATAAAGTTTTAGGGATGCATACACACTGCAGACCAATGCATCTCTTCAAAACTAAAACCTAATCACTAACTGCAACATTAAATTTACAATATAAAACATTAATTATCCAAAAGGTCAATGTATGTGATTATCAAATCTTCATTTGATGTTTTTGTTTTAATAATCTTCTTTTTCATTCCATAAATTATAAATGTATTCTTGCAAAAATCATTTAAAATTTATTATTCATATTACGTATAAAATCTACCCTAATATTGATTTTCAAATATTAACATTAGGGAAAAAACACTATAGCATAATATATATCTAACTTTGATTTTATTAAA
>MU224712.1:2598932-2617784 GCA_018584345.1 Thuja plicata
GTAAAAGAAGTTTTAGCCCTAAATATATCCTCAAAATTAATATTTTCACCATAGGGTAAATTTATTAAAATTAAAAAGAATATAAAAGTAACCCTACAATTAAACAATTTACCTTAATAAACATTTTAAAAAATAAACATAAGGTAAGAAGAACATATCTCAAAATAAAATATCCTTTTATAATTCTATTCCATGGGAAATGTAAGTATACTTCACTTTTTAGGGTAAATCAATTCCCTTTATAAAAATAACCCTAAAAATAACAAATATTACACAAAGTAAAAAATAAATATATTAATATCTTAAAACATTAATGTGAAATATTAGTTACAAAATTATCCATTTTAATTACTATAAGGTGAAAATGTTATAATCATATATTTCCATCCTAACCATTACTTTAAAGGAATACAATAGAACAATCGGTTAGGGTAGGATGGGTAGTTAGGATAGAAAGGAGGGTTGGGTCGAGAGGTGGAGTGTTCAACTCCCTCTCCCCACCCTTTTTTCTATTTGTTTTCAAATAATTATTCCCCAAAATAAAATAGGTAAGAAATACTCCCTGTGTGAAAATTGTTCCGATCCCCATGCTTTTGCCTAAATACATTTTATTTCCCTTTCCAAAATATCTTGTTTCACCTCAAATCATTTCCCACTTTTGAAAATATAAAAGTATTTATTACAATAAAGCATTTTGATTTTTCCATGTAATCTAATAGGTGTTTATACTTGAAAATTGCATACATAGAACAATCATTAGGATTTTCAAATAATATACATTATTAAATGAAAAAGGAAGAAGAATATGTCAGTGAAGCATACTTCCCTATCTATTTAATACTCACAAAATTAGGTGTCAACACAATGGGCCCAGGGGCCTGGTCGGGAAGTGACCACCCATCATTTGTAGATTCATCTTTATTCTCCAATTCATCTTCCTCCCGCCTGGGAGAAATAGCTAGATCCAGGCGGGGGATTTTATCAAAAGTGGTAGAAGGCCACACAAGAACATTGGTCGTCGGCTGAGCTGAAGCAACAATAGTAGAAACAATAAGAGGAGGCCAACCAATAGCCAAAGCCCTCCTAGAAGGAGGAGAGGAAGAGCAGCGTCACCAAGAGTGCAGAATTCTAGAGCACCTGGTCAAGGAACTCTGACTATGATGCCGACCCCGAGGTGGCATGTTGTCAGATGAGAGGGAATCCGATGGCACCCGCGCTACACTACAAGGGGCATTACTCCAATGCTGGAGAAACTTCTATAGATGGGTGACCTCAAGGGCCACATTATCACCTTGTACTTGAATGTGCATCATGATATTATTACATAAACATGCCTTAGCATAAATAGAAACATTTACATCCAGAAAGCTATGAGTAAAATTAACAGCATTGCGGTGTTTCCATAAGGAAAAAAATTCTCCATCCTGAAAGCATTGTGAATATGGGTATACTGGGAAGGCATTCTGGGTGATTCACCTAGAATACCTTCCCAGTATACCCTGATTTGCAATGCTTCCAGGATGGAGATTTTTTTTCCTTATGGGAACATCACAATACTAATAATTTTACTCTGCTTGGAAGCCCTTGTTGAGAAAGAAGAGGGGACCACAAAATATTCTGCTGATTGATAGAAATCCCATCACAGAAGCCATTACCAACCCAGCGAAGCTAGGGCTTGAAAGCTTCTCAAGCTCTCCAAATACTTTTGACAACAAAAGTAGCTTGGATTTGACTAGGGTGTTTCATAACCAGAAGGGTTCAAAACCCAATCCACTTCCAAGCTGGCTTGCGCAAGGGATACATAGAGTAAATGCAATGTTGAAGCATAATTTTCTAGGCCTCAGTGCCTTTGAGACATCGTACAATTCACTTCGCACAAAGGGACATGCCTTCTTTCTGTGTGATGAGTAATCCAAGCCCACTAGAGGCCTTAGGGAGAAAATAAACATCTCAGGCAACTCAATGGAATCCATGATGATCAGCACTAGAATCCCAAAGAAAATCCCTCAGTAATTTCTCGAGCTTCCTGTAGGAGACTTTTGAAGGAGCCCAACAAGAAGAGTAGTAAACATGCGTAGCAGCCAAGACCTTGGAGAAAATATTAAAATTCCCAGTGAGAGAGAGCGGTATGGTGATCCAATAGGTAAGATTTTCAATTTTATCTAACACAACATTCCATAATTCAGTAGACGTGGTTTGAAAAGAAAAAGGAATACCAAGGAAATGAAACATTTCTCCATGTTGAATCCTAAAACCATCCAAACTGAGAAAACCAGGGTGGATCAAGAAGGGAAGACTACTTGTAACAAAATGTTTTATGTCATTGGATGGCTAAACTAGAGGCTAGGAAAAATGTTTCTAAACACTGCAAGGATGCACCTTGATATTTTTTTATCATCTTTAGGAGTAAGAAAGGAATCATTGGCAAAAGGACCATTGACCAATTGTTGGGTAGAGTTTGGTAAATAAATCTCATGAACATGGCCTAGAGAAATGGAATGAGCTAAAAAATAGACAAATCCCATGGCTTATTGAACATACAAGGTAGGAGCTAAAGGACAACCTTTTCAAATGGATCTGAAGAGACCAAAGGTAGAAGATTTTCTACCATTAATGGTGATGCAAGCAAAGGCATCCTAAAAAAGCATTTGCACAGATTAAATAAATTTAGTTCCAAACCCAAGAGCGTGAAGCATAGTAAGAATAAAAGGCCATTCAATGTAGTCATAAGCTTTAACAAAATCAATTTTAAGAAAAAAGGTTTTCTATTGAGACTTACAAGCCCATTCCATACCTTCCCAAACTGCAATAATATTATCAAGAATAAATCTTGATTTTTTAAAGCCAATTTTCTCTAGCCGAACAATTTGAGGTAGGATGTGACAGATCTTGAGAGCCAAAGCCTTAGCAAAGATTTTGTAAGAGACATTGAGAAAGGTAATAAGCTACCAGCTGCAACTATCCTTGGGATCTCCAGATTTGGGAATGAATTTAATGGTACCTTTGTTGATAATATCCCCCAGAGACTAGTAGTGATAAGCTTCGAGGTAAACTTGGTGTACATCAAGACCAATGGTATCCCAAACTATTTTATAAAATTCACATGGAAATCCATCACAACCTAGGGCTTTATCATCAACCATGACAAAGACAGCTTCACAAAGATCCTGCAGGGTAAGAAGTTGATCACAGAAAGATCGTTGGGAAGGTGAAACACATTGAGGCACAACAACAATGCAATCGTCAAGCGCTTGATTGCTGGTAGGAGAAGATCTTTGAGTGGAAAAAAAATGTTCGTAATGACGAACAAAGGCCTGCAGAATATCAGGAAGCTCCGTGAGGAGGGATTGACCTTCTTTAATCCTCATTATAACCACATTGGTGTGACTGGCATGGAGAGGAGAAAAAAATTCTTTATAGGCTTGATCTCTGACCTTTAACCAGTGTAGTCAAGCTTTGATCTGAGCACCTCTAGTAGCATAATTGTCTACAACTTGCTTCTGCTAGCGTAGTTGGGCAAGGTGAAATTGTAGGTCTTGATTGAAAGGATCACGAGCTAAGGCTTCCATAGCAACACAAAGAGCTTTGGTGTTGACATCATAGGATATACAGTGATAGATGGCAAGTTGTCTACCATAAATGCACAAAAAGAATGTTGTATGCCGGATGACAATATTCCACCATTGAATCCAGCTAGGTGATTGTGATGGTCAAGGCTCAAGGTTCTAAACTTGATGAATGTGGGCCACTGTGGAGGCATGGCTGAGAATAGAAGTATTAAAAAAAATTGAGTGATGGGAGGTTGAGGCTTATCTTTCTGCCAAAAAATATTGAATTGAATGGGGAAGTGATTTGAAAAGGTCACATGAACAAGAGGAGTAACCGAAAAGGCATTTTTTTCAGAAGAAGAGAAAAAAATTGCTCTAAAATCATGGCACGATCAAGCCGTTTATGAATTCTATCAGAATAAGCTCTAAAATTAGACCACGTGTGCCAAACCTCATCAGGACAGCGATGACCAATATTGGGATAAAAAAAGGTCCAATTTATTACGCATGTAATACCAGACTTCCTTCTCACCAATTTTCCACCAAAATGGCAAAAGGCCATCCTTGTTAGAAGACACTTCAGCCATATTAAAGTCACCACAAAAAACCAAGTTGCAGGTGGTAGAGAATATTCAAGCCAACACCAAAGGTGAGATCTCTCAACAACATCATTGGGAGCATAAACATTAACTATGCCAAAAGAATGATTTTTCAATAATGAAAGTGGCCCAAACAGATATTTGTATGGGATCTAAGCCATGATTGAGTAAAAAAGAGCACCAAAATAGTAGTAGCATCAACTACTAGGCTAGTGATGGTCGGGGCCATAAATACTAAAGGATTTCCCACACTAAATGCGGTCTAAAAGGATAGGAGGGATCATAATAGTGACATGACTCTAAACCCTAGCATAGAAAAACCTAGAGCCTTCATCTATTCATCCATCGTCTTATAATTGAAATGAATCTTTGTTATTGTGCTCTTCTGAAAAGATAAAATGTACCACGATAAACAAAAATGTCTTATGTTTGGACATTAAATCAAGATTAGGGCTTCAAAAAATGTCATGATAAATAAAAATGCCTCACGTTTGGATGATAAAATGTCTTGGTTTCAATTGCATTTTTTAATAGATGCAAATTTTTGTTGGTATTGTGATGGATTTTGAGGTGCATTCATAAGGAGTCACTTATTTGGTTGTCATTGATGACAACTAGGTCAGTACACTCATGAAATACAATACATGAAGTCAAGACACAATTGGTAAGAAGGTAATGCAAAAAAATGGTTAAGTCCATAAGATCGGTAGACAATGAGAACATCACTTTGGTGGTGATCATGGTAGAAGTTGAATTATGAGGAGCGGTCACAAATACATCATAAACATATTTAGGCTATAGTGTGGCTCCAACCATAACTCATTTGGTTGATTGATGAAAGAGTTTTTGTTGTCTCAGCCATTAAGACAGATAGAACTCAAGAATTCTAGAGTAATAGTTGGTACATCACAGATTGGTGAGTGGTAAAATATGTGTGATGATTTATAATGATATGATGACATGGAATAGAGGTTATAAATTCAAATTTTTGAAATTTATGTGATTGGTGAAATAATTTAAGATGGATTTGAGGTTTCGGATTGAAATAGTCAAAACATGTTTGACTACTTTGGAGATATAACTTGGAGTTATTATCTTGATCTAATGCGGTCATGATAAATTGTTTATTGATTGACATTATCACTTTGGCACATAGTGCTTTCACAAGAAAATATTTGAAGATCAATTTTTGTGTTTTTTATGTCGGTGCAAGTTATGTATTTATTGGGAACTACTTATATTGAAAAAGGAGTTGTAGTATTTTTTGTTGTGGGTGATGCGATTAGGGTTTTATGATTTCAATTTGAGGTTGTGATCAGAAAGATGATAGATAGAGAGAAGAGAGTATTTATAAAGTATAGATAATATATTGGATCTAACAAGTATTCATTACTATGTCCAGATCACTCATCTATTTGTTCCCTAATAGTTTCACCAAGAAAAATCCCTTAACTGGGTGAACTCTAACATGTTCTTTTGTAAATCATTTTACATGGTAACTTATTTATTGAGGTTTGAAATCCTCTAGAAAAGTAGATCATAACTGACTTGATTGTACTCAAAATAGTGTAGTTTTCACTCCTAATAGGGTGAACCTTCAAAAGGATATTTGTAGCTCCTACCAGGGAAAAATCATTTACTATAGTAGTGGGCTTGTGGGTGTCATCCCCACCAAGGTTTTCTCCCTCTAACCAAGGGTTTCCATAATAAAATATATGTTTCATGTGTGATGAGTTTGTGGATTCTTGATATTACTTTATTTTATGTGTTTGTATAAGTTATATGATTTTTGGTTCAAAAAGTAATTCAACAGTTATTTATATCAGTGGTTGAATTTGTTAACAACCTGTTTGTAATAATTCACCCCCTCTGAGTACCTATTAATTATTACATTTGGTATAAGAGAACTGGTCCTCTTGGTCATAAGTCAAACAACTTGGGGAAAAGATCCACTATCATGGAAGGTTATAGGTATGAAATGCAACTTTAGAATGCAAACAAGATGTTCATTGAGATGTAGGTAAAGTTGAAGAAGTCACTTGCCAAAAGGAGAGAACTCATTGAGCAATTGAGTGAAAGCCAAGACTACATAGAACAATTTTCTAAAGCAAGTGCATCTTAAGAGTCTAAGGAGGAAATTGCAGATCTGTTTATAAAGAAAAAGGGACTCAAAGAAAAGGTGGCTAATCTGCAAAGAGAGCTTGAAAGTTAGTCTGTTAGGATGGTATGAAGTCCTTGAAGGATAAGGAAAAGATGAAGATGAAAAGAAGCATGTAGAAGCTACCAAGAAAGTTGCTGATGATTCCCTAAAGGAAAAAAAGATGAAGATATTGTTAACCCGAGACATGAATTTTCTTTATATCATAGTCAAATGGATGATACTGTTGCAGAGAATCTACAAGTAATAGCTGAGAATGAAAGGCTTAGAGACGTGAATGAGACATTGAAGAAGGAATTCAAAACTTAGAAAGAAGAAAATGAAAAGCTGAAGCAATACAATGAAATCTCACATAAGCTTGATGAACAACTAAAGAGCCAAAGAAGACACAAAGACATAACTAATATTGGATATGCAGGACAAGGAACATTTGAAATCAATGAGTCCTCTAAATCTAAACCTAAGGATACATAAAAATATGAGAAGGTAGATCTAATTAAATTAGGTAAGTAACCTAAAAAAGTAACTTGTTATAATGGTGGAAAGCCTGGTCATACTGCAAATGTGTCTAGGAGAAAACTGGTGAATAAACCTTACTCTTTTAATGGTTATTTCTATAATTGTCACAGACAGTCATATTGCATACAAGTGTGGATCCAAGTCTAGCATTAGATCTATCAGTAGTAACTATGATGGATATTCTTTTACATGCAACAAATATGGACACAAAGGTTGAGATAGTAGTTCTAGGGTGTATGCACCTAGGTCACCTATCACACCAGTGAATATTTTTAGAAGGAAAATGCAATATGATACTACATGCTCAATATGTTGCAAATATGGACACCTACCAATAAATTGTAGAATGAGAACTCTAAGAGTTAATGCTGGTCCTTTGAAGTCAATAAGCATGACATGTTTTTTCTATCATAAGATAGGTAATCTAGCTAGAGACTATCAATTTAGGAACCAATTTCTTGATCGGTCAGAAGATAGGAAAGGAAAGAAGATTACTAATGTTGTTGAAGTTAGAAGTGATATGAAGAAGACATGGGTCAAGAAAGGTGAACTAAATTCTTCTGAGTTAACTGAGAACTCCACAAGTTTAGGAAGTGTGAAGGTTCCATCGATAAACTAAGCATATTATTCTCTTAGGGGGAGAACTTATAGAAAAATCCATTACTGATCCCCTACATTCATGAGAGGTAAATATTTATATGCACATTATGGTGTAAATTTCTATAATTTTGTGATTGTGTGTAGACTTCATTGAGATTTCATGGTCAATATTTATTTGATAGTGGCTATTACTATTGGTTGAGTATAACCAATGGCTATGTGTCATCGGGTGACATGACACTATTCCTACCATTGAAGTATGCAACATCTATTTCTCTAACGATAAATAGAGGGAAAGTAACTTCATTTTGAACCTTTACTTTCATTAGAGTATTTGAGAGCTGTCTTGAGCTATAGTGTGCAAAGGTTACTTTTGAGAATAAGATTTCAAGCTAAATCCCATCAAGTTTTCATAAAATCCATAACCGTTATATTGCAAATTAAAAGTTTAGTCTGTTGTTAGATTTGTGTTGATGTAGCTGATCATAATGGAAAAGAAGGTTAATACTCTAGTTATCATTAACATCACTAAGGAGCCTTGAACCATATTCAAACGTCATCCAATCAAAGCTTCAAAGATTGATATTTTTGGTGCCCTATCCACTATTCCTTGGGGAGTGATGTTGATTGAAGATGTTTAGTCCTATATCCATTAAAAAATTGAAGAACTAGGCTCTGAAGAAATCATGAAAGAATACAATAGTATGTACATCAATGGTGTGTTGAAAGATGAGCATAAAAATCTAAAAAAAATGGTTTAACTTATCAGCTCGTATGGATAGATAGAGCAGATAAAATTTCCAAGACAATGATTCACAGGGTTATAGGATTTTTTGCACATGAATAGGAATGTACATTGAGAATGGTGGGAACTCATTTGATCACTGAACTAACCAAATTCAAATAAGACAATAGAGAAATGGAAATCGACCATATTTGAAGACAAGGAAGTTTGCTTTAAATCCATGGTTATAGGTTATAGAGTTTACCAGTCTATTCGAGTTAACGTTATGACTAGTGGTGCTATCCATGCTTCCTATAAAATTGTTAAAGATGATTTAATATATGATCTATGTGAGCTGATCAGAAGTCAATTTTTGACAAACATGGAAAGTATAAAGAGAGATAAGACGTATTCATTCAAGTATGGTTCCCTACTGGTACGTATGTTTTTCTAGGTCCAAAATTTCTTCCCTAGTAGAGGTAATGTTACATGGTCAAAAGACAAACCAATGGTTATTTAGATAAGTGAATTCATAAAATAATTAGGTGATAACTTCAACAATGTCATGTGGGTTTATTTCAAATATTTCCAATCTAAGATGCATAAACATGAAAGAATTCTAGCTAGCATTGTAGATAAGTAAAAGAATGATATTTGGTTTCTAGTAGGTACTGATTCATGCATTGTGCAAGTAGTGAAACCTAGGACATATTGGTTTCCTCATATCAGATATGAAGTAGAGGGTGATTTAGTAACTCTACATGTTGATGAATTATTGTCAAAACCATTAGACAATGAAGCACATAGATTTGGAACCTATGATGAAGCATTTGGTAAAATTCAAAAGGAATTGGACAAACTGGTCATTGAAAGGAAAACAAGGAGAATATTATCTAACCTAGGGAAGAAGTTTGTTAGTAGTGATGTAGGTACATCTTGCACTACTACAACAAAAGCTAAACATCTTTTAGCTATCATTCCTTCAACTTATGCAAAGGTGAAGAGAAAATAGAGAAAACCAACAGCTAGTGAAGTTAAATCTAAAGTGGAAACTACAAGGATGAAAGGTCAAAGGACTAATACTGCAAAGAAAAATTACAAGAGGAAGAGAAAATATTTAGAGGAGAAGGATAATCAAATGAAAACTAAAGAGGATGAGGTAGACATGACATGATTAGACAAGGATGCCATAGGACTAGAAAAAGAGTGGTGAGATAAAGAAGGCCACTTCTATTGATGATATTGGGATAGGAATTATGGATCATGGTAGACTAGCTACAATTGGCAGATGATACACTTTGGGTAGTGATGAAGACAAGAAGAATTTAGAGGATGCAATTCTGTATCATTTGCACAAACTTTGTAGAACACCTTTCGAGATCCATTCTTGCATTCTTTATGAACCATATCATTTGATTGATGATAGATAGAGCATTGCATTACAGTTGAATTGATAAATTATTGAAAGAGCACTAATCCAAGTGCAACCTAAAATATCTACTGAAGATGATAAGATAATGATTGACTCTCACAAGCATAAATTCAAAATAAAGAGCAGAACAACTAGACTTCTAATTGATGACACATAGAATGTCCATATTGAGACTGTTGAGACTTAGAAGAAGCTATTGAAGATGAAGGAATTAGAAGCACAAGAAGAGAAAGTTCATGTAGAATCCAATGAACCTATGCAGGGAGATGACACTTTTTTTAGATCAGTTAATTGGGAATGTTGTTCTTGATGTCCCTAACCTAGTGCAGAACATTGAATTACAACATATCGGTCTATCACAAATAGGTTGAGATGAGAATTAAATTATAGAGATTATATGTAAAGAGGATTCATCCTCATCATATCCTATGGACCATTAAGAGGAATTGAGTTCTGAGAAGGAAGATGAGAAAGCAATAGAAAGTCCGCAGGAAGATATTATGAGAAAAAACCGAAGAAGAAATTGAGACAAAAAGGAATTTAAGTGTTTGAGAGACAAGTGCTAGGAAAAGAAAAAAACTTGTACTTTTTGAAGAAGATGAAGAAGAGGAAATTGAAGAAGAAGAAATACTAAACACACTAGTTGATATATCCAACTTGAAACCTAAGGAACTAATAAAATTCCTAGAATAATTGAAGAAAAAGGTTGTAAGAGACAAGTTGAGATCTAAGAAGAAGAAGAAGAAGAAGAAGAAGAAGAAGAAGAAGAAGAAGAAGAAAAGAGTCTTAAATAAAGCTAGAGACATTCTAGTTGAGTTAGTATGTAAGGTAGAATATGATGAAGATGATTCACCTATTAGTCAGATGGATACTCTTATCAAGGAAATTATAGATCAACGCCTAGATTTGCAGACAACAGCTGTAAAACTTGCAAAGGAGAAATTAGAGAAGAAGATGATAGAAAAGTTGATGGAGAAGATTACTTCAGATCATATGAAATTGTCAGATTTGATAAAGGCATTTAAGTCTACATTGACTCAGGTAGGTCTATTATTTACCAAAGTATCAAGGTATTATGATTTTGTTTAAGATTTGGAACATAGCAGAGTGGAAGCTTAGAAGGAGCTAGAGAACCTAAGCAAGCAGCTTGATCCCATGACAAGCTCAGTCACTCCTTACAATAATTAATTCAAGCTAATATCACATAAGATAAAGAAGATTCAAAATGAGAAAGAGAATAGAATTCTTACCCTACTAGAATTTCAATCATCTTTATCCCTTATAGTAGAGGTCATCCAGCTGAAGTTGAAGAAGGCAAAAGACATACTTTCCTTACTAGACATGAGCACTCTAGATAGCATGGAAGAGATTTCTTCTAGTGTGATTGATAAAATCGTTGTTACAGGATACTTTCAGAAGGCATGGGAAACATTCTTGGATTCAACAAAGATAAACTTGAAGGTGATCTTTGACAGGATGTAAGTAAGCTTTGTTTTAAATTGTACACTTTTAATTTTTTGTAACTTTGTCATTGTTGTCAAAGGGGCAGTATATGTATAGGAAGTATTGGGAGCATTAGTGTATGGTATATACCAATATGGATTCATAAGTTGGTATATATTATTTTGCGCTAAGTTTCTAGTATTTAGATTATGATTGCACGATTTTAAGTAGGTAGCATGTGTTTTCCATCAACGCCAAAGGTGGAGATTGTTGGTATTGTAATGAATTTTTAGGTGCAGTCATAAGGAGTCACTTATTTGATTGTCATTGATGGAAACTAAGTCAGTACAATCATGACATATAACAGGTGAAGTAAAGACAATCAGTAAGAAGGTTTTCCCTTTTAGGGTTTCAATCACCTTCATAAGGTTTGATCTCTTTGTATTTTGCATTCCCTCTCTGAATGAATATTTTGACTTTTTGAAATTTTTTGTCTCCAAGCTTTGCTTTTGTAAAAGGTTATTTTTGCATGCAAATGATCTTGGCTTATGAATTTTTTGAATTCTAACATGGTATCAGAGCCTTGCTGGTGTTACCCATTCCTGAGTTTTTGATTTTTTTGGAGCTCCGAGTGTTTCAAGGTTGTTCAACATTTTTTGTGTTGATTTAGAGGTATTTTTTTGTTTAGAGCACTTTGAGCACAAACCAACCTCATGGATGTGCTCAAAACGCCCAAAAACCCCTATTTCCATATAAGGCAATGACCATTTTGGGCGAAGTTGCATTCTAAGGCTTTTTTTCATATGCCCATTTTCTGGGCATGGAAATCAAGACACGGGTTGAAAATAAATTTTAAAAAAAATATTTCCAAAATTTTTCTTTTAGGATTTTTTTGAAAAAATAATAATACATTTTTTTTGGTTTCCGCAGCCCCAAGGTCGTGGGGGCCATAGAGCCACGCAGGCCCCAAGGCCGTGGGCCCCATGGGACCACGCAGGCCGCAGGCCCCAAGGGTACCAGCAAGCCCCAAGGTCACGGGCCCCAAGGGAGTCACGCATGGCCCAAGGTTGCGGGCCCAATGGGAGCCGCGCTAGCCCATGGCCACGAGGCCCGCACAAATTTTTTAAATATCTTTTCAAATAAAAAATATAGAGCTTTTTTTAAAAAAAAAATTAAATAAAAAAATATAAATTTTTTTTTAATGTTTTTTCTTTAATAAAAAGGAATTTTTTTTATTGTTTTTTTTATAAAAAACAATTTTCTTTTCCTCTACCAAATTTGGCATGAAATTTGGAGACAGTCCATATTTGGGGAAATTGCCTATTTAGCAGGGCTCCGCCATTTGTGGCTGAGGTTTTCTTGAGGTTTGTTCTTTTTTGACATCCTGGTGGATTTTTGCTCATAACTTAAGAAAACAGAGACATTTTTTGCCAAATGAGATATCGACAGAAAGCTAGTTTGGAGGCCAGTCTGATTTTTACAGTTTGGTTATATGATTTTTCCGTCTTGCAAAGTTTTTTTCCAGTCAAATTCAAGGTTTCATTTTGCACTCTAGTCACTATATTTTTCTCCTTCTGTCTCCATATTTCAACTTCCACATGGCACCGCAAAGATGGTTTTGTTCTCCTTTATTCTTCTATGGGTCTCACACCCAGAATTTACTCCATGTATCTTCTATTCAGTTTTTTGCTTTATGGCATTCTGGTGGATATCTTGGATATTTCAAGTCATGGGATCCTTTCCTTTCTAAATATTGTATACATCTTTTTCTATATCTTTCTTTTGCAAACACACTGAGATAAAGTGTCATCTTGCATCCTTGGGTTCCTACACATTTTTGTGCCAGTTTGTACTCGCACTATCTTATAAAGTTCCATGGGGGGTCTGATGTTTGCTCTATTTTCATCTTCCTTTGTCAAGTGAGTATTGCTTCCATGGCATTAGCCTTAGTATGTATGTCAAGTGAGTGTTCCTTCCATGACACCATCCTTTATTTGTGCTTGTACATTCTTAATCATGCAATTTTTCTTGGCAGTCTATTTCAATGTACCTGTCATACCTCTCCCTTCTCACAATTATGGGGGGTATCTCCTGTTGGTTCTAATGCTTCCTTGGTTTGATGGAGTGATCTATGTTTTTATTATTTATTTCTATGTACTAGGTGGATGCAGTGGCTGGTACCTATGCATTTTGGTGAGATGGATCATCTTCATATGGACAATCTTCTTTCATTCCTATTTTGGAGACATTCTTCCATCTTTGATTGATCACCTCTTCAAGATTTACTTACAGCCTTCTCTACCTGATCATGTTCTATTATAGTTGAGGTTCCAACAATTATTTTTTGATAGTGTTTGTAGCTTCATGCTTCAGAGGTGTTCTACATGTTCTTTCTATGTTCCTATTTTATGGCACATTCTCTAATTTGGAAACTTCTTTAGTCCTTCACTAGGCTTTATCTCTTTTTGGAGAGGGGGTTTTCCCACTGGTTTTTCTCCTTTTCTCCTCTTTACAAAATTTTTTTTGTACTTGGGTACTTGATCAGGCCTTGTTGCTGGGATCCACTTTTCCTGCTTTCAGTAGTTGTTTCTAGGTTTTTAGCTTCTCCCTATGTTTATCTTAAGGGGGGGTTGTTAGAGTAATAAAGTGATTCCACTTATTAATTAAATCGTATTGATTTAATTATTAAGTCACTTATTATCTCTATTTACTTAAGCTAAATGTTAGGCATATAATAATTAATTCTTTTATTAATTATTATTATACAACCTAGATTTTTCCCCTTTAGGATTTTCCTTTTTAGAGTTTCAATCACCTTCATAAGGTTTGATCTCTTTGTATTTTGCATTCCCTCTCTGAATGAATATTTTGTCTTTCAAAACTTTTTTGTCTGCAAGCTTTTATTTTTTAATAGGTTATTTTTGCATGCAGATGATCTTGGCTTATGAATTCTTTGAATTCTAACAGTCTAGAAGATCAGTAGATAGTGAGAACATCACTTTGGTGGTGATCATGGTAGAAGTGGAATTATAAGGAGTGGTCATAGATATAACAATCAAAATATTTAGATTGGAGTGTGGTTGCAACCACAAGTCATTTGGTTGATTCGTGAAAGATTTTTTGTTATCTCAGACATTAAGCCTGGTAGAACTCAAGAGTTCTTGAGTAGCAGTTGGTAAATGATAGATCAGTGGGTGGTAAAGTATGTGTGATGATTTATAATAATATGGTGATGTGGAATATAGGTTATGAGTTTAATGTTTTGACATTTATGTGATCGATGCAAACATTTAAGAAGGATTTGAGGTGTTGCATTAGAGTAGTCAAAACATGTTTGAATACTTTGGAGATATAAATTGTAGTTCTTATCTTGATCTAACACGGTCATGATAAATCATTTTATCAATAAAGATTATCACTTTGGAACGTGGTGCTTTCACAGGAAAGTATTTGAAGATCATTTTTGGTGTATTTTATGTTGGTGCAAGTTTTGTATTTATTGGGAACTTCTCATATTGAAAAAGGTGTTGTAGTAGTTGTTGTTGTGGTTGATGCGGTTAGGGTTTTGTGATTTCAATTTCAAGTTGCGATCAGAAATATAATACACATAGAGAAGAGAGCACTTATAGAGTACCGAGAACATATTGGATCTAAGAAGAATTCATTTTTACATGTAGATCACTCATCTTGTTGTTCCCTAATAGTTGCGGCAAGCAAAATCCCTTAACCGGGTTACTTCTTTATTGAGGTTTGAAATCCTCTAGCGAGGTAGATCATAATTGATCTGATTGTACTCCTAATAGTGTAATTTATTCACTCCTAACACGGTGAACCCTTAGAAATGATATTGGCATCTCCTAACAGGGAAAATTCATTTACTGCACTAGTGGGTTGGTGGGTGTCATCCCCACCATGGTTTTCTCCCTCTAACCAAGGGTTTCCACGATAAAATATCTCTATCATATGTGATGAGATTTTGGATTCTTGATATTACTTTCTTTTATGTGTTTGCATCAATTATATGCTTTTTAGTTTGGAAAGTAATTCACTAATTATTTAGATCAGTGGTTGAATTTGTTTACTACATGTTTGTAATAATTCACCGCCTCTCAGTACGTATTAATTCTAATAATTTTGGTGTAATAAATCCTTCCAATTTAAACACTATTTAACAAACAATTTACTTTTGTTTTCTTGTTTGACAAAATTGTGTATATCTCATTCTTGAATATGCTTCAAGGGTGAGCTTCGTTTGGGTGCCCTAATTATGATGTTAGCTGGTGAGATGGTGAAGATATGCTAATGATTTTATAGGTGAGAAAGCACTTAGTTTCATTTTATCTACATTTAAAACATAATCAAATTTATTTGTTTCCCTATTTTTTTAAATTATGCTATGAAGTTTTCTAGGGTTATTAGCTATGTCTATGAAGTAGCTGAGATAAAAATTTATTAGAATGAGATTTTCCATTTTCAACACTTCTCATTGGAATCATATCTACATTCTACACAACTCATGAATTTCTATAGTTTCACATGTCCCTCCTATTAGGAATACTCCATAATGACTCTTACACTCTTCCTATTCCCAATCATCATAACATAATAAATTTCCAAGGGTTCACTCATTCCCTTGCCTCATCACACAAATATATTCCTCATGCCACCCTTGACCCATTCTATACCCCATCCTGGGTATAAAATACTCTTTCCTCAACACACAAATATCTTCCTCATGCCACTCTTAGTCATTTGGCCTAAGAGGCCAAAATTGGTCAAAGTGGGTCAAAGGCACTAGAACAAATCAAATGGATCAAGATTTAATTGAAGAAAGTTGCAGACACTCTTTAGGTCCATAAATACCCCTCTTTGGGTGGAGGATAGAGAGAAGTTGATTGGAAGGAATTTTTGAAATAAAATATTAATGTTTACTATTATTTTGATGGTTTTTTGACAAACAACCATGTGGATCTCTTTGATAGGCTTGGAGCTTCCATTCAAGGCCCAGTTGGAGTTTTTCTTGCAGTTGAGGTCTTGTGGATAAATGTCTCGTATAAGAGGTTTCTCATAGACCCAAGCACCATTCTAGATTCTCAATTTAATAGGTTGGGGACATCTAACAAGATTATCTCTCCAAGGTTCACAATATGTTCATCAACAAAATAAATACAATAGAGGCATAATCAACTTCCAATCAATTTTCACCTTATCAACATGAATAACTTCAATTCACCTTGTAGGATCCTTGATCCATCAGAAATCCAAAACATAATATTCATTGAAGGCAAATCAACATACATTCAAAAAATTGATGCTCAAAATTATCCTATTCATTTAATTCAAGTTCATATTAACAACCTTTGCAGAAGGTTGCATTTTGTAACTTTTAAAAATGTCAAAAGGTTGCAAAGTGGAACTTTTGCAAAAAGTTGCATTTTGTAAATGTTGCACTTTGCAACCTTTTGACATTTTTAACATTTTAACACAAATGACTTCATGCCTTTTCATGAACACTTCTAACACATAAAAATGGTCTAAAAATGACCATTTACAACATCCTTACCCTTCCATGGGTATATTTTAATGATTTGATCAATTTGACCAATTCAGGACCTTATTGTGCAATAGTGATAATTTGTTACAAATGAGTTACATTTTTTTCTTCATTACACCAAAATAACCCTGTATAGTCAAAAAATGGAAGCACTTCCATTATATACATGTTTATCCTTTTGAGTAAGTGGTTTGGGGTCATGGAAAGCACCTTGAATGGGTTCCTGATCTTAACATGGCTTCCCCCCTATTCTGTCCCTCTTTCCATTCCTGTTTAGCCTGATTTATGCATTCTGGACTACAGACTGGTGATTCTGGGCTTCACGGTTAGGGTCAACCTGTTAGGTCTATTTCAACCTTGACCCTAACCTAGGTTAGGGTCGACCTTGACCTTGACCCAGGGTTCAGATCTTGGGGTCTCACAGATTTTGGAGGTCGGCCTTTGCAAAAAGTATTTCCCGCTTCCGGGTTGACTGTTTCAGGTTCTGAAGCGTTGATTCCTAAATTATATTTAATATAGGTCCTCTCCTAGGGGTAAAGGCTTTAATGAGAATTTAATCCTCCTATGTAGGCCTCTCTAGAAGATTGTGCCCTAATTTCATATAAAAGGGAAGCTTTCTCTCTCATTTTCTCTAAATCTTCTAATGGTGATCAAGCATTCTCAAGATATCTTCAAGTGTGATTCAAGAAAGCAATCAAGAAAGATTTAAAGAAAGCATTCATTCATTCAAGTATCCATTTCATGAAGGAGATCCATGGGAGGCAATTGAAGGAGTGAAGCTACATAGTGCCCTTTTGGTGATCTCTCCATCCACCCTCTTCCAAGCCTATTCCAAAGTCAAGAACCCATTCAAGACTTGGTGTTGGAGATCTATGAGAAAGAGATTGAAGACATCCTACCTTTCTACATTCTAAATTTGAAGCATAATTGTGGATTCAAGTATTTGAATCCGCCACAAGGACTCTTTCAAGAAAAGTGAATTTAAGCATTTACTTTGTCCATTTCTACAATTTCAATTACATATATTTGAGGTTAATTCCAAAACCGGGGTTTGACCAAGGAAAACCCCTCACCCAAAACAAATAATATCATTTGTCTTGTAGGTATAGGTACAGAATAGTTGATTTGAGACTAGATCTGGATACCCTTTTTGGTAAACTTTTGGGATCCGTGAACAGAGTCACTTTCGGATCTATGCAGGTCAGGGTCAACATTATTGGGTCAGGGTTAACATTTGTGGGTCAAGGTCAACATTTTTCATAAGATGACATTGGAATGGAAAAAGATTTCTAGGTTTTGTTTGTCTCTGCGTTCCGGTCTGGGATCAGCTGTCAGTTTTTCTAGAAACTCAATACAGACCTCAGAAAACAACATTCTTTGATCTGCAATATTTCAAGGTTAGTACATTTCTCCTACTTCTTCAATTACTATCTTTTATCATTTCTATACATATAATTAACAGAATTTAAGGTATCTATCTTGTTATTCTCCTTTCCAAATAGTTGATTCATTTGTGCATTAGCCCTTCCTTAAGGTTGATCAACTTGGATCTCTCATTTGTGCATTCGAGGATAAAAGGAATATCTTATCTTCTCCTAAATCACAATTGCAATACTTAATCAATACAATTCAATTAGGATTAAGGAATTCAATACATTCTAGGCAACTTAAAGGACAGTTTACATATCAATGCATTACATTTCAAGATAATCAACACATTTCTATTTCAATCCCCTTTACATTTTTATATGTACAATCAATTACAATAAACCACAAAACCCCATCCATTTTTATATTGTATATTTTGGTGAACCCGCGATAGACAACTCTTTCTTTTTTGTGTTAGATTTACTTTGTTTATGCTAGATCTTGCATTTTATTTCAAATTACATTTCAAGTCAATTAATCAAAGTTTTGTGTTAGTTCATTGGCATTGTATTGGTGTATGAGCTTTACCACATCTAGTCCTACTTATAGTATCCCGGTTAGAAGAAGCCGTAGACTTATGGGTTCCTTTGATCTCGAGTCTTCCTCTCCTTTCCTTAGGATCCTGGATGACAATTTGATAACTCATGATTCCAATCCTTCCATGGAGCATAAATCTTCTCACTCATCTCATGATGAAGATGACGGTTTAAGGGTTCCTCCTGAACAAGTGCAAAATATTTCAACCAAACTTGATAAAATGGGAAATTGGCTTATCCAAGAAAACCATAATCAAGATTCTATCCAAGCTATAGAGGCTCTTAAGAAAGTTCTTCGTGATAATGATCAA
>MU224712.1:2619713-2654154 GCA_018584345.1 Thuja plicata
ATGCTATTGCTTCTCCCATTCATAAATGTCTTAAGTTCATTCATAATGGAGAAGTCAAAATGATTAATCATAGTTTGTTTCAACCTTCTAGGCCTAGAAATTGTGCTACTCTCAATTTTCTTTGGCCTTCATTTCCTAACTCATGTCCACCTCGCCCTAATCATCTCTTTCGCTCCTATCAAGCTTACAAACATTGCCAAATTGTGGAATTAAGTATGCCTCGGATTGATTCCAACCAAGGTCTTTTGCCTACTCCTACAATAGCTCCTTTATCCATTGCTACTAATAAAATTTATCAAACTCCTACTCTTCCATTACAACCTATTACGAACTCTCCTACGGAACTTGTGAAGGAACCTATTGTTATTCCTCCTAGTTCTCAACATGTGCCAAATAAAGTTAAACGTAACAAATCTGGTAATGAACGTCATAAGAAGCATAGAGCTAATGCTAGAGACCGTGCTTGTATGATTCGAAATTCATTACCTACCTTTGATCAACCTATGCCTGATGCATTAGATGTTCATATTCATGATGACAAGACAAATGAGTATGATGATCCTATTTGTATCTTGGATCCTATTTCAATCAACCTTGATGAAGAGGACACTCTCGATGATCCTATTGATCTTAGTGATGAATATGAGACTGTTGATCTTGATAATTATTTACCTCATATGCTTTGAACTCAATTAACAATTACACCTAGTAATGAGCATTGTGATTCTCAAGAGGATCCTTGTTTGGAACTGGCTATCATTCCTACTATATTGGATATAGTCCCTCTTGCGAGTTCCCCACCTACTCTAAATAACATCAACCAAGATGGGGAGGGTTGACAACATGCTTGATTGGCTCATCCTTTATGGTAGCTCTTTGTGTGTTTGTATGTTGTATTGTGCTTCCCCTATAATGTGTTTTTCTAAATGTTTGTTAGATTCTTTTATGTGACCCTTGTTACTTTGTTGGTACAAGGCGATAAAGGAATCAAAACTATTGTTCAATTCCTCTATATGTATCTACATTCTTCTATATTTTGTTTCATGTTATGTTGTACATGTGCTATTGCTTGTAACTGTGTTCCTTGTACAATCTACTTGGATCTACGACATGGTAGCACTAATTCTTTTTGGTCTTCATGTTGTTGTCCGAAAAGATTCCTCTTCGTAAATTCTTAAGTTTCTTTCCTCCTTTGTAATTGTAGTTCTACTTTCTTTGGGGAATGATGTCAATTGATTTGCACTAATATTATATTTTTATGTACATTTTATCTTATGATCATACTGACCCCACAATAGGTAGATCCCTCTTGTGTTCTTATGTATTTTTATGTTTTATTTCCCTTGATTTGTCTTCCTTTGGGGGCATCTCGCAGTGGAAACGTAATCCATAGAGTTGCTTATGTTTTCGTTAAAACCATTGCTCCTATTAAAGTGTTAACAATGACTTTAACGTGGGGACATACACTCTACTCACTTTTTTCACACATGCACATTAAAAATAGTTTTTAAGATATTAAACCTTTTCCCTTTATGGATTAAAAGAAACTTATCCTTAAAGCATGGTCACATTTTTACTTTTTAAGATCTCTTGATCCCTCCAGTTTAAATTTACATGGATCACTTGATCCCACCAATTTTCAATTTACAATGATTTGATCCCTTTAAGAATAGATCTCCCTGATGGGTTGACTAGTGAGTAGCCACATTCACTAGGCAGTTCAATTCCATCTTTCCAGTTACACTTTTTGTGTGATTCACAATAAGACATAAGTTCTCATTGGGCAAGGTAACCACACCCTTTTCTCTCTCTACTTAACTAAGTGATGTCTCTCTTATCAGGATCTTAGGGTTGATAAAGACTTAAGTCCCTTGGGGGCTTAAGGGTTTCTTTATCCCTTTTGGATTCAATAAGATTGTCTTTTCTGTATATTCTCTCCTTTACCAAGAGTTTGTGTTGAACTCATACTCTTGGTAAAGTGGGGGCTAAATGTATAGTCAAAAAATGGAAGCACTTCCATTATAGACATGTTTAGCCTTCTGAGTAAGTGGTTTGGGGTCATGGCAAGTGCCTTGAATGGGTTCCTGATCTTGACATGGCTTCCCCCCTGTTCTGTCCCTCTTTCCATTCCTGTTTAGCCTGATTTTTGCATTTTGGACTGCAGACTGGTGATTCTGGGCTTCAGGGTCAGGGTCAACCTTTTAGGTCTATGTCGACCTTGACTATGACCTAGGTCAGGGTCGACCTTGACCTAGGGTTTAGATCCTAGGGTCTCATAGATTTTGGAGGTTGGCCTTTGCAAAAAGTATTTCCCTCTTTCGAGTCGGCTATTTCAGGTTTCAAAGCGTTGATTCCTAAATTATATTTAATATAGGTCCTCTCCTAGGGGTAAAGGCTTTAAAGAGAATTTAATCCTCCTATGTAGGCCTCCTTAGAATATTTTTCCCTAATTTCATATAAAAGGGAAGCTTTCTCTCTAATTTTCTCTAATTCTTCTAATGGTGATCAAGCATTCTCAAGATATCTTCAAGTGTGATTCAAGCAAGAAATCAAGAAAGATTTCAAGAAAGCATTCATTCATTCAAGTATCCATTTCATGAAGGAGATCCATGGGAGGCCATTGAAGGAGTGAAGCTACATAGTGCCCTTTTGGTGATCTCTCCATCCACCCTCTTCCAAGCCTATTCCAAAGTCAAGAACCCATTCAAGACTTGGTGTTGGAGATCTATGAGCAAGAGATTGAAGACATCCTACCTTTCTACATTCTACATTTGAAGCATAATTGTGGATTCAAGGATTCAAATCTGCCACAAGGACTCTTTCAAGCAAGGTGAATTTAAGCATTTACTTTGTCCATTTCTGCAATTTCATTTACATACATTTGAGGTTAATTCCAAAAATGGGGTTTGACCAAGGAAAACCCCTGCCCCACAACAAACAACCTCATTTTTCTTGCAAGTACAGGTACATAACAGTTCATTTGAGACCAGATCTAGATACCCTTTTTGGAAAACTTTCAGGATCCGCAAACAGAGTCACTTTCAGATCTGTGCAGGTCAGGGTCAACATTATTGGGTCAGGGTTGACATTTGTGGGTTAAGGTTGACATTTTTCATAAGATGACATCGAAACGGAAAAAGATTTCTGGGTTTTGTTCATATCTGTGTTTCGGTTCGAGATTAATTGTCAGTTTTTCCAGAAACTCAATACAGACCTTAGAAAATAGCATTCTTTGATCTACAATATTTCAAGGTTAGTACATTTCTCCTACTTCTTCATTTACTGTCATTTATCATTTCTATGCATATGATTAACAAAATTTAACGTATCTATCTTCTTATTATCCTTTCCAAATAGTTGATTCATTTTTGCATTAGCCCTTCCTTGGGGTTGATCAACTTGGATCTCCCATTTGTGCATTTGAGGATAAAAGGAATGTTTTATCTTCTCCTAAATCACAATTGCAATACTTATTCAATACAATTCAATTAGGGTTAAGGAATTCAGTACATTCTAGGCAACTTAAAGGACAATTTACATATCAATGCATTACATTTCAAGATAATCAACACATCTCTATTTCAATCCCCTTTACATTTTTATATGTACAATCAATTAAAATAAACCACAAAACTCCATCCATTTTTATATTGTACAAACCTATATATTTTGAATGTATTATATAGGATTTTCAAAAGGAAAAGCATAATAGGATGAGACTATAAAGGACCCAAATATTCTATTAGGCCCCTTGGATTGAGAATCTTCATAACTTTCTAATGAATGATTGCATAATCACAATCATAACTATCAAAATTATTTAATAGTGGAAGTCTTATGGTTCTTTTGTCATAAATGCAAGTTGTTAGATATCTTAAAATCCTTGTAAGTTTGAGTTCATTGTTATAGGAATATCATCCTAAATCCCAAGGGTTCTTACCTATGTTGCAAATTCTAATTGCATTGTGCAGTTGGCCTTAACCTATGATAGTCACCCATGTAGGTAAGTTTCTTGTACATGTTTGCAACCATAACCAAGGATTGACCTTTTGACATTATTTCATTGTTCCTTCGAGGTGTTGTTAAAAAATGAATATCAGATGAAAGAATTTGTTTCTCAAGTGTTTTGAAAAGAATGAAGTTCTTTCCATGGTAAAAGGAGTGGATGAAGACCACATGAGTGAAAGGATTACCAAGCCGTGTATTGTTATTGTACCAGGGTGCAAGATTTAATAAAAGTGGAATGTCCTTACTAATCAAGTGTGTCTTTTTCCTTGAAGAGCATGTTTCCCTTTTTGTCCAAGAAATGTACCCATGGGAGTAACCCAATTAGGATTTTTATGTGAGTAAGAGCCTTGAATTGCATATGAACCATTGGGTCTACAAGGGTAGGAGATTCAGTTTTTTGATCTAACAATTTCTTCATATGCATAACTATACCATCACAATTTAATGTTTATCCATAATCTATTTTGAAGGCCCCATTTTGACACATGTAGGGAGGAAACTGGAAAATAATTTGGCTTTATACCTTCCAATTGTATTTTTTATGATGATGCCTCTTTTAGGCATTCTATCAAAAATTTCACATGCTTTTTTTGTTCTTCCACATTTTGCATGCATATCTACAAGAGCATTTCAAAGCATGGTATATGAAAAAAATTCACATTCCATTTTGCATCGATGGTTGTCCATACATGTACATATACTATTCCAAAGATCCCATTTTATCACAAGTAGGAAGGATGCTTGCAAAGGTTGTTGAATTGGGCTTTGCACCTGCTTTGTATTTTCTTGAAAGTTTCTAAAGCCTTTTCAAAAATCCATTTTGTGCATATCCTACAATCATTGCAAGCCATGAAACCATTTTGTCTTCAGGGATACTGTCATGGTTTGTTGTTTCTTTGATGTATCTCCATGCCCTCATACATCTTGTATGCTTCACTCCATACCCCAGTGTGTGTATTAATGAACAAGGATGAGTACAAGCCAAAAATAGGAATTGAAATATCTTGTATGAAGAAGTAATAATGACTCATTCAAACCCTCTGAAGAGTCTTGACTATTTTTTTTCATCTAGATTATGAGTTATGTAGTGGCTGAGATTTTTCAACTAGTGAATTTTTTAGATTTGACTAAGCTTTTTTATGGTTTTGGCCATGGTCAAATTTTTTAGTTATAAAATATCTTTTGTTACTTGTATAGATTAGATATTTTGCATAGAGTCTCAATATGACGTGTTATTTATTTTAAATTGCATAATTTTTTGGGGGAGAAATAAAAATATGTAAAACATTCAACTTTTGATATCTCCCTTATGATGCAATTCCATCAGAATAAAAATGAATTTAACATGCTCTAACACTCTTAAAATTCAATCAACATTGGAAGTTTATTGTTTTCCTTGAAGTTTTAAAGCCATGGTAAATTTCAATAAGGTGAACCTAAGAGTTTCAAATTGATAACTATCCATTCCTTCGAGATATGAACATTTGATCAGTAAAATAAAAGGGATTAGGCATTTCATAATAGAATTTTATTGATTTTTGGTTCTTCCAAAAACACACACTCCTTACCCCTTGAACCAAAGAGGGTATTTAAGTACATTGATTCTAGTTACAACCAAATTCTCTGTCATGAGATTCTGGCTAGATCTTTTTGATAAAAAATAACTCATAACAACAAACTATCATGGCAAATGTTCAATGACAGGCTTGATGACAATCAAAATTAATCAGACATACTCATTTCTCTATTGTAATTTCCTTGTATGTATTTGGTGGGAGTTAGTAGAGAATTTGAACTCTTTAGTTCATCCATAAGTAACAAGGGTAATTTTCCTTTCGATTGGTCATGCTTCTTTCTGTCTTAACAGTCCCAAATAACACTATCTCGGTCTACATTCCCAGTCATAATATCAGTCAAACAAAGTTAGGAAAGTCCTTGGTTGAGTAGTCGTTCTTCTTTCTTACAAATGATGTATTCTCATGGTGGAGTTGAAGACCTAGTGTAAAAAAAAAACTAAGTGATTGGGATCTATCTATGTTGATTTCCTTTCAAAATGAATTGACTAGTCCAACTTACGGTTGGAAAGATTTAGTTTAGGTACTGAGAGTGGGGGTGTGTTAGAAAAACTAAGAGGGGGGGGGGTGTTGAATCAGTGGCCTTAAAAATATTCCAATAAATCAACCCAATAAATTAGTACCAAAATATTAAGCCTCTAGTTATCTTCAGTCCTACAAGATGTATGCCTTCAAATAATCATAATAAATAACTACTGCTTAGAGTTCAATTTTAAATTGTATTCTTACTATTTACTGAATAACAGTCTTTCATTTACCAAAAACTAGTAAATTGCTTAGTGTATACCGATCAATCTAGATCAGTTATGTGTAATGCAAAACACTAAAGTAATGAATCATAAACACATTGACACATGGATTTTTTACGTGGAAACCCTGTTAAGGGAAAAACCACTTGGGACAGGTAACCCAAGATTTTAACTCTTCTGAAGTGAGCTCGGTGAAGAGCCAACCCTGTTAAAAGTTAAAAACACACTGTTAGGTGTGACCTTGTTAGAGGATTTAAATAGATTAGTTTTCCCCTTGATATCTGGCATCTCTATGCTACCTTCTATGACAAAACCCTGTGTAGTTTGTAAAATGGTATCTGAAATTTCATTCTATCTTCATGATCAAACTTTTTGATACTCTTTTTGGATGTATCACAATATAGAAAGGATCTTTAAATCCTTCTCGGTTAAGAGACTTTCTGAATCAATGGTTAAACTGAAACAAAAAATGATCTATTCATACATACAACTTAGACTTGTGGATTTTTAGATCTATTATAAGCTCATTATACCTTTCTGATCATTGTGTCATTTTAATACCTTTATTCCACTTATTTATTCTTAGTGATGCTCTGCTCTATTACTCGATCTCCTCAGAAATATTTAGCTCTTTCCTTAGCTTGATTGATCAGGATTGTATGAATTTTTTGTTCATTAGTTTCTCTTCAGCATCCTCTTTTTCTATTCACTCCCCTAATTCATAATGAATTAGATTGTCTCTTTATATACATGATATCACCATTTCTTACTTCTTCATTTTCTTGTTCTTTGTGTGATCTGTAATATTATCCATTCTTGCTGTAAAGCTTAACTCTTGTTTTATCTCATAGAAATCTTCTTGCCAACTAGATAAAATAGATTTTCATCTTTTACTTATCTCTGGGTTTAACTTGTTGATGAAAATAATGAACTAATAACCAGTTAAGTCTTCCTTTAGCTCTGCCAGCTAAGTATTTTGTTATTTCTGAACTTTAGTTCCTTTTGGAGTTTTAACTCTTGTTAGCTTCGATCAACACTTCATTTCTCCTTGGGCTTCTTCATCGGTGTTTTCTATTCGTCGGGTTGTCTATCCTTCGGGGTTGTCTGTCCGTTGGGTAACACTATAATTCTGGTTGTCAGTTATGCTTATGATTTTTCTCATCTGTAATGCTTGTCAGTTTTCTTTCTCAGGCATCACTGTGACTTTTCACTCGGTTTTATCTTTCCTTCAGGTTCCACTAGCTGTCAGTGTTTGTAGTCACTTGGTGAATGCTATTCCTTTATGCATTACTAAAAGCATAATATTTATCTCTCTGATTCTCTGAAGTCTTTGACACTTTGTATATAACCGATTAGATTATATCAAGTTGACATCAATGACAATACAATCCATTAACTGATTTAATGTCTTCCATTATATTTCTACATTTCAATGATCAACTTAGCATCTTCAAAGATTTAATCAGTTACATGTCATCTATCTCTCCCTTTGGCATTGATGGAAACACACTACATTATCACACTACATTATTACTAATACAATACAAAATATATCAAGTGTATTTCATCCATCTCTCCTAAATCTTTTTGTTCTATAACTAATACAAATGTTTGGCTCCTAGTTTAAGCTCAAATAGCTTAGATTTGTTTCTTGCAGAGTGGGTTATTCACTCTTCAATCCCTTCACTGGATAGATGTAGCAACTTTTGTCTTTGTTCTGATATGTGTTCTTCCTTGACTGTTCCTCTCTTTGAACATCTCTTTTTTCCTTTGATAGAAATCGTTCCCTTAGTATGTACTCTCTCCCTTTGTTAATTCTCCCCCTTTGATGGATATTTCATATGTAATCAATATCTCCCTTTGGATAATGATTAGCTTTCCCTTTGAATTCTTAGGAACTTCTCTTCATGAATAATGATATGTCTATTCTGATAATGAGATAATCTCTCCCTTATAATTCTTGGTAATGAGATAATCTCTCCCTTTGACAACAATGCCAAGTAATTATTCAATATAATCTTCCATCCTTTTTATAATATACTCCTTGAATTTCCCTATCCCTCAGCAATACATTGACTCTCATGTTCGGTGCAGATTTGTACCTTGCTATGTACAGATGTATCTTTGCAGTCTATCTTTGTGCTTGCATCAATCTCTAATGATCTTCTTATTGTGTGTAGGCTGATGCAATCTGCTAGTCAACTTACTGACCAATAGATAAGGGTTGGACCACTAGTCTCTTTCTCAGGTACTCAAATGTATCTTTTGGTAATGGCTTGGTGAATATATAAGCTAGTTGTTCCTTTGATTGAACATATTCTAGTATCACTTCTTTTTCTTGCACTTGTTCTCTTAAGTAATGATACTTGATTGATATATATGCTTAGTCTTCACATGCATGAATGGATTCTTAGATATGTTAATTGCAATGGTATTATCAAAATAGATAATTACTGGTTCAAGAATCTTCATATTCATACCTTCTAGCAATTGTTTGATCCAGGCAATATTGGAGCAATTTGCAATAGCAGCCACATATTCTGCTTCTGCAGTAGAGTGAGTGATACAGCCTTGCTTCTTATTGATCCATGTGACAATTCTATTACGCATGAAGAATGATCCTCCATTTGTGCTCTTTCGGTCATTAATGTTTCCAGCCCAATCAACATATATATAGACTTGAAGCTCAAATTTTCCTTCTCTTTTATACCATAATCCATAGTCCTCAATGTTCTTTAGATATCTTAGAATTCTCTTGACAGTAGTCATATGTGATTCTTTGGGATTAGTAGAGAATCTTGCAACTATTCCACCTGCTTGTGCTATATATATGCTCTGGTATGAACAACATACATTATTTTACCAATCATTGATCTATATAAGGTTTGATTTACCTCATTTTATTTGTCTTCTTTTGTCAGCTTACATCCAGTAGCCATAGGTGTTCCAACTGGCTTGAAATCTTCCATCTTGAATATCTTCAGCACTTTCTTGATGTATTTGGACTGAGTGATATATATCCCTACATCTTGTTGAAGAATTTGTAGACCAAGAAATAATTTTATCTTCCCAAACATAGACATTTCATATTCTTTTCTCATTTCATTAGCAAAGGATTTGCATAACATTTCATTTCCCCAAAAGATGATATCATCAACAAATATTTCATCAATTAGAATACTACCATCGGTATCTTCTTTTAAGTATAAATTGATATTTTCACTTGTTCTTACAAATTTAATGGTAATAAGATAGGAGTGAAGTATTTCATACCAGGCTCTAGGTGCTTGTTTTAATCCATACAAGGCTTTATGTAGTCTACATACCATGTTTCTCTTGTTTGGATCAACAAACCCTTCTGGTTGTTCAATGTATACCTCTTCTTCCAGTATTCCATTTAGGAATGCAGATTTGACATCCATCTGGTATACCTTGAATCCTTTGAATGCAACATAAGCAAGTAAGATTCTATCTCCTTCTAGTCTAGAAACGGGTGCAAATGTTTCACCATAATTAATACCTTCTTGTGCATACCCCTTGCATACTAATCTTTCTTTATTTCTAGTGACTTCTCCATTCTCATTCAGCTTGTTTCTGAATATCCATTTGCTACCGATAACATTTTTGTCATTTGGTCTTGGTACTAGTGTCCATGTATTGTTCTTCTCTATGTGTTCTATTTTTTCGTTCATAGCACTTACCATTTCTTCATTTTAAAGTGCAATATTAACAGATTTAGGCTCAAAATCAAAAAGTAAACATCCATTATTTAGTGACTTACTTCTTTTTCTCATTCTAGCCTTCTTGTCTCCTATGATATGATTCTGTGGATGATGTCTTTTGACATACTTGGAAATTTTTGGTTCAGCTCTGTGTTCATTATTATTATCATCATCTTGACCTTCATTCTAATCTCCATCGCTCATAACATCATCTTGAGGAGTTTCCAAATTCTTGGTAATTTTAGCTTGATCCTCGGGTGCAATGTTATGTTTCTCTAGAGAGATACACTATTTCTTGGGTAGAGTGTCATGTTCTTAAGTGTAAACAAACCTGCTTTAGTCCTCTAGCTCTTTTCTTCTTTCCTTATCATTCTTTTCTATGAATTTATCTATTTCACATTTTTACTTTCAATGATTTTGTTAGAGGACTTGTTAAGACATTTATAAGCCTTTCTTGTGGTGGAATACCCTAGAAAGATACCTTCATCACTTTTGGAGTCAATCTTTCCATTTCTATCATCCTTAAAAATATAACATTAACTACCAAATATTTTGAAGTAACTTACATTGGGTGTGTAACCATACCAAAGCTCATAGGGTGTCTTATTTGTGTCCTTCTTCAATTGTACTATGTTCAATGTGTAGACAACAATACTGACAGCTTCTCTCCAGAAAGTTTGAGTGATACTTTTCTCAATCATCAATGTTCTTGCACAATCAACAATTGATTTGTTTCTCCTCTCAGTAATTCCATTTTGCTGTGGTGTTCTTGTTGCAGAAACCTGTCTTTTAATTCCATGTTCAATACAAAAATTAGTGAATTCATCTAAAATAAATTCCCCTCCTCTATCTGAACTTAACCATTTCAATTCCTTAACACTTTTTTCTACCATAGCCTTATACCATTCAAACATCTTGAATGCTTCTGATTTATCTTTAAAAAACATAACCGTCATCATTCTATAGTAATCATCTACAAAGAGAATGAAATACCTATCTCCATAGTAACTCTTTGTCCTCATGGGTCAACATAAATCAGTGTGGACTAATTCTAGAATTGCATTAGATGTATGGATTTTTCTTTTGAAACTGGACTTTGTCATCTTACCTGTTTGACAATTCTTGCACATGATATGCTCGGGATTTGACATGCTTGGTAAGCCTCTAACTTTAATTTATTTCTTATCTTTATCATGTTGTCAAAATTCACATGACACAATATCTTGTGCCACAACCATATGTCTTCATTTCTAGTCATCAAACAAGTGGTGTTAATGCCATCAAGATAGAAAAGGTTAGCTTTTTTCTGTTCACCAATTTCAATCAACCTTCCTGATTCATTGAAAATCTTTTCCTTCTTATTCTCAAATGCTACTCGGTGACCTATATTGTTCAGCTATGAAACACTTAATAGATTATAATTCACTCATTTTACCTAGTAAGAATTTTCACATTTGATCAGGTTATTCAACATTCTAGTTTCTTTACCTTCAACTGGACAAGGTGTATCATTTCCCATTCTTACTAAACCACCATTATAGTATTCAAAAGTTTCAAACTTTTGTTTATCACTGGTCATGTGGTGAGTGCATCCACTTCTATGATCCAGAAATTATTCTAACTAACCTTAGATATGAGTACAATCTCTACATACCTTTCTTCTTCTTTTTATGAATCATCCTTCATGGCTACAAATAGCATCTCAATGTCTTCTTCAGATTCAGCATCGGTGTCATTATCTCTATTCTCAGCTAGGTAACAAGCTTTCTTTCCTTTGTCCTTTTAGTCTCAGGTATCTCTTTTGTCAGATTGTCAATTGCTTGAGTAATATTGGTTATCACCTCTATAAAAATTCTTTTCATATGATCTGTCATTACTTATGTCATCTTTTCTTCTGTTAGGACATCTTGCAGAAAAGTGTCCAACCTCTTTACAATTATAACATACAAGTGGTAATTTACCTTTGTATCTACATTTGCCTCTCTGTAATCTTCTTGCCATTAGTGCTTCAATCTCATCAAGTCCTTGATCTTCATTATCACTTTCACTATCATTTCTAACAATGTGTCTATGACTTGACTTACTTATTGTTAAAGAAGATTTGAATTCAAACTCTATAGATGGTAAGACACTATTATCAAAATTATTCATCTCAAATGAAATCAGTCTACCAATAAGACTATCTAGACTAACTTTATTGTTTGCAACTGCTCTCATTTCTTGTATAGAAGATACTCTAATAGCATATATAGGCAGTAAGGCTCTTAAGATTTTACTTATTAGTGTCTCTTCTTCAAGTACACCTCCAACTCCTCAGATAGCATTGACTACCTATTGTATTCTATAGCTATACTGAGTGACATTTTCTTCTTCTTTCATCCTTAGGTCATCGAACCTCCCTCTCAAGATTTTTTCCTTGGCTCTTAGTAGATTAGAATCTCCTCCGTGTACCAACTTAAATTTATCCCACATTTGCTTTGCATAGGTGCACATTTTGACATCTTCAAACTCAGCATCAGAGAGTGAGAAAGAAAGCTCTATCATCATGCAATTATGCTCATGCTTTTCTCTTAATTTCTCAAGAGTGTGAGCTCCTATAGGAAACACATATTCAATATCAAGGTGTTGAGTAACATCATTACCAATACCTGATAGGTGGAGTCTTATTCTTCTTTTCCATGATGCAAAGTTGTCTTTGTTCAACATGGGAAAATCTAGTTTGTTGATCTTGTGATATTTTTCTTGAGCTATTAAACTCCTTTTCTAAGCACAAGCTCTGATACCAATTGTTAGAATAATTGAGAGGGGGGGGGGGTGGATCACTGGCCTAAAAAATATTCCAATTAATCAACCCAAAAACTTAGTACCACAATATTAAGCCTCTATTAATCTTCAGTCCTACAAGATGTATGCCTTCAAATAATCATAATAAATAACTTCTACCAGAGTTCACTTTTAAATCTTATTCTTACTGTTTACCAAATAGTAGTCTTTCATTTATTGAAAAATTGTAAATTGCTTAGTGTATATCGATCAATCCAGATTATTTATGCGTAATGCAAAACACTAAAGTAATGAATCATAAACACATTGACACATGGATTTTTAATGTGGAAACCCCATTAAGGGAAAAACCACTTGGGACCTGTAAACCAAATTTTTCACTCTTCTGAAGTGAGCTCGGTGAAAATCCAACCCTGTTAAAGGTTACAAACACACTATTAGGTGTGACCTTGTAAGAGGATTTAAATAGATTAGTTTGTCACTTGATATTTGGCATCTCTATGCTACCTTATATGACCAAACCCTATGTATTTTTTCAAATGGTATCTGGCATCTCATGCTATCCTCATGATCAACCTTTTTGATACTCTTTTGGGATGTATCTCAATATAGAAAGGATCTCTATATCTTTCTCGGTTAAGAGACTTTCTGAATCAATGGTTAAACTGAAATAGGAAATTATCTATTCATACATACAACTTAGAATTGGAATTTTTTAGATCTATTGTAAGCTCATTATACCTTTCTGATAATTGTATCTTTTTAATACCTTTTCTCCACTTCTTTCTACTCAGTGTCGGGATAAATCTTTAGCTCTTTCCTCAGCTTGATTGATCAAGACTGTATGAAGTTTATCTTCATCAATTTCTCTTCAACATCCTCTTTTTCTTTTCACTCCCCTAATTCATAATAAATTAGATTATCTCTTTATAGACATGATATCATTGTTTCTTACTTCTTGATTTTCTTGTTCTTTGCGTGATCCATAATCTTAGCCAATCTTGCTTTAAAGATTAATTCTTGTTTTATCTCATAGAAATCTTCTAGCCAATGGGATAAAACAACTTTTCATCTTTTACTTATCTCTGGCTTTAACTTGTCAATGAAAACAATGTTAACAACCAGTTAAGTCTAACTTTAGCTCTGCCAACTAAGTATTTTGTCATTTCTGAACTTTAGTTCCTTTCGGTGTTGTAACTCTTGTTAGCTTTGGTCAACAATTCAGTTCTCCTCTGGCTTCTCTGTCAGTGTTGTCTGTCTGTTGGGTTGTTTTTCCTTCGGGGTTGTCTATCTGTCAAGTAACATTGTAATTTAGGCCATCGGTTATGCTTTTGATTTGGCTTGTCGGTAATGCTTGTCAATTTTTGTTTCTCGGGCATCACTGTGGCTTTGCTCAGTTTTCTCTTTCCTTCGGGTTCCACTAGCCATCAGCATTTGTAGTCACTTGGTGAATGCTAGTATTTTATGCATTACTGAAAGCATAATCTTTATCTCTCCGATTCTCTGAAGTTTTTGACACTTTGTATATAACTGATCAGATTGTATCAAGTTGACATAAATGACAATACAATCCATTAACTAATTTAATGTCTTGCATTATCTTTCTACATTTTGGTGATCAACTTAACATCTTCAAATATTCAATTAGTTACATGTCATCAGGGTGAATCAATACCTCAAAACATTCACCCTTATTCCCTCTCAATCTCAAACTTATACTCTTATTTTTACCGATATCGATATCTATTATGTCTTTATCAAATGATTGCTTTAATATTAACCGATAATTGATAACCCATACCTTTTGCAAGTTAAAAAACATAAACATATAAACACTCAAACACTTAACACAATCTTTTGGTGTTGTAGAAAACCCTTAGTGAGAGGTAAAAACTGCAGTAGGGATAAAACCCACAACTTATCACTGCAATAACTAGGTGTCCAGTTAAGATCTTACAAAAGCACTATTAAATACTACCTAGTTATGGGATTTACCTAGAGACCTGTTAAATTCTTATACTCTATTAGCAGTAACCCGGTTAAAGGATTTTATACCACTTATATAGTGTTCACCCTATTTAAGGATTTATAGTAATTTCCTAAATAGAACTTCTCTATCCGGTGAGAGACTACCCGATTAAGGGATTTCACAATCTTGTTGCTAAATGATTAGGAATAAATCAACAATAAATTTGACCTGTGAATGCTTGTTCTTCTCTGTTCCTTCTCTGATTTACTCTTCTCTTGTTTTCACTGATACTTGTTCAATTCTAGTCTTCTCTTTTCCTTTCTCTGATAAAAATTTTTGATAAACTTTTCTGATAGTCATAACCTTCTTTCCTATAAACTATTCTTTTTGGATAGTACTCTATACTTGATGTTTTTTTTCTTCATATCCTTGATGTTAGTTTCTAGCAATGATAATATTATCAAAATCATTCTTTATCCTGTAGAGGATTTTGTCAAGTAACAATCTCCCCCTTTGGCATTGATGGTAAAACCTTTCTAGAATCATCCTTCTTACTATTTTGATGTGTTACTCCCCCTTTTCCTGTACTCTCTTCATCTTATTCTTTCTCATTCTCATCATTCTTTCTTTACTCATCTCCCCCATAGTCATTATTCTCCCTATTATTCTTCTTCCTATCCCCCCCTTTGACAACAATGCCAAAGGCGTCAAAAACACAAAAATGTGACTGCTATTGTATTATCTATTTTCTACTCCTCCTATCTGCATACGTCCCAAAATTGTATTTCATTGCTCCTGTAGGATATTAATCACTGCGATATGACTCCTCATATTTATCATTCTTTCTTTAGTACCTTCATTATCATTCTTGTCCATTTTTCTCAGCAAGTTAGATGTAGCTTGTGTCTCCTTCTACATCATATCGCTAAATATACTTATCATACATGATTCCTTAATTGATGTACTATTACCTATAAGTAGTTTCTTTGTGATCTCATTTGTTGTAGTTAATGTCTCCTTCATATCCTCTAGTCTCTCCAATAATAATAATGTACCTTCTATCAATTTATTTATGCTTTAGTCATTAAATGATATGTGTTGTAGTTTCCCTCTGAGTTTCACTCTAAGATTTTGATTGCTTCTGATTGTACCACAAATTTTCTTAACTATGTTGTAACCGATTAATTTTAATTAACAATGATTGTTAGTAGTTGGCTTGAAAATGTTTCAACTATTTTCTTCATGATCCTATCCTTTTGTTTCTCCCATAAGTTATTCTCTATAGATGTCTCTTCTTTGTATTTCTCCACATATAATAACTTTTCCTTGTAATGTAACTTATTTAAATCTTTCTTTTGAATAAAAATTCAGGTCTTTCATCTAAGTTTTCAATCTCTTCACTCTTTGAATCTCTTTTTCTCTTCTATTTTACTATTGTGATCATTGTCATACTTTGTAAAGTTATTGTGACTTGTTCCTCCTCAGTTTCTATTATCTCACCAAAAGTGGGTGCTATTTCAATTCCACTATATTCATTTGTATGTCCTTGTGTAATTTTCACCTCAAGTTATTCATCTTCCTATGTACTTTTATCATCATCAGCCTCATCCTGTATTTAAATAGGTTGATCTTTTTTTCCTTCTTCAAATCTTATTTGGGTTTCTTCTCATTCTATAGTAAAAATCAAGTTCCATTTCTCTAATGCATCTTCTTCTACTTCTTTCTATAGTCTTGCAAGTAATTTGGCTATTCTTCTCTTCTTTATAAATCTATTTTAATATTTTCTTATTATTAAATCAATCTCTTCTACACTTTTTTTTGGCTTTGTGATAATCAAGGTTCTATCTCTGCTTAACTTTTCTTGTCTGGAAGCTTCATTTCATCTTATTTAGTTTTGTTGAGTAGTTCCTTAGGAATGTTCTATTTCAACTCATTTGGAAATCTTCTGAATTTGTGAAAGTGAAAAATTATTGCGTCTTCTATAATTTTCTTGTCTTCTTTTGTCCATGTCATGTACTTGACTCCATGTATGTGTATGATATTTCCATGCTCTCTCATTCCTTTTGTTAAGTCTTTAGCTATCCTCAGTATTTTTGATTTTATTTGTTCAATCTCAGGTTCATTTTTCTTTCTCTATGTTCTTGTGCTCACTTCCATTGTTCTGGATCTTGTTCTCTTTGGTTATCTTTGTTTATCTCGCTTAATCTTATTATAAGTATAAGGTATTGTAGTTGATTTTTTCTTTCTTATTGTACTTCTTACCTCTTCCTTAGACTTCTTTTCATCTGATATTATCCTTCTCTAAACTTCTTCATAGGTTCCAAACAGATTAGCTTCTATATATCCTTAGGTTGATCTAATAATTTCTTAATACTTGATATTATTTCATTCTCCTTTATCTTTTATCCAGTAGGTTGTAGCCATGAAGTTCGGGGTCTAGTGCATTAATTATACATGAGTGTGTGCTAACCAAAAAAACATATATCTTTCTCATATTCCTTAACAATGTAAGGTGGTATTTGTTATCTTCCATACATTCTAGTTTGAATTTCTCTAAAAGAACTCCACATTATTGTATTATAACTAGTTCTGAATTGTTCAATATATTTGTTAATCTAATTTATAACTAGTTTGCGTATTGTCCAATTTACTTTACCAATGCCTGGTAATTTGTTTTCTACAAAGAAAAATATACATACCTCTAATGCTCCAAATTTCAATCCGTGTTTCTTGATTTTTATCAGATTCAACATCAGTTGATTTCTCATCATTTTTGCTAAGTCATATCTGATTCGTTAAGTAACTTGATCTCATATGCAAATTGTAGTACTCTTCCATATATGTTGTCTAATTTATTTTCCTGATAGATCTTGTAACCGATAACCATTTTTGAAAATTTCATTTCTTTATCCACAATATTGCTTGCAGCAAAGGTTTTTAGATCTTGCTTGTATCTTACTATAGCTTCTTTTTTAGCTCTAGAATCTAGTTCCTTTATGCATTTCCTTCCATTATCCAATAATATAATTACTACAAAAATGATTTCCTTAGTTATTTCCAACCATATGTAGTCTCCATGTAATCTACTTAAAACACATTTAATCCATTTAGCTTCAAAATTCTTTGGTATGTGCACGATATGTGTTAGAATTTTTGTTTCCAGATGTCCATACTCTTCATTCAGCATTTTATTCTGTTTATATAGTTCCTTGTAGGGTATACGAATGTCTTCATCATTGATCTCACTCTGCTTGAATTGAATATTAGTTCTGATGTCTTTTGTCAATATAACTATGCTTGGTAACTAGGATAGTGCTCTAGCTTCATTCATTTTAGTTTCTTTTAGTGAATTCAATTGATATTCAAGTTCCTTCTCATGTGATCTATCAACTAATACAATATTCTCATCCATGATAACTTTTATACAATTTCTCAAGATTTAGATCGTCTAGGTTTTACTTCTCAATCAACTCGCTAATAAATATTTTCTGTAAGATGAAATGTTCGCTCAAACATGTTTTCTCATTTAGTTTTCAGAATGTAACTTCCATAAGATAGGTTTCATTATATATAGTGTCAAGATGTTTAATGTTCACTTTTACTAAAACATTTATTATAGGCCAACAATGTTCCTATGTGCTGATAGTAACACATATCTACCGATAATAATCTCATACAAATATCGTCAACTTTTCTAAATTACTCATTGCATCTATTTATGCTAATTGAATGTTCCAGCTCATAAATGACTCCAGGGACTAAATGATGATTCTAGGAAAGTTTCAGGTCCCTTAGAAATTACTTACTTTCTTAGTTGATGGTTGAATTCCCTACGTCATTCGATACAGAGGCTTCAATTGATGTTTTGTTAGCTTCCTTATTTACCCATATCTTCTTCATTTCCTCTTTGACTTGTTCTTGATTTACAGTTCTTTTACCTCTGATATCTCTGTCATTTTCGGTTGCAAATCGATATCTATAGTAGTAGGTGGCATGAAAAAATATTGAGAAAATGTAACATGGTATTGAAATGGTCTCCAAGGTTCAGTTCTTACTTGATTGATTCCTTTTCTGCATTTAGATGTTGCATGTCCTGATTTTCCACATTTAAAACATGTAACTGAGTTATTCACTTTTGTTCTTTGATAGTGTACTATTTTCATCATTGTTAGTGTTCTAGTTCTATACTCTTTAGCTTTATGTCCATAGTGATTATATTTATAACAATATCCATAGAAATTTTTATCAGATGTTCTAGTGATGATTTGAAATCTATATTCATATGCTCTATGACCAAATTGGTTGTAGTTATAGCAATAACTACTAAAAGATGTGTTATTATTAGAATTTACTTGTTTACTTCGAGAAACATTTTCTCTGTTATCATATTTTCCACAATTGTAACAAGTAGGCTTATAGGGTTTCTTATCTTGTATCTCACTTGTTTCTCTAGATTTTGACGGTTCTCCAATTTCTATAGTTTTGTTCCCGATATATCCCAATCTGGTAGTGTCACTTAGTTTTGTCTAATTTTTCAATTTCTCATCAATTTTCTGCACGCTCTATTTGAATTTTGTGGGTCTTGCATTGACTTATTTTTCAAATTTTAGGATGTTCTTCAGGTCATCGTTCTCTTGCTTCAATTTTTTATTTTCTTCTTTTAGTTGTAAATTCTTGTCACCATTACTTTCTATTAGTTCCCTATGTGCATGAATCTCTCTCTATTGTCTTTCTAGTAGTATGTCTTTTCCAGTAATTATTTCTTCAACATATCTCTTTTATGTTTCAAGAATTCCTTTAGAACTCTCAGTAGATCTCATTCTAGTGCAGAGCACCCTAGGGTTTAGCTCAAAACCCTAGCCCCAGCAATTTTGAACAAGTTTTGATACAAGTCTTCTAACGAGCAAGTCATGTTTTGCATTGTCGCTCAGTCACAGAGCCAGCAGCGAGTAGAAAAGTAATGCATCGCACACTCGCGATGCTAGTTAAAAGTTAAGTCTTATAGTGAGCGAATGCGCGACGAGGAGCTCATCGCAAGCTCGCGAGTCAATTCGTAGTCAGTGAAAACCTGGTGTGAAAACGCGACAAGCATTGGATCGCTCAGTTGCAAGGCAAAGGTCAGCTCGGGGAAGCGCATAGCGGGTACGCGACGGGTGATCATCGCTCGGTCGCAGAAGAAAAGTCAGCTCATCTCCAGACAGTGCGATAGCGCGACTAACGTGCATCGCAGACTCGCTAAGTGAGTAGCAGCTCGGGAAAAGGAAATGCGGGAGTGCGACAAGTATGTCATCGCTCAGTCGCGGATCAAGACATAAAGAGTAAATATAGTTCGCGACTATGCGATGAACAGAAAAGATAGTTAAGAGAGTCAGCAGGCTGACATGTCAACTGGAGAAGACATTGAAAAGTCTTAACCGCCAAATAGAAAAGAGAATGAAATGTAGGAAAACAGCCATGTACAGAGTGTTGACCATGCAAAGAAAGTGATGACAGGTTGCAGACGAAGATGGAGAACAGAGAACAGCTGGAAGGCTGAGATTGACAGGTAACCACCAGGGTTACAGAATCAAGGAGAAGCTAGAGATAAAATAGAGAAGAAGAATCTGTGAAAGGGTTCAGATAGTTCAGAGTTCAGTTCAGTTGAAAAGTTAGTTAGTTGCAGAGAGTAGACTAGTAGAGAGTTGTAATCTTCTGTATAATCAATAAAAAGAAGTTTTGTCTGTACTTTGCGTGTTCTGTTGTTCTGAGTAGATTTCTGTAAAGTGCGGTTTTGTTTCCATTAGATAATATGGGTGCTTCTTGACTCTGATAATCTGTTCCATGAATTGTGACAGTCAAGAAGCATCCTCCATGTATATTATGCTTGCTTCTATATTTTTGTTGGATGAGAAGCTAGTCAAGAGGTCAGACAAGTTCTAGGCGAGCCTATGGTCCGGCTAGAGAACTTGTAGGAAAGATAGATAAGTAAGAAGGTGCAGGACTGTAGTGATTCAGTCATGAAGAGTGAGAGACAGTGAGGAGTAAAGATATTTGGTGGGTAGGAAACCTAGGAGAGAGGGAATAGAAAAGTCCTTCTGGTTACGGTCTAAGAGTAGCCCTAAGAGACTCAAGTGTGAGTCTAGAGAGAGTCCTGAATTGAATAGGATTCCAGGTGAGATTCCTAGAAGAGAGTAGGAATTTCAGAGAGTTAGGTGACCTCCCCATCACATTCTTTACAATATTTTTGTCATTCTCAAGAATTGAATTTCATATTATTTCTTTATGTGACTGAATTCTTCATGTAATTCATTGTTCTTTTTCAATAGATCAGCAATAGAAACATGTTAGTTTCCTCAGAATTGATATTTCCTTTCGATAGTCTGTTAAAGTCACCAAGGCTCATATTTAGATTTTATGTAAGTTCCTTCCATTTTTCAAATGATGTTTGTAGCTTGTTCTTCAATTCATGAATTATTTCATTAGCATCTTCTAGGGCTTCCTCCGACTATTTTTGATACTTATAACTTTACAGTATCCCATATCTACTCCAAGTTGTTAAAATTTTTTTCTAGAGAACCAATGTGCTCTGATACCAATTGTTGGAAAGATTTAGGTTATGGAATGAGAGTGGGCGGGGGGTGAATCAGTACCTCAAACACTTCACACTTATGCCCTATCAATCTCAAATTTATACTCTTATGTTTACCGATACCGATATCTATTATATTTTTATCCGATAACTGATAATCGATAGAATTTTCAAGTTAACAAACATAAACATATAAATACTCACACACTTAACACAATATTTTGTTGTCACATAAAAACCTTGTTGAGAGGGAAAAAATGTGATGGGGATGGAACCAACAACTTATCATTGCAATGATAAGGTCCTTGACTAAGAGCTTACAAAAGCACTATTAAATACTACCTAGTTATGGGATTCACTTAGAGACCTGTTAAAGTCTTAAACCCTATTAGGAGTAACCCGATTATAGGATTTTATTCTACTTATATAGTGTTTACCTTATTTAAGGATTTATAATAAGTTCCTCAACTAAAATTCTCAGTCTGGTTAGAGACTACCCAGTTAAGGGATTTCACAATCTTGTTGCTAAACTAATATGAATAAATAGACAAGAAATTTGACCTGTGAATGCTTTCTTCTAAAGCTTTTTAGATCTCATTTTTCTATGTTCCTTCTCTGATTTAAAATTTTCTTTTCTTCACCGATACTTGTTCATACTCTATGTTGTTGCTTCTCGCTTCTTCTCTTCATAACATATCTCTTTCTTTCTCTGATCTCGTTTTTAAAGTATTGTCTTGAGCTAATCTGTATGTCCTAAATCTGATTGACTATTTTTTCAAGTGTTTTTCCCTAATTAGTTTTTCTTGATTCTTGCATAGGCCGATGTGATAATAGGATGTCATCCTCGATTCTAATCTTCTCTTTTCCTTTTTCTGATAAAATTTGCTAATAGTCATAACCTTCTTGTCGATAAACTATTCTTTTCTGATAGTACTCTATACTTGATGTTTGTTGCAAATCCTTGATGTTAGTTTCCAACAATGACAATATTATCAAAATTATTCTTTAAACTATAGAGGATTTTGTCAAGTAATTGTTACCTCTGTCACTACAACAAGCACATGGAATCAATTTACAAATGATTGTTAGGTATTGAAACAATGATAAATATATTTTTCATACATCTTTAAGTTGGTCATGGTACCTTAGAACCAAATCACAGTAATATAAATTTCATTTACATAGGTCATTAAGTCTCAAGGTAGTGATTGTCTTGTCTTAAGGTTGAATCACAGTCACAGCCCAGTTTATTCCACACCATGTCAATCTTCCTTAAGCATTGAATTCATGCATGTTGGGTTCTTTTTGCTGAGAGTCATTGTTTGTATCTTGGAATATTTATTAAAATTGAGTCATTAGAGAGAAAAGTATCATTGAATCCATAGAAGTTAGAGTCCTAATTCATGGACAGTCCTTCACCAATCTTTTGTAGTTTCAACTTTTTGCCCATAAGTGTTTGTGTAAATTGTTCATGAGTCTAAAAGAATTTTTTTGACTTTAGAGACCTTAAAGGAGACTATTTTTCATAAATTCCATGAATGTATTAGTAAATTCCTATACCTATCCCACAAGGAAACACAAAATTCTCTTTTAAATCAGTTATAACATTGATGCATGGAGATATGGAAGATGAGAGTTTGATGTTTGAACAGATCATGTAAATTATTCCAAGGATGAATTATCCTCTTTATCCAAAAGGGATCAATGTCCTTTCTATTCATTCAAATTTGGGGTGTAGAGGGTTTCTTTGCATCATTTTGGTATATCGAAATGAGTGGTATATTGAAATGAGGCAAATCAGTCTCTTCACCCGTGGTTCCAGTGAAGAGAGAAATGACATTAATTATCTTTGGATAAAAAGGATTCATAACTAAAATATGGTATCCTACCATTTCTACTTGAAAATAATTTCCAAGCGATCATATAGGCTTTGTCCTACCATAGACATGTGTGTGGTCCTTATCATAGCCATAACACAAGCTCTATCTCATGAGGTTCCAGTGGACCCAAGCTCTATCCCTAAGACTTCATATAAATAAGTTACATGCCCCTAATTTTTTATTGTTTACTATGTAATCTTTATTATATGTATCACGTGACTTATGTATTTTTTATTATGATTGACCCTAATATAATATATAAGCTAACATTAGATAAATAATTTTTGTATGTAGTAAACTTAACCCCCTTTCATGAGGATCCCACACAGTCTACATAAAGACAAGGTGAGGATTATTCTCATGGATTGGTAGGTGTAATTCAATATGCCCTATAGAAACCATTTATTATTTTATTTCTTTCTCTGTACACCTATCCTGGGGTGGGTTAATAATGAGCCAGGTTTTAACAACAATATTTTGTCAAAACTTTAATTTTTTTCACTTAAACCACCTTGACATCCACATGGTATATCTCACTCCACTTTCTCATCCCTCCTATATGCTTTAAGTTGGGCTTATTCAATTACAATTATCTACATTTGAGGTCCGAGTTGGGCTTATTCAAATTTAAATCTCAACCTCAACTTTAGGGCCAACTTCTTCATCAACATTACCCTCAATGATGAATTTGGGGAAAAAGAATGAGCCATTCATATCAATCCATGTAATGGACATTGGAAAACCCACCCTCAAATATATTTGCAACATTTTCAAAAAAACAACAAGATATGGTGAACCATCTATTACAACTTCTTATTGTCTCTCTCCATGGAATCTTAAAATTTATTTCCTCTCACAATAAAAATTGACTCTATACCAACTATCTCTCTCGTTTGATGAACTATAGGTACCATCAAATAGGTATTTTTCAGATGTGTCTTCCTCGAGTGAAGGAAATTCAGGAAGAGAAAAGGAAAGTGAAACATGTAGTAGGTCTAAAAGAGGGAGATCAACTAGAGGTAAAAATATTGGAAGAAAATTTAATAAACACATGAAATTTTTTATTTCTCAAGGGGGTCATTTTCTTATGATGATGAGATCATAGGCTACATTGAGGTGCCCTTGAGGTAAAAAAATCTATAGAAACAATGGGTACCCAAGGAACTTCCTCTAATAAATACTGATTTTTGTGTTAATGAGAGGATATATCACATAACATCATCATCATCATTACATGGTTTAGGCCTATTTTACATGTAAAACATAAAGGTCTATTACAAAAAACTTTTTGAATTGATGGAGTATGTCGGACAATGTTACATTACAGATATTGGATGGAACTGGTTCGATATAGATGAAGTATGCATTGGTACATGTACTGTCATCAAATTATATACAGCTAAAAGATAATGATCAAAGTAAAAGAGAAGATATGTATATTGATGGAAGGCCAAAAGAAACAAGGAATATTGCAAGATTTATAAACATTACATAATCTGGGTCAAGTACTAGGCAACCCAATTGCATATTCAAAGCACACGAGGTAAACCATATATTTGTATGTGTGATAAAATCAATAAGTGTAGGGGAAGAGCTGCTAATCGATTAAAATTTGAATCACATAGATATAAAAAAAATTTACTATCATGGGGTGGTATGTAATATATTGTTGGCAAGTTGACACTCAGGGTGTATATGACTAATTTTTTGTTGTCATTATGACAACACAGTCATAAGAAGTTTTAACATGTAAGCTCACAACTTTGAAGAACTAAATTTGGGTAAGTATAGAAAATAGAACAGAACAGAGATATATAGTTAAGCAGTGCACCAACGCACATGCGTACAATCGAGTCAGACTATGCACCTTTATACTTAAGCATTATGATATGTTATTAAGCTTATTCTATACACGCATCGTACGGTATCATAGTATAGAGAAGTTATAGCAAGCTCAAGTGCCACTAGTAGTTCAGAAAACAAAGTATGAAGCCGACCTTAGATTTTGGATTAGCGTATAATATTTTACTTTGTAATGGCCATGTGCCTATTGTAACATATTTGTAATTGTGTCTTTAACACTCATGTAAACACGCTTAAGACAATTCATTTGGAAGCGTTGTTTATGTTGTTTTTGGGCTGACTAAGGTCTTGTTTTTTGTCGCATCTATTTAGGCATGTATATATACTTAGACATGCAATTTTGTATAAGGTGAAAGAGATGAATATATACAGATAAGATATACAAAAGTACAGTAACCAAATTAGTATGAGATAAATCTCTTTGAGGGATTAGATCATCAGCGTATAAATGGAACTGATCAGACAACAGTGTCAGAACAAGAGTTCATCTTTTGATATAGTGTATATCTATTATCTGAAGGTTGTAGCCTTCCTCCTACTTGGGAAGTGAGCTCTGGTAGTAAGCCATTCAAATTTAACAGTGTTTTTTAAAGACTCCTAATAGGGTCATTGTACTTGCATTGTAAAGACTGCTCCTGAAAGGGAAAAGGAACTCTAACAAGTTCATAAAACTAGTACAATCATTTGTGGGTACTAATTCCCACCAAGGTTTTCCTATCATCAAGGTTTCCCTATAAACATATCTTGTGTTATGTTGTATGTTTCATTTTTTATCTATTCGGTTTAAGTTTCAAGTTGCTGAAAAAAAAATAATTGACAAACATTGATTCACCATCCCCCCTCTTAGTGTTTCTAACAATTGGTATCAGAGCTCTGGTCCACTGAAATAAAGTTTAACTACTTGAGGAGATCATGGATTCAGAAGAAGTGAAACATCTAAAAAAGAATCTTGAAGCAACCCTTGATGATCTTGACAAATCTGAAAAAGAAAATGAAGAACTTAAACTAAAATTTGATGGATCCCAAATGCTTATAAAAAAATTAAGAAAAGATCTGAAAGATTTATCTACAAATTATTTGGGAAAAATGGTCAAAAAGTTGAATGAAGAAAACATGTCTCTGAAGGACAAAATTGAATATCTAAATGAATAGTTAACAGATAGCCTAACAACTATTGAATAAAATATCAAATAAACTAAACAATTAGATGAAGAACTTATGCAAGCAAATATGAAGATCTTGGAGTTGGAAAACATCAAGAAAAAGATAGAATCTGAATTGACAGAAGCAAAGAAAATTCAATCACAACTCTATGCACAAAAGATAAGAGGAGATACTACTGGTGTTGGTTACAGTGTAGCACAAAGTGAAACCAATACAATACAAGAAATTAAGAAAGTACAAGAAAAATCTATAGAAGTAAAGGCTACTGAGAATCTAACAAAAGCTAGAGTAGAATCATCTAAAGATGAACACAAGATAGTTAAAAAAACTTTTTATGCTTGTAACAAGCATGGAAATTTGGCAAGAGATTGTAAAGAGGTAAGACCCTTCAATGGTTATTGTTACTCTTGCAATAAATTTGGTCATAAGGCTATACATTGTAGAACTAGTCAGAGAAATCAATCATAATAGAACCAAAGGAACTTGACTATATACAATGAGAGAAATCAACCTCAGAGAAACTATTTGAACATTACATGTCAGATATGTAACTATAATGGACACATAGCAAAGCAGTGCAACATGGTAAACCATATCAATAGACCTCCAATAAGTTGTCACTCATGTAACAAATCTGGACATATCTCAAGGTTTTGCAGATCCAGAACACAAAGACAAGAAAAGTCTAAAGGATCATTATTTGAATAATCTGGAGAAGTAAAGTTTGTAAAAGCTATAGAAGACTCAGGTAAAATATGGGTTGAAGTAAAGAAAGATGATGATGTTAACAAGGTATTAGATGCATTCATAGTAGATGCAACCTCTACTTCTGGTTAGATGACCCTCATGGTCATAGGGGGGGCTATTCAAGCTCTAAACCCCTGCGTGACTGGTATAATCACCTCTGAGTATGCACCTAAGGAATCAAGTATTTGGTCACAAGTTGAGATGGTATGCATGGATGCACATCTTGAAATTTGATAAAAGTAAAGATTGAAATTTTCGATGTAAACTGCGTTACAGCAACAAGCATTAAATGTAGTAACTTTTATATAAGTCAGTAAATGATCTTATATCTTGACTTTGCATTTGAGATTGAACATTTAGAGAGCATGGGAGGAGTTAGCATTGAAGTGTTGAAGGATAACCGTTGGTTAGCAAAAAAAGTTGAATTTGAAATGGAACCCTAGCACATTGCATCATTTTAGAACTCCTACAAAACCCTACTTAAGAAATCAACAAGTAAGTATGGAAACCACTGTAGTCTTTGACATCACTGAATGGAAAAGATTTGTGTTTAAAAAAAATCCATTCAAGTCAGTGCTAGATGATGTAGAAGGGGCATTCTCCAAGACTCTATTAGGAGTCATGCATGTAGAGGACATTCGCGCTTACATATATTGTAAGAAGGAGTCTGTGGGTGAAAAAAACATAACAATGCTCATGGTATCAATGATGAAACCAGATTACTCATTCAAGGATGAATACTCATATCTCACTGATAACCCTATTTTTTAGTATACAAATGCGCATGAGTTTTATGAACCAGAATGGGTTAAAAATTTTCTTAGTAGGATTCATGATGATCTTTTTTGGATTGGTGAAGTTCCTATTTGCATTACTGCCATTCTCATTCATGAGATGAACAGACTCCCTAAAATTGGACCTGTACTTCCTACTGGAAAGGATATAAAGAAATAGGTTGAGCAGGCCTACTTGTCTAGAAGTGATAGGCATAGGATGACTGTTGATCCCATTATGGAAGAAGGCATCAATGATTACATCCAACATCTTGAAAGTTCATGGTGTCACACAAGAAGACCTAGATAAAGCTAGGGAAGCTAAAATTGCAAGAGAACTCAAGCAAACACCTGCAGCAGTCAAAGTATAAAAATCAGATGATACCCACAAGAATAAAAAGAAGAAATCTGATGAAGATACATCTACGCCCTCTACTACTATTGACCTGGAATCCTCCCCACCTTTGGTACGAAGAAAATTAACTAGAAGAAGGAAGAAAGTTCCCACAGGTCACCCATCTTCAAGGACAACACAGAGAAAAGTAAAGAATACTCAAGCCCCTACTGAGGTAGGATTCAGACCTAGTCTTGAAGTCTTAAGGAACAGAATCATTAATGAAGGAAGACTAGACTAAATACCAAATGTCTATGACAGGTACCAAGAGATAGATAAAGCAGAAATACATTTTATTATTATCTCTCATATGATCAAGTTTAAAAGGTCAGTTTTGGAACTCAAGACAGTCATTCTAGAAAAAGTATGGAATATACTAGACTTATAGAAAAGACAAGAAATAGAGAAATATATGAGGATTGGAGAAGAAACATTAGATATTCTTCTCCCTTTTTTCTCACATGATGAGAAGGAAATACTGCTAGATTTGGTAAAACCTCATCTAAGAACCAAAACAAGAACTCTTCACATTATGAACAAAGAATATGAATTGGTTGGTAAAGAGACTGAAAGTGAATTTGAGAAAGTGTTTTTGGATAGGCACATGTATCCATCAGTGGTGTCTATAGCTAAAGAGAATCTAATTCCGTCCAAACAAGACAAAGAATGAGAGATTCTTAATGTGCCTATGACATGTCCATGGGATTCAGCACCCAAAGTTACATCACCCACTGATACAGTCAAGGATTCAGATTAAACCACTATGATAAATGATGTTTAGATCACCATGTTAGCCTTAGAAAATGACTTAAATAAGTTTGAGGAAGAATTTGTAAGTACTAAAGAAGCTGAGAAAGTATGTGCTAATAATACTTCTTTGAGCAAGAACAAGTTCCTGCAAGAGAAATAACAGGTCAAGATGAAGAGAGAAAGGATGAACCTAATGAACCACCCTCTATGGAGATCCCAGTGAAAAGTGAATGTATGGATGTTAGTAAAAAATGCTATATTTACTTCATCTATCAAACCATCAGTATCATTGTTGTCAAGCTTGACCCCTGACTCAGTAAACCTAGATGCATGGGGAGAAGAAGACCTGATCAAAATCAGTGTATTAGCCATGGAGAAAGCCAAAGAGAATCAATTTATGTGAAATCCTCTCTTTCTTGAATCAGTAAAATTTTTGAATAACCTAGTTCCAACAGAGAAGAAATTGGCAAATATTCAGTCAGTGGATGATGTTGACAGCATCTTGACTAGCTTCAAAGCAAACTTCACAAGTTTAGTAGTCTCAGCTACTAAAACTGCAAAGGATGAGTACAAAAAGGGAATATTAGATGAACTAAGAAAGAACTTCTCTTTATATCTCAAATCATTGAATATTGGTCAAACAATTCTGAAAGAGTTACCAGCAAAAGGTAGGAAGGTGATAGCTAATTGTATGGATAGAGGCAAATTCACTTATGAGCACATCATGAAGATTGAGGAAGCAAATATCTTGGTTGAAAACATCAGAAAATCAGTTGAAACATCCTCCCAAGACATCAAAATCTACAACAACATTTATCAAGGGCAGATAGACAAGATTGAAAAAGCCAAGATAGAGATCAGCAAGATAAGGACCAGGCAAACCCAACTAAGAAATGCACTTGCGCCCTTCTTTGCTGTTTTAAATGAGAACATCAAATAAATAGATGAAACCATTATCACATATGATCAAGGCCCCTACATGGATTTGAAAAAGATGGAGAAGCTCACATATGCATTATACATCCATCTTCAGACTATTGATGCACTCAAGGCATTTTGGCAGCAAGAGATCAAGAATCTTCAGATTGCATACCCAGATGTCTACTTAGAGTAAGTACTTAGGTCTTTCATTTTTGGCACTTTTGTCATTAATGTCAAAGGGGGAGTAGTGTATATAAAGGAGTATGATATATATATCCTAATTTATGATGTACAGTAGACTTACAATTTTTGTTGTTAAGTAAAAGATTAAGTAACCTGGCCACATTCCTTTGTTTCCATTAATGAAAAAGGGGGAGATTGTTGGAAATTTTACACTCAGGGTGTATATGACTAATTTTGTGTTTTCATTATGACAAAAAAGTCATAAGAAGTTTTGACAAGTAAGTTCACAACTTTGAAGAACTAAATTTGGCTAAGTATAGAAAACAAAACAAAACAAAGATATACAATTAATCAGTGCACCAACACACATGTGTACAATTGATTCAAACTATGTGCCTTTATACTTAAGCTTTATGATATGTTATTAAGCTTATTCTATACATGCATGGTACAGTATCAAAGTACAGAGAAGTTACAGCAAGTTCAAGTGCCACTAGCAGTTCAAAAAATAGAGTATGAAGCCGACCTCAGATTTTGGATTAGCGTATAATATTTTACATTGTAATGGAAATGCACCTATTGTAACATGTTTGTAATTGTGTCTTTAAAAATCATCTAAACATTCCTAAGACAGTTCATTTGGAAGTGTTGTGTATGTTGTTTTTGGGCAGACTAAGGTCTTGTTTTTGGTTGCATCTATTCAGGCATGTATATATACTTAGACATGCAATTTTGTATAAGGTGGAAGAGTGGAATATATACAGATAAGATATCCATAAGTGCAGTACACCAAATCAGTATGAGATAAATCTATTTGAGGGATTAGAGAATCAGCGCATAAATGAAACTAATTAGACAACAGTGTCAGAACAATAGTTCATGTTTTGATATAGTGTATATCTATTATCTGAAGGTCGTAGCCTTCATCCTATTTGGGCAGTGAGCTCTGGCAGTAAGCCATTCACCTTTAACAGGGTTTTGTAAAGAATCCTAACAGGGTCATTGTACTTGCATTGTAAATACTACTCCTAACCGAAAAAGGAACTCTAACAAGTTCATAAAGCTAGTACAATCATTTATGGATACTAATTCTCACTAGGGTTTTCCTTTGATCAAGGTTTACCTGTAAACATATCTTGTGTTATGTGTTATGGTGTTATGTTTCATTTTTTATCTATTTGATTTAAGTTTCAAGTTGTTTAAATAAAGATAATTGACAAATATTGATTCACCCCCCCCCTCTCTCAGTGCTTCTAACATATATACCATTTAAACAAACCTCCAATTAATCACTCCAATATACCATTTGATTATTATATTTTTTTCGTAAGTCCATTAGTTTTATTTCACTAATGTTTTTGCATATAATTTTTTTCACAGAGAAACATTGATGGTAGGATGGAGGATTTGACCCATACCATAGATCGGGATGCACTTCTGGGAACTTCTTTCTAGCTTGTAAACTACATTGTAATTGTGCAAATTAGATATGAGAAAAGTCTTTTATTATTATGTTATTTTCTTTATGGTTTTGGATTAATTTTGATAATGTTACTAATATTATTGATACAGGTGGATGCACCTTCACACACCTCTTCCCAGCAGGTAAGCCTCATTGTAATTCTTATATTATTATGTTCTTTTCTTTATAGTTTTTGATTAGTTTTTATAATGTTACTAATATTATTGTCACAGGTGGATGTTTGGGGAAAGACACCTGTAGTACCTGAAATCCTCCAAACAATTTTCAACTCACTATTATGTGATGATGGCATCACATATTCCCCATACCCTGCTGAAATGATAAGGACACAAAAATAAATAAATAAAGAAATGATTACATTGTTATTCATGGATCCTCAAATTGATAAGATTGAAGAGAGGATGAGAAAATTGAAAGAGAGATTAGAATACTTGGAGGGATGCTATCATGATATCTTTAATTACAACATAATTTCATTCATGGTTTATATATTATCCTCTTTTATGTCATTAAATAAATATGTATGTGTTCTTTTTACAAAAAAAATTGCATCCTCATGATGTTTCTAGCCATGAATAGAGTGTTTCATGTACTTTAGGTGTTGGCCATGTTACTGTGCATACACCACCTCATATTTTTACGTGTTCCTGTCATTTTGTTAATGTGTTATTTCTCATATATTTATGTATTGTATATTTAATGTATTATTTAAGGTACTTAAGATGATGTCCATGTTTGTGTGCACATACAACCTTAGCCGATCCAATCGTCTGCACCTATGTTGTTGACTCAAACGTCAGAAACACGTAGTAAGAAGGCGTCGAATAGTGCATGGGCCTGTGCAACATGATATGTACCTAGGGACGCAGAGGCCATGAGTGATGATGTTTTAGAAGAATTTCCTAGATCTTTTTGTATTACTAGTACGGGAACATTTTTGGTCACATTTGTGGTGACCGATGATTTTGTTCCCATAAAGATAGAGAAGGTTCCAGGTACTTTAAAATTATTATTATATATAGTCCAATTGTAATTTACATATTGATCACTCTTTTTGGACTAATGAGCCTATGATTTTTTTTGTAGGAAATGATATTTTATAAAAATATAAATGATTTTGCATTGGAGATATTTAGGCCCACCATACCAACATGGTGGAATGCCCAAATCAACAATTAAAATGTGAACTCATAAGTCATTTAGTTGTTTTGTTCATAAATGAAACATTCAACAAAATCAAGGTCCTTCAGGAAGCTGACACTTATATAAAGTATGTGAGGGACCAATATAGGAAACATTTAAAGAAGAACAAAAAGTACAAGCATTCCCCCATGATTATAGAGAACAAGTGGAAGGGCTTGGTTTCCGATGGAAAGGAGAAAGAATAAAAGAGAAAATGACATACACCACCAGGCAAAAGATGGTATGTGATACTATCAACAATGGAATTATGTACTTATTACTTTTTGTTTTTACACAACCTAACATATTTCAAACTTTTCATAGGTTGCCCGACACATTGAATGAAACAAAGGCAACACTAGAAAAACACAAGCTACACAAACTTGGCTCTAGAGGTTATTCAAAAGTTTTTGCACATATTGTAAGTATCAAAAAATAAAATATCGCACAGAAATAATATTGCAAACAATTTTTTAAAATCACACAATAGAAGCAAAATTCATGATATTATGCAAAAATGTGGGGCTCTGAATTCTATAGAGAACCACAAAATATGACATTAAGATTGCCTTCTGGTAAATCTATGGAGTCATGGATGAATAGCTAAAAGAGTTGAGTGGGAAAACACAAGCTTCCAATGTATCTATCACACAGGTAAATAACCTAAATGAAGATTATTTAAACTTGAATACTTGAGCAATAATCTATTTGATATTAATTTCCACCATAAAGTGACTATATTTATTTTAAATAAGAAAGCAATGATAACAATGCACATGCCATTGGAATGCAATGTTGAGGTTGAAGCACAACCTGCACATGATGAAGGTCATGGTGTGCATCCTTGCACCGGAGGCATTCATATGCTATACAATTTTTTTAATCTAATTATTAATATAATTAAACATATTTAATTGCAGTTGGTGTAGTAATTAATGTAACCTTTTCTTTTCTTATTTTAGAGCATGTAGAGCATGGTGAATAAGTGGATCATGATTAGGATAGACAACAATAGGAATGTGATGTGCCCCCATCAGGTAAACAGGACCAGTGTTATTCTTTTAAAAAAATTTAATTGCAATTGGTGCATTGATTAATGTACCATTTTGTGTTTCAAATCTAGAGGATTTAGAGGGTGTTCAAGGTGCTGAGGATGAGTCTAGACGATATGATTGTATGTGATAAAACCTACCTGCAAGAGACAACACTAAAACATGCAAACATTAGGATTAGCCAATAAAACAACAAGATTCAAAGAGGGTTAGCATGTTAAAGATGAAATCCCAAAAGCAAGAGTTTAAACCACAACCTCCAATGAGCTTGAACAAGGGCACCCAATGCCTTGTTGATGTGCTCTTAAAGATAAATGTGGGTGTGCTCTCCCAACACAATACTAAATCCCACTATTTGATTGAAAATGCAAGCTAAAACAATGAAAGACTTAAGAACAAGCATGAGGAGGCTTGTCTCAAGCCATTCATTGGAATGCAATGAAAATGAGGATGAATACTAAGATGAAGATGAAAAAAACTATACTAAGATGGCATGTAAGATCAAACAAACTAAGATTCATTCCATTATGATCCTAGCATGTAATTTTTAGATTCAAAAGTGCAAGAAACATGAACTAAAGATTAGTAATGCTATGAAAATGCTAAATGCTCTAGAATGAAAATGGCATAATAACAATGCAAAAATAAGAGATGGATTTGCTCTTGGAGAGGCCT
>MU224712.1:2689387-2708382 GCA_018584345.1 Thuja plicata
CTGTTTTCCTTCCAGCTGTTTTTTTGTTTAATGTTTTGGTTGTAGTTTTTGCAAAATCTGGGTTTTGACCCTCTGCTGGTTAGCCCCCTTTTGGGTTATTCTGTCATCTTTGGGGCTTTTTTGCCTTGTCTTCTGTTTTGTTGTTAAAGGGTTTCGGGGTTCCCTTCAAAACCTGCTTTTACCATAATCAAAAACTCACCATTGCTAATTCATTTTTTTACCAGGCGCTGAATCCATTGATGTTCATATTTTATATAAGATAGATCAATACAACCTGTGTGGGAAGGTATAAATCTATATATTTTTCAAGTTTTCTTTCTTCTCTTGAATTTTCAAGAGCTATTATAACCTCTTAATGTCATATTGTTGGATAATTTTCCATTGGTAGGATAACATGATTGTTTTGATATAGGTTTAGATACACTAGCTATATATACTAATGTAATTTAATTTTGTATTCACAATCAAGACCTTTGTATTTTCCCAATTGTTTGCACAAAAGGATGTGTTTTCCATTGTTCTTTGTAATTAGTAGTTTATATTCTTTCAAGACTAAAAATTAATGATGTACAAACTCCTCTACTTGTCTTAAGGAAGGGAGTATGGTGAGGGGCACCTAACAGGACCTCTCTAATGCTTTGATCCATGACTCCATATTATTTCCTCAAGGTGTGATTCCTTGGTGACTATTCATTGTTGGAATGTTGCTCAATGAATGTATCATAATAAAGGGATATAGTAATAGAATTTTCAAGTGTATCCATGAATGTCTATTGGAAGTTACAATTAGTATGTGCCTATACTTTTATCAGACAGAAATATTACATTCCTATGGTGTGTTGTGAACAGTCATGGGCCATTGATGGAGTCTTCTTTTCCTTAGATTAATAGGAGATGGATCATTCCTATAGTGTAGCTTAGTGTACTTGGGATGCTTAGGAGTATACAGGAGGGTTTCATACGAGGGGGAATGAATTGTGATCAGAAATTAGAGTGGGAGAGTATTGATTTTTTGAAGAGAAGTTGAAAGGGAATGTGTGGGTTCTTTTGGAAATGGCATGTATGGTTTTTTATGGTCAAAAGTGGGTCCTCATGATATGTTGTCAAGTTGAGAATAATTTAAAGTTTTTAGATGGCTCAAATCTGTCAATTTAGAGCCTTTAAGGGATGTTAGGGTCAAGAAGTACCCTAACATTAAAAGTGAATCACTGCTACAGCCTGCTAGGGCATAAATTATTTAAAAAAAAAAAATTGTCATCAAAATTGTGACGTATACCACAAAAATGTACTGACGGTAATGTTGTACCTCTGACAAACATTTGTGTCGCATGCACAACATTACCGTTGAAGTAAAATGGTGGATCTCGTCACAATTCTGAGGATAATTCTCAGTCATGATTGACGATAATGGTGAACGTCCAATGACCTTTTTCATCGGAGCTAAAACATCCTTTTCGGAGCATACTTTGTGATTTTCATCAGAATACCGATAACTTCTCCTAAAAAAAGTGCGTTGCAAATGCTGATCTTCAGATGACATGTCTCGTCAAAGGCACAACTTAATCGTTGGAGTATTACGCATTCAAACCAAATTGGTTTCTGACGCATCATGGTTGGTAATGCGAAGAACAATCCAACGTCAGAATATATGACGAAAAAGTAGCGACAAGTTTCTCGCCACTATTTTGTCAAAATTTTGACAAAGTCTCATCGGGCAATGGACAATAGTCCATCGAAAAATGTGTCTAGATGTCTTAGTGATCCCAGTACTACTTCAACTCGAGCACACTTAACTACGGATTTTCCTCCATGATTAAACCCACTCTGCTTGCAACTCCATTTGCAAAACCTTCAACAAGTATTTTTTCTTATGAACCATTCATTAGAAATACCCTTAATCTCATCAATTGATAAGTACACGATATTTTCCGCAGTAAGTCAAATTGTGATATTGCTATCAGGATTCGAATGTGTATTTTGTTTACTAAAACTCATTGACCAATGTTTCACGAGTAGTGGTTTACACGAACCCATCTATCATGAGAATGAATGGAACACTTAGCATTCATTTCATCTAGGTGATACTCATGAAGAAATATATAATTAGAATGAATTTTCAAGAAAAGTGAACTATATAATTAAATTATGGACTTTAACTATATTGAAGAGGAATTTAATGTGAATTAGGTAAATAATGAGTATTTATTTAATAATCTCTAGGCTAATTTCATGTGTATACAAACCAAAACCCAAATCCTTGCATTATACAAATAGATACATCAAAGGGACTTATATAAAAAACCTCCCAACTACCCAAGAAAGCCTATATACATGTCAATAAAGAGGCCCAAACCCAACCTCATACATAATGCAAGAAAAAATATTGAAAAATAGTGTTTACCAGTTACATGGTAGGAGAAATAAATAGTAACTTCCTGTAGAGAAGAGAGAGAGAGAGAGAGAGACGTAAAGTATTACAAAAGGAAAGCTAAAGCTGGGACAAGAAATGTGCTAACATAATCCAAGAACATGGCATATGATCCTCTAGTTGTGACATCTTCTGGTGCAAGAACCACCATGAGCTGGAGCTAGAAACAGGAAGAGCAAGAAAGGTCTTCTACAAGCATTTGCAAGCCCAAGAATGGTCTCCTAAAATAAGTTGCGTGTTCATTCCTACTGCCAAAGCTGATATGAATGTGTTGTTCTAGGGTTGACTATTCTCCAAGAATATAGATTTTCTCTATGTTCTCTGAAAATAACAAGATAGTAATGTCAGACTAATAATTAATAGAGAGGATAAACATTTTGATACAATTTATCTCATGGTATTGAATTCACAGAGTTTTTGGGATTTACGATATTGGCCAGATTCTTAATGGGTTTTTTCTTTGACAAAAAAATGATTACTTACATTTTCTTGGTGAGCAAATTGTCTAATTTTTAAAGCACCCGAATTAAAAATGAATTTCCAGACCACATTACTATAATTTACCATATTACATGTAATCCAAAGAGTAAAATTTTTTTGGATTACATATATTCAATCGAAAGGACGTCAGAACCCTCTTTCATAGAAACCAAAGTTAATGACAATTAACTTATTGTTGCTTACGATTTGCATGGCATGCAAAGTGGATCATCTTTATTGAAGGAAAACGTGTTGAAGTAGGAGAAAGAAAGTTGCATGGGAATAACATCGCATGTTAAGGGGATATAGAGTTGAGCATAGAGCGAACAGAGTGAATGGGATTGGAGAGGACAAAGAGTGCAGTCTTGGAGGAAAAGAGGACATTTTGAAAAAGAGAGACTACGTTTTAGATGGGAGGATGGTTAGAAGAGTAGAAAAATGTTGTTACATATACGAAAAAAAATATAGACAACGCATAAAGGAAGGGGAAAAGAGGTCCAACAGAGTTTTGGAAGGAGTATGGTGCTAAAGAAAGGGGGCGAATCATAAATCTGGGGGAAACGGCTGCGCATAGAGAGGAAAAAGGAAACACAGTTGAAAGAAAAGGGAAAATTAAAAGAACGGAACAACAGAGAAGACAAGGGATTTAAAAAAAAATACAATGCACAGAGAGAGAGAGAGAGAGAGAGAGAGAGTTGTCTTTTATTGATATTTAAGTTATATCTATGCTCCCACAAATCTATATTCCATAGTATTCTCTAAAGTGAATTGTAGAAGTTTAATATGATATTTTGGGAGTAAACATCTTTTTAGGTAGTATTTAAAAACTATGAAGAAACACTTAGTACTCCCATGACAGTTCACTTTACTTCCGAAAGTCTCATTAAGATGATAAATGATTGTCTCTATTAGAATAATCAGAATGTTAAAGAAATCTCTAAGGTCCTGTTTATTTGGAAACATAGATACATTTGGAAGATTAATGAACTAAGGGGGGAAATTATGACTTGAGGATAAATCATACTTCTGATTTGTTATTAAAAATCAATGGAATTTATATATTTCATTTCATTTCAAAACTTTTAGAAGCTTCTCTAGAAAACAAGGAGCTTAAATTTATTACCAAGAGGAATTAGTCTATAGATGCTCATGAAATTAGTGGAATAGACACTTTTAAGGGTTGAATTATGTTGGAATTAGAAAACACAATTATCATTAGCACCTCCCATGGTTTCTCTTATTTGTGTCATGATTGAAGATATTAATGTTCACTTAGAATTATTGAGTACATTTTGGAACACATAAAACAGTGTTCTTGAGTTTTCTTAGTTTTTGGGGTAAAGTTGTGTTACTCCTACTATTTAAATAAAAGAGGTGAAAGTCAAATCTTAATGAGTAGAAATGTGTGGGAAGCATGGAATTGCAAATTTATAGACTTATATACATGTTGAACCTGTTATTCATTTGATATATGTTTATTCTTCCTGAATATGTTGAATTTCCATGAATACCTTGAAGTGAAGTATATATTTTTACCTATTTATGCATTCTTTAATTTTCTCCCCGAACTAATACGAAACAAAGTTATACTTACTATTTGAACCATATAGATATTGGTGACTTTGAACTTGACATGTTTTGATAGTTAAGGGAAGAATTTCACTTATGTTCTTTATGTATGTTGAATACACCCATGAAATGTGTTGTATTGTGGATTAAGTAAGAATCTTGCACAATATTATCCATATTTGTGAAATGAAATCATTTTTATTTAGAAATGATTTTGAGTCCATGATGTGTTTATTGTAATTTGAATATGGATGTATCTCCTCACACAATTTCATTACTTCAGTCAGTTTTACTTTGTTAGAATATTTCTAACTGGGCTGGGTATCTTTCATGTCAGGAAAGAATTTTGGGAAGTGTAACTACTTCGTGGTAGGGTGGAAATGCACTCCCACAATATTCTCACCCCTCATGTTTTGTGTGTAGCAGGTCTCTAGAGCTCCTATCATGAATGTCTTCATCTACAACATGTTATGGTTCTTTATATCGACCATTGGTCTATTGTATTGATATTTTCACTCTTACGATAGGCAGTCGATGACTCTTGTAAATATTTGTTTCCTTGTAAGATAATTTCTTGTGTTTGTCACACTTCGATAGTTTGGTCAAAATCTCTCTTCTATATTTGTTATTTTGACAAGTTGGTCGAATCTTGTTCTTATCTTTAATGTATTATGACATGAGATGTATTGGGTTGTTTTCGATAGTTGGTCAACACTCTTCTTTATTATGGGCTCATGTGTCACATAATCTATTTGAGAGTTTTTGGTCGAACCTTGTTTTCTATCTTTAAATTCAAGGAAAATCTTTTGTTTTTTCATCTTGTACTTTCAATGTTTAACTTAGTTGATTGACTCTTTTGTCTTGTGGATATTATCAATGTTGCACAAGTTGTTGAGAGTTCATTCCTTACATATGGTATAAGAGCTCTGGGTTCCACTCTAGGGCCTTGAGTTTGCAATGCTTAGTTGTGACCCTTAGTCGCAAAATGTCAGTCAACTATTGCTTGGACTATGAGAATAAGTGTTAGTTACTTGGGAAGATGGGTGAGTCTCCTAGTTATGGTTACTCCTGACAGGTCAAAAAGGATGTCTCTTGCTTTGATTTATAGAAGTGGACATAGTCACTTTCAGGACTTTACCTCTTTTGTGTGTGAGGCTACTTATTTTTCATTGCTTTCTCTTAAAACTATAAAGATACAATATTTCTGAAATGATTGCTAAATTGTGTACCTTAAATTGATGTGATTACATTTCTATATGAAATTGAATAATTTATAATGAGTGAGAAACTATAAAATATAATGTGTGTGAGTGATGCACTTAAGTTAATATCTATTTTCTTTGCATGTGTAAAGCAAGAAAGAAGGTAAATCTCTTTGATTTAATTGTGTAGTTAACTGATGATTAAATTTTGCACTAGGATATGAGTGAAATGATCCTAGCATGTTATGTATGAAAAAAAAAATATTTGGAAAGTTAGAAACTGCATTTGCATGTTTAATCTTGCATTAAGGATTGCATGAGATTGCGAAAGGAAAAATAAAAGACTTAAAAAAAATTTGTTGTATGAACAAAAATAATATACCATTACATAGCAATGTAATCTATGAGATAAATATTTTCCAGATGTATGGTCATGTTCTTTATCACACCTTGGATGCAAGGTTTTTTGTAGCTTCTCCTCCCTCATTGTGGTTAGTGTTAGTCACTTTGTATTCGTAAATTGGATTTCAATTGATTATGTTATCTTTTACTTTGAAAATGATGAAGGACTAGATCGCTTTTTTTTTTTTTAAAGTTTTCTTGTCACTATCTAGCCACCAAATTTTGTGTATCTCTCAAATGTGGTTCTTGTTCACATTTATTTCTATTGATTTTGCACATCTTTGTGATTCTGAGTTGAAATTTGGAAACTTTGACTTTCAGATTTCTTATGATCTGGAGGTGGCTAGGATGTGTGTTATTTGTTGCTAGTTTTGTAATGTGAAATGATGTTCTCTATCATGTTCAGTATGGAACATTGATAGAATGTATAGGGATTAGATTGCGAAGAATATACCAATCTTATTCTTGGATTCATATTTTGTTAGAAATATGTTTTATTACTTATGACATGATAAAGAACATTAGAATGAACATGGTTGTAAATAGTAGATATGCATTGCATAAAATTATATACATTGATCTATGTGCACTTGAGGTAAGGTTTTTATTCTATGAGGAGAATTACATGGATATCTTTGAGATGATAAAACCCAGGTCAAGAGTACAATTTTTTACTCTAATATGATATTACTAGCACATGGGTAATGATGCAAGAGAAATTGTGTGAAATTATACTTGAGGTGTTTTAACTTGATGTTCGACGAGTAGGTTGAAATTTCTTGATGATAATGGATTAGAATGATTTTGTAATGATAGACTATGGGTGTTCTTGAGAGAATGGTCAACACCTCCTCCATCTTATGTATTATGTTTTATTTGATCAGATGGCTCAAATTATGTGATTGCGTATGATGTATGTGATTGTTCATGATGAAAGGCATGATTATTGACTACTTGACTTGTTGTGTGATTTCCATGTATCTAATTGGTATATTATTGTATGAAAATAAAATATATGATATGCATGAGTTGCATCATTTTACTTACTATAAGAGATAATTGGAAAGCTTACCTTCTGGTGATGGGTGTTGAATGTGGGTGAAATAGGAAAGGGTAGTAGTGATATTTTATTTTTCACTCTACCTGCGAGTAGAAGTCTGGTATTAAAAATGCTTTGGCCAAATATGTTTGCATATGTTTTCTTAAATATGTTGCATATGTTTCTTCTCACCACCACATCCATGATTATGTTCTACATTAGGCATATGTGCTTTGTAGTTAGCTTCATGGCTGCATTGGATACCCCCTACCTTTTGTATTTTTCTAGGCTACAGGGTTGGGAATTTTACAAGTAGGTATAATCCTAAGGAAGTGTAAGGCTTTGTGGTTTGGCGACAAAGTTCCTAGGCCACACTCTATCTCGAGATAGCAGATGGATAGTTGACTGAGGGCTTATGCGATAAGGATTTACAGAGGGACAATTGTCCAATAACACTTATGTATCTTATTACCTGATTGACATTAATGGTCTTTCATTTGATGTATACTCTTGATGTATGACATACTTGTTGTATTTGATTTTATGTAATGATGAATTATCATGATGTATTGGAATATCTATGTCGGAATCAAGCATAGTTACATTACATAGTGAAAAATTAGAATGATTATTTATGGTAAGATGTAATCTATCTTGACTCACATTGTCTTGGAAGTGAAGACATATTGCTTATGATGAAATGAGTTAAAATTTTCTTTTGAAATATTTTTATGATGAGATGGGCATGAGGGCCTAGGTCACATCAATGGAAGAATGGATCCACTAACCTTTACAGGTGAATTGCGAATATGGATGGATAAATTTTCTTACTTAGTGAGTAACATGTGTTACATGATATATATTAATAATTTACTTACTTATGATCAAGTTATGAACTAGAGCTTATTTTAATTGAAATTTTGCATTATTCAAATGATTATTTTTACTCTTGAATATAAAATATTAACACTTTTCTTTTATAAAGTATTATCATTATGATTGGGCTAATAATATTGTGAGTGAATATATATAAGAGTGTGCCAGGAATTACGATAAAAGGAACTCAGTAAGGTGCTCAATTCATTATGATGACATGGTATGGTAAAATAAGCACAGGTATGTGTGTTCTTTATTGCTACTTTAATGGTATTATGAAAGTAATTTATGAAAGCATTGAGATAAGGGAATGATAGATTTTTATTTTAGTTATGATAATGATATGAACTGATGCTTTCATCTTGTTCCTGTGTATGTAATAGATGGAACACCACATTATAAGAGGGGGAATATTTTTGGAGAGAGGTAATCTAACCTTGTAAAACTGTAAGGTGGTAATGGTATTCACACACTCACTTAGAATTTGCCTATGAGATGATTACTTGATGCTTGTACATGTTTACTTTACCGTGTTCTTGTTTTTCAATGTGCATCTACACCACCTTTGAGAATTATTTTTGTTGAATATGTGTGTTACTTCCTTTGAAATTCTTACGAATTTAAAGGATAGAATCAATTAAGAAATGCTAAATACTAGTTTTAAGTTTTAGTACCAATTGTTACCTCATGGTTATACACATTTGTATTGTCTTAAATACTTGTTAATGATGGTATATATTATGTAATACTTGCATCTTAAAATATTGATGGTTGAAGAGGTGAATTGAGTGAAACATTGAGGAAAATGTATTTTCTAAGGGGTGAGGATGTCACAACCCTGTTTCACATAAATCATAGTTAAGGACAGTTAACCTATTGTTGGATGCGATTAGTATGGCATGTAAAGTGGATCATCTTTATTGTAGGAAACATGTTGAAATGGGAGAAAGAAAGTCGCATGGGAAGAATTTCACATGTTAAGGGGATATAGTGCTCAGATTAAAGAGAAGAGAGTGCATGGGATTGGAGAGGACATAGAGTGTAGTCTTGGAAGAAAAGAGGGAATTTTGAAGAAGAGAGACTACATTTTGGAGGGGAGGATGGTTAGAAGAGGAGAAAAATATTGTTACAAATTTTTTTTAAAAAAAGATAGATAGCGCATAAAGGAATGGGAAAAGAGGTCTAGTGGAGTTTTTGAAGGAGGATTGCATGCAGTTGGAAGGAGTATGGCACTAAAGAAAGGGAGAGACTCATAAATCTGGGGGAAGCAAATATGCATAGAGAGGAAAAAGGAAATGTAGTTGAAAGAAAAGGAAAAGTTAAAAGGACATAACAGTAGAGAAGAAAAGGGATTTTTTTAAAATAACAACATACAATGCGCTGAGAAAAAGACAAGGAGGATAGGAGATAGAAGGCATGGAGCTGGGAATAAGGAGGGCTGGTAAAAATGAGTGAAGGTAATGCGTGGAAATAGAAGAGAGAGAAAGCGTGTAGTAGGGGGAAAAGTGTGGATAATTTCTAAAAATATTGAAATTATGCAGTGAAAAGACAAGATAAAGGAGTTTTTCAGGGAGTAGTGTCTGATGTTCTGAAGGAAGGAAGTTCTGGGTAAAATAAGAAAGGCAGTGCGTAGAGATTCTGAAGTAACACAAAGTACAGATTCATGAAAATCCAGGTTCTTTCCTAATTTTATTTTGGTTACTTTTAACTGTAGTAAAACTTCCTGGAGTTGTATTAAAAATTACCTGTAGGAAAAGTAGGAAGGAAAAATGGTAATATTGGATCTCAACACAGAGATAATAGAAGACATCTCTGCATTGGATGTCATTTAATTATATTTTGTTTTATGAATTAAGTTGTTTCAAAGCCAACCATAAATCCATTTCTCCTTACATAATTTGGAAATTTTACCTTTTGTCTGTCTCTCTTTCAATTATTTAAAACTATTTTATCCAACATAGTTGAATCTCTTTAATTTTATTTTGTTACAATCCAAACCTGGAGTGCATTTTTGTAAAATCCTTAGGCATATAAGTGTTTGTGGCTCTATACTAATGACAAGGAATTGATTCTAACAGATAGTTTCTCATGCTCCTAGTTTTATGACGGTTTAGTTTTCTTTTATTGACAATTAAGCTATATGTATGCTCCCACAAATTTATTTTCCATGGTATACTCTGAAGTGAACTGTAGAAGTTGAATATGCTATTTTAAGAGTAATCATATTTTTAGGAATTATTTAAAAACTATGAAGAAATACCTAGTACTCGCCATGACAGCTCACTTGGCTTCCAAAAGAAACACCACAAATATTTTTCCTTCTCATTAAGACGATAAACGATTCTCTCTATTGGAATAATCAGAATGTTAAAGAAATCTCTAAGGTCCTGTTGATTTGGAAACATAGATACGTGTGAAACATTAATGAACTAAGGGGGAAAATTATGACTTAGGATAAATCATACTTCTTCTTTTGTTATTAAAACTTAATGGAATTTATATATTTCATTTCATATCAAATCTCTTAGAATCTTGTCCAGAAAAACAAGGAACATAAAATTATTACCAAGAGGAATTAGTCTATAGATGTTCATGAAATTAGTAGAATAGAGACTTTTAAGGGTTGAATTATGTTAGAATTCCAAAACACAATTATCATTAGCACCTCCCAAGGTTTCTCTTATTTATGTCATGATTGAAGACATTAATCTTCACTTAGAATTATTGAGTACGTGTTTGAACACATAGAACATTGTTCTTGAGTTTTCTTAGTGTCTGGGGTAAAGTTGTGTTACTCCTATTTAAATAAAAGAGGTGAAATTAGAATCTTAATGAGTAGAAATGTGAGGGAAGAATATAATTATGAATTTATAGACTTATATACATGTTGTACCTATTATTCATTTGATATGTGTTTATGCATCCTGAGTATGTTGAATTTCTATGAATACCTTGAAGTGAAGTATATATTTTTACCTATTTATGCATTCTTTAGTATTCTCCATGAGCTAATATCAAACCAAGTTATACTTACCATTTGAACCAGATAGATATTGGTGAAACTTTGGACTTGACATGTTTTGATAGTTAAGGGAAGAATTTTACCTATGTTCTTTATGTATGTTGAATACACCCACGAAACATGTTGTACTATGCATTAAGTAAGAATCTTGCACAACATTTTCCATATTTGTGAAATGGAATCAATTTTGTTTAGAAATGCTTTTAGAAGTCCATGATGTGTTTATTGTAATTTGAATATGGATGTATCTCGTCACACAATACCATTACTTTAGTTGTTTTTACTTTGTTAGACTATTTCTAGTTGGGCTGGGTATTTTTCATGTCAGGAAAGATTCTAGGGAAACATATCCTCTTCGTGGTACTTGATGGAAATGCACTCCCACAATATTCTCGACCCTCATGTTTTATGTGTAGCAGGTCTCTGGAGCTCCTATGAGGAAGGTCTTCATCTATAGCATGTTAGGGTTCTTTGTATGGACCATTAGTCCAATCTATTGATATTTTCACTCTTATGACAGACAATTGATGAATCTTATAAATATTTTTTCCCTTGTAAGATAATTTCTCATGTTTTTCAGACTTTGACAGTTTGATCGAAGTCTCTCGTTTGTATTTTTTATTTTGACAAGTTGGTCGAATCATGTTTTTGTATTTAATGTATTATGACATGAGATATATTGAGGTTTTTTTTATAGTTGGTCAACACTCTTCTTTATTATGGGCTCATGTGTCACATAATCTATTCAAAAATTTTTTATCGAACCTTGTTTTCTGTCTTTAAATTCAAGGAAATCTTTTGTTTTTTTCACCTTATACTTTCAACATTTGACTTAGTTGATCGACTCTTTTTCATTGTGGATATTACCGATGTGGCACAAGTTGTCGAGAGTTCAGTCCTTACAAAGGATAAATTATGTCAAGAGAACTTACTAGATTTATTGTATCAACATATGAATTGATTACAATCTCTGGATGCCAACCCATCAAGAAATGTTTTATTACAACTTTTCAAAAACTCAAGTTGCAGAGTTTTATAAATTATCCCAAGGATAATCAATAGAAGGAACTTATTAGAATGTCTAATTTCAAAAAATAGGGCCATTGTAGATTTGATGCACAATTTCCAATTACTTCAAAGAAAACATGAGAGGAGTAGGTGGTAGTAAGATGAATGATTATGGCATGATACAACCCCCTTAAATCCTTCACTTGAGTTGAAAATGAAATGAACGATTATAGAATGGAATAGAGAAAAGAAATGTTACTAGGAATTCTTAAAGAAAATGATCAAGAGATAAGCTCAAACCTTTTAAATAATTTATCCGTAGTGTGAGAGCCAACCTTAAACATCACATACTAGGGAAAAAATTAAGCTTCCAAAAGTAAGTCAACTTTAGCTCTTTAACACTTTTTTGTTTAGGAATCACTCATTAGTGTGTGATGTTTACAACCAGGGTAGTGTGAGAGGTTTTCACCCGCCCCATCAATAAATAAACCACAAGAATGAGAAAAAGAGTAAATTAAAAATATTTGAGTTTACGACTGATATTCCCAAACATGAATTTTTTTCTAGGAATACAATGAATATGCTATAGAAAATGGAATATTTGGTAGACATTTTTTTGTACTTTTCTTTGGTACTAGTTCAATGCCCATCTATTTTGACAGGTGAGCTCACAATTTGATGATCACTTGTGGAAGTCTCGCTATTCTACTAAGTGCTTGTTAGCACACCTCCTTACACATTGGTAATGTTAATATTTTTTAATGATTATTTATGGATCTTTTGTCGATAGTTATAAAGAAGAAAAATGATGTTAATAGAATAAGAGTGTTTTGATACTCAAATCACTTATCACCTTACATTTAATATTTAGAGTGGAGGGAAATATAAGATATTCCCCTTTCTTCTCAAATGCACAAAGGAAGGATCCAAATTGATCAACCCAAAAAGGATCAATGCATCAATGAATCAATCTATTGGAAATAAGAATAAAGAAGGGGATCCTAGGTTTCCCTCTTAAAATGTATTATGAAATGAATGTAAATGTGTGATATATTTATAATGATTAAGTATTTGAATTGAAATGGATAGGAGAAATGTACTAACCTTGAAATATTGCATATCAAATAATGTAGTTTTATGGGGTTTGTAGACTGTTTCTGGAAAAACTGAAGTATGATCTGAAACTGAAACACAGAGACGAACAAAACCCAAAAATATTTTTTTGTTTTGATGCCTTCTTATGAAAAAGGTCGACCTTGACCCACAAATGTCAACCCTGACCCAATAATGTCGACCCTGACCTGCACAAGTCCGACAGAGAATCTGTTCGCGCCATCGGAAAGAAAGCCAAAAAGAGTATCTAGATCTGGGTTCAAATCTTCAATCCTAAAACTATACCTGCAAGAAAAAGAGTTTTGTTTGTTGGGGGGGGAGGGGTTTTCCTTAGTCAAACTCTGATTTAGGAATTAACCTTGAAATCAATAATTGAAATAAGAATGCTAGCAAGTAGTAGAATTGAATCGAACAATGAAGCTATGATATTGAAATAGATATGCAATTGTAATTCAAATGTAGACAAATATGTAAATATGAAAGCTTGGACTTAATAGAAACCATAAACCTCCATGATTGTATGCTTGGAATCCACCTTGAAAAGATGATGAAAGAGTCTTGAGGATACACAAAGGATCTTGAAGGAAGATCACACCATCATGATGGCTAGATCTAGGGCTTGAATGATAAATCTTGAATGCTTGAACCAAATCCCTTCAAGGTCTTGAAAGCTTGAATCCTTGATCTTCAATGGAGAATGTGAATGCTTGAGGAGGGAGACTTGAACACCTTGAGAGCTTGAAAACATGTAGAGAAATGGATTCTTGAACTTTTTTCTTCTTGACAAAATCTTGGTTAGAGCTTTTTGCACTTAGAAGACTTAGAGTAAATGAGAGAGAAAGGCTTCATTTTATATGAAACTAGGGCACAATCTTCTAAGGAGGCCAACATAGGAGAATTAAATTCCAATTAGACCCATGCCCCTAGAAGAGGACCTATATTAAATATAATTTAGTATTTACTGCTTCGGAGCCCCAAAATTGCCGACCCAAAAGCGGGAAATAAATTTTGGATGACTTCCGACAACTGACAAATTTCCAAATTTGAAAGGGGGACCCAGGTCAAGGTCAAGATTGACCTTGACCTAGGTACCTAGGTCAACCCTGACCTAGGGGGTCAGAACCCCTGGAAAAAGGGCCAAGTGGGATAGAAGGTGCCCAAAGAGGCCCAATCAGGGTCCTAAACAGGGACAAAAGCAGAAGATGATGTTGAAAGGAGGGGATAGCATGATGGTGGTCAAAAACATCCCCTAAGGAGGGCTAAACATTCTTAACATGGAAGTGCTTCCATTTTAAGATGATATATTAAGCCCCCACTTTAGCGGAAGTATGGAAATCAAACATGCTTTCAATAAAGTTAGAAGAAAGACTCTGGTGGATCACAACAAGGTAGAACATCACTAGGTCAAGGACATGAGCCCCTAGACAAAATATTATAACTCAAAATACATGCATAAAAGATATGGAATATAAAGAGAAATCAATCATAGAAACATTCATGATTACATAAGCAAGACAAGAACAACACTATATATAACATAGCTTCATGATGTAATCCTACTAGCATGAAAGCAAAAGTGAGAAAAGAGATAGTGATTACCTCACCTAGTAAGATGCCCACCTTACCATGAATCACCAAGGAGGGAGAGGCCAACAGGTTCACCCATAAACTGTGCTTGTAATTGTAATGCATCTTCTGACGGCTTTTGAAAATATCCATAGATCCACATTCTTGTATCACTATGGAATATAAAATGTGTGTCCATTCAGGATTTATCAACTTATGTGCGTTACCTTTCGAGGATTTAGCATATTGAAAAATAAAAGGGTGGGTATCTCTTCAGGATTTAGCAACTTGTGTGCGTTACCTTCCAAGGATTTAGCAAAATAAAAGTAAAAATGTGTATCTCTTCAGGATTTAGCAACTTATGTGCGTTAACTTTCAAGGATTTAGCAAACATAAAAGTAAAAATGCGTCTCTTAAGGATTTAGCAACTTGTGTGTGTTACCTTCCAAGGATTTGGCATACTACAAAATGTAAATAAATATAAACTATAGTACAAGGGAGACCCTATATATTCCCCCTCCTTATCATGACTACCCACTAGGTAGGATAAGGAAGAGAAAAGAGGATACCTACTTCACAAGGTAAGGAGATATCCTGCTTTACAAAAATCTACACCATATTCTTAGTGAAGAGTATTGACCTTTACATCTAAGAACATAGATAATCATGAAATGGATATGTCACTTATGGAAAAAGGATCCTCAAAGAGGAAGAGATCTTATCAACAAGAGCCCTACCATAGAGGAGTGCTTAGGATAATGTCATCTTCTAAAGAGAAGAGGGAACAAAGTTTCAATCAACAAGCCCCCTGTAATCAAGAGGAAGAGGAATCCTTGGATGAAGGAATCAAACTCTAACCCAAAGCAAGAGCAAGAGTTTATTAAAAACATAGTTTGCAATATAAAGGAGAGATGATGACCTAGGACAATCACCTCCCATAAGAGGATATCCATAGTCAAAAAATAAATCTTTATAAGGAAATAATTTTATATGATAAACAAATTCCACTAAGCTAAGGAAATTAGATCCTTAGATAGAGGAAGAAGGAAACTACCTTGCCCCCCAGGGGTGAAAGCAAGTGATATATCAAATTATATCAAGAGATATTGTAGCAAAGAGATATCATGTGAGAAGTGAAAAAGTAACCCTTGTGAGGGATAACACATTATTCAGTTTCCAATGTGAGAGATTTATCAACCATAGAAACCCAATGTCAAACAATGAAATAGGTCATAATCAAAGACATAGATCCTTAATTCAAACCAAAATTTTCATGTATGTTGGATATCACCTAATAGATAGATATTGCTTAACCAAGGGAAAGTGGATCCCGAAAAGACAGAAAAGAAGGAGATGGCATCCTTGCCCGCAAGTGTAGGGACAAGGATGAAAGGGGACCTATTATATCACTCACAATAATATGCAAGACAACGAGCCCCCAAATATTAGGCTAACATTGTTTACATAATATAGAGTTCCATAATAGGAACATAAATGTTATTTAGAGAAAATAGGATTGAAATACAACTCATTGCCACATGATATATAAATGATTTCACTATCAATGAGCTGCCTAATCTTATAATGTAAAGCTTGAAATTCATTAGAGTGATCATAAAATCTATGATAGAAACAAAAAGGAAGAATCTTCAAGTATAGACTACGTTTCTTTTTGCGTTTAGGTCTAGTAATTATCTTAGCATGAAGGAGTTTAGGTAGAACAACCTCTTGGTCAAATTACTTCATAGGGTCATCATGTTTTGAAATGTTATTTGATATGTTGGTAACATTGATATGTTGTTGAGGATTAAATCCCAATCCACAAGAAGGCTCATGCCCCCCATTCTGTAAGGGCATTTGAATTCCTTGTTTATGCTGAGTACATCCTTGATTATGAAATCCTTGTTTAACTAGTAAATGATAACCATGACCATAACAAGAAGCCATATGAAAAGAAGTCAATTGAACTCCAGTAGTCACTAAGTTATCATTAGTATGTTCGATAGATTCACAAGAAGTAAAAATAAAGGAATACATCCTAGGAGAAGATGGGGTAGGAGCTTGATGCTTTATAGGATCATTACTAAGAGGGAGAACATTAAGGGAATTCATATCATTTCCCTCTAATGTCTCATTACTAGAAGAAATCCCAAATGGAGGTAAAGAATCTATAATTTTTTCTTCTTTCTCTAAAATGTCTACATAAGGAGAGTGTGTTTTAGAAAAAGAGTCATAATCATGTATGAATATGTCATCCATTAATAAATCACACTCTTGTATCAAAGCTTCTTCACAAGGAGGGGATAAATCAATGTATTTATCCAAGGGTTCATCCCAAAAAGTAGAGTCATTCATAATGACATCATGAGGAAGAGAGTAATCAACATCCAAATCCAAAGGTTCATCCCAAAGAGGAGGATTATCCTCCCTATCAATAAAGTACATCGTAGGAGTGCCTAAAGCTTGATCCCTAAAGGGGGAATAATTATATTCTAAAGTAGGCTCATAGAAAGGACATATATTAGGAGAAGAAGTAACATCTATCATTAACTCACTTATATGGTAAAGGTCAATTGAAGAGATTGTAGAGGAGGATAAAATAGCAATAGGATCAATGGAGATCTTATTTGAACAAATTCCATCCTCACTTCCATGTACCTCATTAAGGGATCTATCCTTTTTTGTAATAAAAGCCTCATCAAAGTATTCAAAACAAAAATCATACATGTTGAACACAATAAAAAATGTAAATGTTTTTGTATTTTTAAAGAAATTTTGTGATTTTTATGAATTTTGAAATATAAATTCAAGAGCATAAAAGAAAACCTACTTTTAAATGCATGCAAATCTAACACCAAAAAATAAAGAGTTCTCTATCGTGGGTTCACCAAAATGTAAAGAAGAATTATGATGTTAATAGAATAAGAGTGTTTTGATACTCAAATCACTTATCACCTTACATTTAATGTTTAGAGTGGAGGGAAAGATAAGATATTCCCCTTTGTTCTCAAATGCACAAAGGAAGGATCCAAATTGATCAACCCAAAAAGGATCAATGCATAAATGAATCAATCTATTGGAAATAAGAATAAAGAAGGAGGTCTTAGGTTTCCCTCTTAAAATGTATTTTGAAATGAATGTAAATGTGTGATAGATTTAGAATGATTAAGTATTTGAATTGAAATGGATAGGAGAAATGTACTAACCTTGAAATATTCCAGATCAAAGAATGCTATTTTCTGGGGTCTATAAACTGTTTCTAGAAAAAATTAAGTATGATCCGAAACTGGAACGCAGAGACGAACAAAACCCAGAAATCATTTTTTGTTTTGATGCGGTCTTATGAAAAAGGTCAACCTTGACCCACAAATGTCAAACTTGACCCAATAATGTCGACCCTGACCTGCATAGGTCCAACAAAGAATCTGTTCGCGTTGTCTAAAAGAAAGTTGAAAAGGGTATCCAGATCTGGGTTCAAATCTTCAATCCTAAAGCTGTACCTGAAAGAAAAAGAGTTTTGTTTGTTGGGGGGGAGGGATTTTCCTTAGTCAAACCCCAATTTAGGATTTAACCTTGAAATCAATAATTGAAATAAGAATGCTAGCAAGTAGTAGAATTGAATCTAACAATGAAGCTATGATATTGAAATAGATATGCAATTGTAATTCAAATGTAGACAAATATGTAAATATGAAAGCTTGGACTTAATAGAAACCATAAACCTCCATGATTGTATGCTTAGAATCCACCTTGAAGAGATGATGAAAGAGTCTTGAGGATACACAAAGGATCTTGAAGGAAGATCACACCATCATGATGGCTAGATCTAGGGCTTGAATGATAAATCTTGAATGCTTGAACCAAATACCTTCAAAGGCTTGAAAGCTTGAATCCTTGATCCTCAATGGAGAACTTGAATTCTTGAGGAGGGAGACTTGAACACCTTGAGAGCTTGAAAACATGTAGAGCAATCGATGCTTGAACATTTTGCTTCTTGACAAAATCTTGGTTAGAGCTTTTTGCACTTAGAAGACATAGAAAAAAGTAGAGAGAAAGGCTTCCTTTTATATGAAACTAGGGAAAAATCTTCTAAGGAAGTTGACATAGGAGAATTAAATTCCAATTAGACCCATGCCCCTATAATAGGACCTATATTAAATATAATTTAAGATTTACTGCTTTGGAACCCCAAAACAGGCGACCCGGAAGCGGGAAATGAATTTTGGATGACTTCTGACAACCGACAAATTTCTAAATTTGAAAGGGGGACCCAGGTCAAGGTCGAGGTCA
>MU224712.1:2708771-2749038 GCA_018584345.1 Thuja plicata
TGTAGGTAATAAATTATAATTAAAAAATCATTATATCATTATTTAGATAAATTGAACTGTAAATTTCATATAAAAATTAAAAGGATTTATATTTTTAGAGTTCTATAATAATTTTATCAATAAGTATCAAATTTATTATTTATGGAAAAAATTACACATATTTATAAAATAAAAATTAAATAGATATGAAACTACATCTTCAAGTTTATATGAGACTAACACCTTGATTAAAAAGTGTCAAAACTCCTTTATGATAAACTATTATAAACATACTTTTATTTTATGTCATTCTAAACTCTAAAAGTTTGACTTTAAAACATACAAATTATTTATTTAATGAAAAAATGGATGTCATTGACATGTGAAGTTAATTATGACAAAACAATATTTTAAAGTATGAAATTTATAAACTCAGAAGTAAACTATAACTAGTAAACACAAGAAAAGAGTAATTTCTTCCACATACATAATTGATACTCCACTTCAACTAACCTACTCTCAAGTGATCTTATCCTGCTATTGCGATATTGGATTGATTCTTTCCTATCTTGATATCTGACTCTTTCCTAAACTGAATTCAGACTCTTTCCTAAACCAATAAGGCACTCTTTCCTCAATAAATAAGGCAAACAGCTTGATTGTAGGATCTAGAATATGTATATGTACCTGTACAGTTTCATAGTAAATTAAGTGAATGAAAAATATTCTTCTCGATTTCTGATTTTTAAGTTGGTATCAGAGCTATGGCTGATTTAGATTCAGAAGTATTTGAGACCAAATTGGCCAAATCTGCTCCCATTATTATTCAATCTAAAGGTTCATCGTTCAAGGCAGGGATTTTACTCAATGAAACAAACTATGATTTGTGGTCTCAAATCATGGAGATGCATATTTCTGAGAAGGAGAAGCTCCCTTTCATTCATGGTAATTCACAGCCACCTACTGAGAATGATGATGGATATGAAAAGTTGTATGTAGACAATCAAAAGGTCAAGAGATGGTTGTTGATATCTATGTCCCCAGAAATTATGAAGGGATACATTTGCTTACCCACCGCTCAAGATATTTGCAAAGCTCTTTCTAAGGCTTTTTATGATGGAGCAGATGAATTGTAGGTGTTTGTCTTGAATCAGAGGGCTTTCTTTGCCAAACAGAATAGCAAAACACTCTCTGTGTATTATGGAGAATTAACCGAGATTTTTGGTGAGTTGGATCATCATGATAAGGTGATCATGGAAAGTGAGAATGATGTTGAATCTTACCAAAAATCAGTTTAGTGACAAAGAGTGCCTTATTGATTTAGGAAAGATTTTGAATTCAGTTTAGGAAAGAATTAGAGTATTGATTTAGGAAAGAATCATAAATTAGTTTAGGAAAGAGTCAGATATCAAGATAGGAAAGAATCAATCCAATATCGCAATAATTTCTTCCACATACATAATTGGTACTCCACTTCAACTAACCTGCTCTCATGCTTTATCAAGTTGTGGAAAGCTTAAACATAGAAGAGAACTAACCATAAAGGGAAATGTGGCAATAAAACCAAGTCCAATCCTGGGATATATAAAGAAAAATCATTCCACTCTCCATGCCACTAACCACTCACACCATTTTAAAATATTCAAGACCATAATTATGTAAGACGTGGAAACCAAGAAAAAGGAGAATTGGTGTAAAATTGCTTGAATAGGAAAAAAAATATCTTCAGGGTCTCAGTGGAAAACTCCTTGTCAACCTCTTCACTCTTACCAATTTGTAAATACAATTGAAATTAATGTCACACATCTCCTTAGCTACTCACTCAACAATTACACAATGAAATGGGAGAGAAGGAATTATAAATAAACACCCTTTCTTTCTCTCTCTCTGAATAATCTTTAGAACATCATCTTCTCATGTTCATTGGTTCTTCTTTTATCTGTTACCACATTCTTCTTGGATCTCTAACCATTTCAAACGAAGTGTGAGAGATAGAGAGCAAGTTAAGGAAGAAAATATTATGTCATTTGGAGGCGAAAACCCATCCAAGAATTGTCAGACAAGAAGTACATTGCTGGAAAATGCATGGTGATCTGTCAACCTATGTGAAAGTGTGGCTTATAGAGTCTATCTTCTTCATTTCCTTCATTAGTATCCTAAGGGGAAGGTGCTTGTCATCGTACCTTAACTAGAATCTCCAATCGATTACATTTTTTGTGTCTTAATTCAAATCTGAAAACATTTATCCAACAAAAAAAAAAGCAAGCATAAGCATTGTCTTCCATATTTCTATATTTCATTCTATATATTATTGAGCTCGTGTTTGATTAAACTTTTGATTTAGAGTTTCAAGCCTAGTCATAAACATCGTGGATTGGAAAACCTTGGTCTCTAGTCAATCGACATGTCAGATTATTTTGTATATATAGTAACATGTTGTAATGGAGAAACCAACCTCCCCCATTTCATCTTATTATGTATCATGTCAGTATTTGAAAATGAAGAAAGCTTACCACGTTTGATCTCTTGATTCTATACCTTAAATCCATAATTTTTATTTGACGTTATGCATAGTTCTTATCTATACAATATCTTGTATATCAAGACATTGTATTATGGAATAACCTTATAAGGATAACAATATCTTAGAGAAAACTCATGTTGCACTTCATTATGTTATCTAATAAAGGATTTATCTTTTATATCTATGGTCATTAATAATCTCAATTAGGTATGGCAGATAGAAAATTCAATTTATGGAAATTAAAAATGGTTGTGGCAAAAGAAAGTAAAAATAAATAAAATATGTCATTTAGCTTAATGTTGATAACTCTTGCTTCCTAAATAATGATATGTAATTGTGTGATCTTGTAGGCCATGAGAGTATGATAATGTAAATCGTAAGATTTAGAAGTCTGAAATATTATATTTCCTTATCATGGAAACACCCATTTATGGAAACTATCTTTTTAGACCTACTTGAAACTCTAGTAAACTTAATTTAGTTTTAGCATTTGTATTAATTTTCATTTCAATCTTGTTGATTTCTACAACCAAGATCCATAAGAGATAAAAAATAATGAAGCACAATAACACAAAATATAGTAAAATTTGACAATCCATTGATTGGAGAAGCAAAGTACCAATAGAAGAGTGATTGGGTTGAATCAGAAGTCGAACCCAACACTCAATGAGTGGTGGTGAGTTGTCTCCCACTAAACTAGGATGAGGTTGTGAAATAGAATTGATATCTCTCTAAACGACTCCTAAATGATGACAACTTGTGTGAACAAGTGTCAAATAAACATGGATGACTAAGTAGGCTTAATAAGCCTAAGTGTAATTAAACTAAATAAATACACTAACACCCCTCTCCCCCCTTAAGCATAATTTAGGAGGACATGATAACAAATTGGTCCTGGCTACTAGCTTCGTGAGGTACCCGTGTAGAATAAGATCTCCCAGAAAAGGAGAAAGATATAAAACCCAGTGGGAATAAACTATCCTCCAAAAAGAGATAAGAATATAAGAAGCCTATAAGCCCCCCAAAGGATGATGTTGTTGTAGATGTAGACCACAAACTAAGAAGTGCTTGTGGCCCTTCCTGAAAAATATGTCTGAATATGACTGTCATCTCCTGAATCATTTAAAATATTAGGACTGTAATCAGGATTTGAAGAGTCTACATCAAGTTGAGAACCCATATGGTGTGTCACACAAGAATCTATAACCGCTTTCACAAATAAGACCCTGTCTTTAAATTTCTCTTTGTCCATAGTAATTTCCTGATTTAAAGAAGATGCTTTGACAAAATTAGTTACCTCAATATTATTCTTTTTTAGTAGAAAAGTGAGGTGGTCAATTTTTTTTTCATGCATTGATGTTCTTCATGATCAATTTTGTTACAAAAGGAATATTTAACTCTCTTAGAAGTTTATTTACTTTGTTGAGATGAGTTATCATTTTCAAATTTGTCAAATTTATCTTTTTTCTTGCATGCTTTGTCCTTTTTAGTGTTCTTTTCCTCTCCTTTAGCATTTTCTTTCTTTTCATTTCCTGTAATTAGAGCTCGTGCCTTAGTAGATTTTACAGTACTCATGTGAATTAACGTTTCTTGTGCCTTTGTAAGATCAGAAATAAAGTTATCAAGTGAGGGCATAGACCATGAGGTACCAAGGACTCTTTTAGAAGAATACAAAGTAGAGACAAATACAAAGAATTCAAAAAACCTAGTTTGGAAGGTACAAAAAGGATTAATTGGTCATTTTTCTTGTCAATTCCACAATTTATTTAAATTGCAACATCAAAGATTTAAATTTAGTGAATAAGTCCTCGAAAGTTAAAAAACTTGAAGGACTAAGACCTAGGAGTTGATTTTTCAACTCATGACTTCCAAGTTCATCAATTTTCCCAAATAGTGTTTTGAGAGCTTTCCAAAATTTGTTGGGTGTTTTAAATTTCTCAACATAAAATACTAATTCAGGAGATAAATTATACATGGAAAGCCAAATTCGTGGTCACACTCAATAAAAAAAATGTGCTTAACTACATTAGGTTATTTTTATGTTCTCATAGTTACCCTAAATTAGCCTTTATTCTTTAGTACAAGAATGATTTTCAACTTCCAATCATGATAATTGAAGAGTGTTAAAGTTTGTATATAGTCACACTAGAATCCATGTTTCTAGACCTAAATTATTGCTTTGTAGAATGTAGAAATGAAGAGAACTGCTTGAGAAAATGTGAAAAATAGAAAACACACAACACCCCCTTGATTATCTATTTGTTCCCCCCTTATTTTTTGTACTTTATAGAAGGAGTGCTTTGTAACCAAACCCAAAAAATTACTTAAAATGAAATTTTATAATGATAGTGTGTGAGTGTGTCTGTTAGATTCATGATTAAAAAATATATACATTTTTACAAAAAAAAGAACTTAATTTTGAGTTACTAAGAAAAATTTATGAGAAAATGAATTTTTGCCTTCTTACAAAATTATTCCTCCTTCGTAAAAATTTATGGTAAACATTTTAGCTTCACCAAAAAAAAGTTGCAAAATAGAAAAATAGAACAAAGTTAAACCCCATTGGTTTAGAAAGAACCAGGGGCTAAAATCCCATATGACCAAGGGTTACAATTCCAATAAACCCCCCCCACCCCCCATCCCAAATGACATCAGCCCCCCCTCCCCCCAAATGACAATAACGCAAAATAGAGCCCAAAGTCAACCATAAATTGATTGGAGAAGCCAAGTACATATAGGAAGAGTGATTGGGTCAAATCAGAAGTTGAATCCAACACTCAATTAGTGGTGGCGAGTAGCCTCCTACTAAGCGAAGATGAGGTGTCAAAATAGAATCGACACCTTTCTAAATGACTCTTAAATGATGAAAACTTGTGTGAACAAGTGTTAAATAAACATGAATGACTAAGTAGGCTTAATAAGCCTAAGCGTAATTAAATTAAATAAGAACACTAAAAAATCCTATAAATATTATAACATCTCTGATATTTGATACACCATTGTAGATAAGAATTGATTAAGTTATTGCCTTATGATAGTGTTAATGAAATTGACAGTGCATATGTTATATTTAATACAATAATAGTTTAGCTCTATAACATTTTAGCTCAAAAACAACCAAAGTTGTTAAAAAAAACTTAGTATAATTTATAAATAATTATACTCTAATATCACTTTTGTAAAATTTAAAATCTCCTGAACTCATCACAGAAAGAATTGAAAGTAAGTCAACAAAGAATTAGCATAAATCATGAAATAGAATAATCAATATATACCATTGAATGATTATATTTATGTCACAATGTGCCTTAAATAAATTCCTACGAAACCCTTGTAGAGAGGGAAATAGCCTAAAAACATTTACAAGGTGGATAGAAGAAAAGTTAAAATGAGTCTCCATATTTATGATTTAGGAAAGAATATACAAATTATCTCTTGAAAACCTCACCATTAAATTTAATTTGACAATTGAGTATAATTTCTTCTATGCTTCAAATAATATAATCTTGGTGTTAAAAAAGGACACCTTCAAAGGTACAATCATGTAGTTAGGGACATTACCTAATTCATGTTATAAAAAAAATAAAAGAAATTTAACCAACCTCTATTGCCTCTAAAACTATGTGAGTAATGCAAGTATAATTAGGTGGTTGATTTTATGTGGATATAAAAGGTTATAAATTTTACCTTAAGTCTTAATGATGACAACTAAAATTAGTTTAGAAATCATTGTGTTAGGAGATACTTACCTACCCTTTAGATAATTAAAATTATTGAAAACTTTGAGCAAAATAAGTTACATCTTGTCACTCAAATTGAACGATGAATTAATAGGATACTTATATTTCCCAAAGTGTTTAATTTATATGTAACTCTTGAATAATTATCTAAAGAAAACTTATTTTATCTATGAATGATTTAAAATGTAATTAGTAGTCATTTATCATATTTTACTCTATGTATAAAATTAATTAAGAAGTTATTATTTTCTATTAAACTTCAACATGCAATCTTTTCTTTGTTTTTTATGGTAAATAATCTAAACTATTAATTTTTGAAAAATGGTTAGAATAGATAAAATTATCTATATGTGAGATTAGTGTCAATTAGTATGTCATTTAACTTTTTTTCATTTTGCACTGTAATGTACATTGATATTGAAATAATTGATATCATCATTTTCTTTTCAAATCTTGAATTTGTTTACAATGAAGCATTGATGCTATATGCTGATTTGAATACTTGTATTTTATTTTCATGTTGGTTAGTAAACCTAAAATAAAGAGGAGAAGACATACAAAAACCTAGTACCATTTGATATAACCTATGTCTATAGCTCTTGCTTATAGATAATGTTGTTGTGATTGAACTACTACATCTATTGCCTAATAAATCTACAACAACGTCCCTAGAATCATCTATATAAACCATTGAGAAGAAATAAGGGTCATTGTGGAGTTGAATCTAAGGAGCAAGAAAACCCGAATAAGTCTTTGATGTATGCAATTATTCAAATTCATTTTTTATTTGTATGATATTCTGTTTTATTTTTATTATATTCTCCTTTATTTTGATACATAGGTCAAGGGTGACATGAACATTTTTCTTTATGAGCTACCCTTACTGCTATGAAATTGTCTGGGACAATGACCCTAGAAAAGATCATGTACCCACTATATAATTTACATTAACCTAGTTAGAAAATAGAACTACATAAGCCTTAATCCCTTTTTGAAAGGGTGTATGTAGGTAGTCTAGAGATGAAGTGTACTTTAGTATGTAGGTAATCGAAAATAATGTTTAGAAAAGTCATAAATTAATAAAGATTTATAAATTAAAGATAGATCATTTGAGTGAAAAAAGTTAGATTAAATTAACTAAGTTAAGATACAACATATTATTCATATACTTGAAACAATCATAAAGGAGATCACTTGTTTCCCTTAGGCCATAGGCAATGGGGATCATTTGAGTGCATACCATTATAGTACATAACATTATTTTTAGATGTTTGTCAAGTCCATTTTTCCAAACTATTGACGGGTGGAGGAGTTAAATATTTACTGTAATCGTCTATACAATATTTGGATGGAAAGTTCATATAATATTGAAAGAGTATACAAAAGAAACCCGTGTTTCCTCTTGCGTGCATTTATTGGGTAAGAAGAAAGTTTGTATTGCTTGCCTTAATTGTGGAAAGTCAGCTATAATTAGGAATAGGAATGGATAAGTATGCGGCTTACCTTGTTAGTTTGTTATATAAATTTAGACAGTTCACAATCTGAGTTGGTCTAGTGGTGAAGAACTTGTTTTCTTAAAAGAGAGGTCAAAAATTCAAATTTCATAAGAAGGTATTGTATATACGCCTCCCCTATGGCACAGTTAAATATGATAGACCTATATTACTGTCATCATCTATAAACCCAAAAAAATGACTAATATCACATACTATAACAAAACTTTCTTTTCAAATTCATATTAGAAATTACATATTAGTTGACTTCTCATCTTCCAGTCACCCTGACCAGATGTTTCTTTTATTTTCACACTAATATTTTGATATGGGTTTTTCTTATTTGCTTTACATAGAAGGTTGCACAGAATTTGCGTTACATAGAAGATCCAACTGCTTGTTAAGGATTTGCGTTACATAGAATATCCGACTGCTTGTAAAGGAAAGGACATACATATTCAAGATAAAGAAGAGGACAATAATTTCATTGGCACCTCGTAGGTTACAGCGTCCATATAGAGTAATCCCATTAGAGAAAAATTAAGAGAACAAAACCTTATCATGCCAATGATACTTTTTCTTATTCATACAAATCTCTCAACAACACAAAAGTTGAAAGACTTCAAACTGTACGGAATTTACAACTATCTGAAATTGAGAAGATATTTCAAATGATGCGTCAAGCTGTGCACCGCGTATTACAATATTTACATGAGTGGATAAGGGGTGATTCTTCTTTACAATCATGTCACCAAATACAAATATATTGCGTAGCTTTTAAAAACTTAGTAATAAATTTATTGAGAAGCCTTCTTATGTAGTCTCGATCTTTGCGGAAGGACATCTGTGAATAATAGTATTACCGATTCGGGTGATCTCTATGCCTCTGCCGATGGGCAGAGTAGTGCATTGGGCACCGAGTTTCCTCTTAAAGCCCTTCGGAAACGCAAAAGTGGCTTTTCTGTCAAATAAATTATCAGCAACCACAACAGCACGACTGGTGTTTACATTCAAGTGCTCAAATAGTCCTCCATAGTCTTCTATCTTGCAGTCAATAACTGCAAAATCTATATTTTTGTAACTGGGAAGTATTTCCTTGGCATTTCCAACAACAAATTCTATAGTATCTTCCAATCCCAGCTCCCTTATTGTCTTCTGAAGACTCATAAGAGTCTCTTCCTTTTGTAAAATACAGACAAGACGGCCCCCAGTTTGGCGAACAGCATTTGCAAGGCCAACAGTGGAGGCTGCTGCAGAAGAGCACACTTCTACAATATTCTGTGAATTCATTCCTGCTGCCAAAGCTGATATCAATTCGCTGCTCTGGGGTTCAGTATTCTCCAGCCATGTGGATTCTCTCTCTGTTCTCTGCAAATAACAAGAAAGTAACGTTAGACTGAGAATTTCTAGGAGCATGAACATGCTGATACTGTTTGTCCCCTGGAATAGAGCTCACAAATTCGTTTGTAATTCGGAACATGTTGGCAAAATGGTCAGCGCTTCTTTTGGGATTCATGACAAGGGACTAACCGCTTCTTGTGGATTCTACAAGTCTACTGGTTATATCGGGCATGGACATATCGATCTTTTGGTACAACCGCAACCACTTTTGGTGCAACGGCAACCACACTTGTAACAAGTGATATCAGAGCTTGGTCACAGGTTTGAATCCTCTCTAGTAACGCTGAGGGGGAAATTGTTGGCAAAATGGTTAGTGCTCCCCTTGGAATTCATGACGACTAACCGGTCTATAAATCTAGTGGTTGCATGGGACATTGACAGATCGATCTTTTAGTGCAACCGCAACCACATCTGTAACAGACCATTAACCTAATTTTCTTTTGGGTTTTTGCTCTCTGACAAAAAAAAAAAATGATCTCTTTGTCAGCAAATGGTCTAATTTTCAGAGCACCCTAATCAATATTGAATGGCCAGACCACTCTACTATAAATTACCATATTACATGTCTTCCAAAGAGTAAAGTTTGGTTAGGATTATGTATATTGAATTGAAAGGATAAAGAGAACTTACCAGTTTAATTGTATCAAGAAATGCATTGATTGCACTATCTGGATGCCAGCCCATCAAGAGACCTTTTTTCCAACCTCTTCAATCTCTCAAATTACAGAGTTCTATAAATGCTTCCAATGATAGTGAAAAGAAGAAACTTCTCAGATGAACGCTTTTGCAGAACAGGGCCAATATACATTTGGTGCACGGGTTATAGATACTTAAAGAAACTATGAGAGGATTAGGTAGTAGTAAGATGAATGATTAAGGCATGGAAGACCTAACTAGACCCTTCGCCCTAGTTGAAAATGACATCAAGGATTATAGAATGGCATGGAGAAAAGAAGTGTTACCTAAAACTCATAAAGAAATATGATGAAGAGATGAGCTCAAAACTTTTTTATATTTTATCGCTAGTGCTAAAGGTTTTCGGCTGTCCAACACTAAATAAACCAGAAGAATGAGAAAAAGAATAGAATAAATTTATTTCTGATTACGACGGATTCCCAGACATGAAATTTGTTCGAAGAATCAAAATGATTATGTTATACGAAACGGAATATTTGGTAGACATTAATTTTGTTTTGTATTTTTTTTTGTAGTACTGGTTCAGTGGCCAGCTATTCCGAAAGGTGAGCTTCGATTTTTAATAGAAAGAAACTGGAGACGACTATATATAAATAAACAACACGATGAAATTTCTCATGATTCTAAGAATTCAACGGTTCTGAGTTAGTCATTAATGATTATGACATTTAAGATTTACGATATATAATACATGTTGAAAATAATAAATTTGTAAAATATTATAATTAGAAATTTAATTGAAAAGGAATCTTTAGCATAACTTATAAAAGTAAATTTTATATAAAATTAAAATGATTTATATTTTTAAAGTTTTATTGTTTTTTATATTTTTAACAATATGTGTGTTTAAGTTACTATTTATAAACGATAATATATATTTAATAGGGTTAAAAGGAAATGTATATGAAATCATATTTTTAAAAGTCATATGAGTCTAACACCTTGACTAATAATGTATATAAAAGCTAGTTGCTAAGTGGTAATATCAATAGAATAATAGAGGAGGAGGATTTTGAACATCTAATTTGCCCCATATATTAATGGAGTTTAGACTTCCTACTCATAAGTTTTATGTTTACCATTTTAATCATGAACTGGAAAAATATGTTGAAATCAAACTAGACAACACTCTTAGTAAAAGGCTACTTGTGAGGAGTAGAGTACTATTGAATAGACTTTACCCTAATTTGTTGTCCACTCTCCTCTACCAACCAAGGAAGAAGCCTTTGATAAAAAAAAAAGTGACCGTAATTAAAATACGTCGACCTCAATTTTTGTTTAGAAGGAGGTGAGTGATCCTGACAAGAGGAGGAAGAAAATTGAATTATTGTCACAACCCATAGAGTGTTTCCTTAGTAGTTGTGTAAAATCTAAAGATGAGTCCCTTCAAAGGAAATATATTTAGCTTGCTCTTGAGATGTAAACAAACAAGACAAGTAGTAGCTTTAGGGAAGAAAAAAAGTGAACATTGTTCTATTGCTTATCATGTTTCAAAAAATTTAGAATTTCTCTCTTTCTAAATACCGACCTTGAAAACATGCCACATATGGTTGAATTTTGTTGTAATATAAGACCATTATCTTAAAAGATCTATATGTTAGATTAGAAGTTCTGATAAGAAAGGAAAAAACAAACGTAAATTTGGTTGCAATATAAGAGCAATATTCGAATAGAACCATATGTAAGATAAAAGATTCTGATAAGGAAGATGAAAAAAAAGAAACGAATCTAATCTCTGGAGCAAAAGTAAAATAGGTTCTTAGAGTATTTCATCTAGGACCACAAAAGAGATGACAAGAGCCATGAATGCTCATAGAACTAATTGGAATCCCACTTAGAAGGAGTGTAAAATAATACACTATGATAACACTCTTCACACATTTCTTGCGAGGTTAAAAAGACATATTTTTCCCTCATATGCTAGCTTCTTATACAAAGCAAGTTATTATTTCTTCTTCATTGTTTAAGTTTAATTTTCTTCTACATACACACAAGCACGGGTCACTCTAATACTATTATGAGAGAGTTAAAAAATTTATTATTATTGATATTTTACCAAATAGATGAATGTATATATAAAGGTTAAATGTTAGTTGCAAGGCATAATTCAAATTTTTTGAATGTAGTTCCTTGGAATAATTGTCTAAAACTATATGCTCTCTCCCTAAACAAAGGACAATGTTATATGTTAAGATCATGAGGTTACATGGAAAACAAGATAAAAACCATAAGGCTCAAAATTGTACAACAAAATGTCTTTTCTTATAAATACCTACAATAGGCTCCTTCTACATGACCTTAAATATTTCTTGTGTTTTCCTTTGGTGTTTGATCGCTCAGAGTGGTTCATAACCTTCAAAGTCCCAACGTGGGCTGACACGCGTCAGGCCGTCAGAGTTTCTAATCATTGCATGAGGAATGCACCTATCTAAGTTTCTTCCAGTGTGCTACGTGTCCCCTGAACACCCTTGCTTCAACAAGGCCCACCGACACATTTTTAGAGAATATTCTTTCCTGGAAGGAACTCCATGACTAACATCTTTCTAGAAAGTTATTCTATTTTCAACACTCTGATTGACTTGTGCAATCATGGAATCTTAGATCAGGTCGTCATGGTTTCATGGTTGAGCCCAAGTGGAGGGTATTCTATGATAAACTAATCAAACACAAGCATTTGCCTGCAACATAGGGAATTGAGTGATCCATCCCATATTTTTTAGCATGTCCATTGTTTGTAACAAAATTGTAATCATTTCAAGATTACCTGAACCAAGAGTTGTTCTATAAAGACCTGATGATTTATAAGTTGATGAGGTTGGAAAATATTGGACTGTGGCTCAATAGACGAAGAAATAAATTGTATCATTTGTAGAGGTTTTTTTCTTTTCTGAGAACAAGATCTATGACTTGTAGTTCAAGGGCATATACTATAGTATATACTTTCTGGGGCATTGTCTCTCTCCTTGACATGTTTTCTCTTAAGAAATCATGTGAACTGTGTACTCAATGCCTTTTCCTTTTTGTTAATCAACATGTCATCTGCTGAAATCTCATAGTTCTTGTCCTGACTGTTTATGTTTTCTACAGTGTGCTCCTCTGGAGGAAGGTTTTTAGGAAGTGAGGTCTTCTCTTTCAACTCTTATTTGAATTATGTTTTTCTGCCTCGACATAGTGTCCAATATCGTGTCCCTTGTTGATGAGACATGCACATGGTTTAGGAGTGATGTGCCTTAATTCAGAGCCTTATAGATGCCTCCCATGAAAGGATATAAATTTGTGATCTCATTCTCCTACCAACAATGAAGGGAGCCTGGTACATCACATTTTTAGTCCATAACAACAAAAAAATCTATCCAAAGAAGGCCGAACCCTTGCAAATACCACTTGACAAATTTTTATCCCACCCAACAAAGCTTTGATTTTCCACTTCTCCTCCCCTTAGCTTATGTTGTTTCATTAAAGGTGATTTTTCTCCCTTTTCTTAAAAACACCAACCATGAAGAGCCAAATTCTAAAATCCTAGAGGTTGTGTTTTAGAGCACACCCTACAACACTTATAGAACTATCCCTTGATCCTCGACATGAGCCGCAAGTCATGAGATCAACATTTTTTCCTTGCAAGCTTGGTAGGATAGAGCTAAGCGCATCTACCAAATTCAGTGCATGATTTGGCCTTTTTTAACGAGAATACAATAAATGAGTGCACACAGAAAGTAGTATTTCACATCTAGTTAGGGTATGTTCCAAAATTACTTCAATTTTTTTATTAGGTTGCTCCTAAACCTTGTGATGTGGACCTAGTTCACAGTGCTCGGGAGATGTTGCTCGATCATTAATGTGAGTTGCATATTATTGAGCTTGAAAGGAAGCAGAGTGTCCTTTGGCATTCCTTGGCAGTAGTGGATGCCTCTTCCAAGGAACTTTATTTGGTGGAAGAACCTATCATCAAGGACCATGTCATACATGAAGAGGTTCCATAAGTTTCATGTCCAACGGGAGATGAACTTGTTTGGAGCAATTTTTTAGATTTCTCTTTCCAGTCGTTGATGATGGATATAATTTCACTGTTCAAAGGAGGTCTAGTTGTTTGTCCCTAAAAAAAATAATGAACAAGGTTGGCAAGACCCACAACTAACATAGTTGAGAAAGGAAGTGATGCAGGAGCATCCTGGGTGTAAGGGCAATCTTGCATCACCCAAAAATATTTATGTTTTCTTTTCAATAAGGGCTACCTTGTGCAGAGCTGCTATTTATGGAAACTTGCTATTTTTAGTAAGTTGGTCATACGATCTCGAAATGTTCTGATTTTGCATGTGGAGGTTCATCTCAGTCATATCAGCCTGCTAGTAAAGTTTCATGGCTAGATCAGGTCTAGTTTTGAAGATATTGAAAAATTTCGGTATTGAAAACAGGGTACAGAAACTTCGAGCTCAGTTTTGAAGGCTTTAGAGGCCCCGGATGAGGTCAAAACTTGGACTGAATGAAGTTTGCTTACTTTAAATGTTGTAGAGCGCTTCGTGGGATTTCTGAAATGGGGTTATAATAGTCAATCGGGTCAACTGGTGATGACTTATGGTCTCCGAAAGTTGGGCCACCTGAAATAACAGAAAATAATTTTCCTTCAAAACTTTTGTTCGGGTTTCAAAAGTTATTTTGAGCCGACTTTGATGTACTAAAATGAAAAATAAAATAATTCTAAGTTTGGTCGGCCCTAAGGGCTAAATTTCTAGAACCTTCTCGGGCGGTGGAAAGTGCCTATATAAAGAAGGCTCGTAGTGTTGTCTTAGGCAGTTCGAGACAATTCTGGGTAGATCTGGGTAATAATTTGAGGCTTTGTCCTACAGAATATTTTAAGGGGAATGCCCATGTGGCTTTGCATATTGTAATTTTGAAAGTTTGTAATTCCGCATTTGTGGAGATAACAAGAAGTCCATTTTCTGTTCTTGCAAATTGTTGTTGCTTCTCTATTTCTGTTATGTGTTTGTGGTATTAAGGGGAGCGCCCTTCATAAGGAAGATAGCTTTCTCCTACTACATACAAAGGCTAACGGTCTGAGTATTCTCTTTTCTGATCTCCCATGTTTCGTCAAGCATGACAAGATTCTTATTCTAAAAGTGTCAGAAGTCGCAGAGGCTCCTTTGGAGGAAGCATCACTTTGGAAATACCCCCCTGAGCCCCTCAGTGAGAAAAGAGAAGAAAAAAACAATGATATGGTAATCTGGGATGAGATAGAATCCTTTTGCACTTCACTTGATGAACGCACTCCAACCGTTCAGATAGAGTCATTCCCTACATCCCAAGAGGAAAAACCATAAATTTACTGGCCTCAAGAACACATCTACGTATATCCCACTATAAATCATTGACAAGGGTCCGCAGGTGCCCAATTAGGTATCATTCAGAACCATTTACTTGTCAGCTTGTCAAGGTTATGCTCACACCAAAGCAAGGTTATGCTCACACCAAAGCATGAAGAGAGACTTGTCAAAGATCTTGAGACTTTGTCTCTTGTGATGTCAAAGGAAGTAACCAACTTGAGTCATAATATCATCACCTCTAACATATCACACCAAAGAAGGGTAATACCCAAGATACCTTTATTTTGCAATAATTTTTTGGAGCCATTAATTGCAAAGAAAAAGCTAGGCCATGAGAGTGGAAACTTCCTAAGCCCAATAAATGGCTTCTTGTAAAAAGCTTAGGCTCTTAGTTAGTATAAATAGTAAGGTTTTACTTTGTTTGATGTGTTTCTAATAAGCGCTATTGCACACTTGTGACATATTTTTTTTGTCCCATATATAGTCATCAGTCCCTTGTTAGTTGCAAAAGATCTTTCATGATTATTACCATCATTCGTCAAATTCCTAAGTTTTAAGTGATGATTTTATTTTATGCTGCACTAATTCATTTTGTTTGATAAAAAGAAAGTGTGCCAATATAGCATGGTTTTCCCATACTTTTCCCACATGTTCTTAGAAAGGTATTCTTTGTTTCATCGTTATTTTGTGTATGATGACAAAGCCCCGTATTATGGTATTTCAATTCTTTACATAAAAGTATTAAAGGTTCATTTTGAGATCTAAAGAATTGAGCACTTCAAAGAAATAAAATACAAGAAAATCATAAATGAACACCAAGATAAGGTGAGTAAAATTAATATATTATATTTATCTATGGTATCTTTCTAAATTTTAAACTTTTGCAAAAAACAAAAAAAAAATGATATTTTCTTCATCATTTATATCTTATATATCATAACATTTTTTTAAAGAAAAATAGTTTTTCAAGGCATGGGCCAAGCGTCTCCAAAAATTGGTCCTTCATCTCTTGATTCATCTTTGCCTTCCCCTACATTTTTTCTGAGTAATAAGACTCTCATTTTCTTGATTGAGTGGGTGAATCCTAGGCTTTCTCAAACAAAGCCCTTGGGTAAAATTATTCTACCTTCTACTCAACCATATCTTCATTGGGGTCCAGATATTTTTTCATAAATTTGACCCCATGTCACACATAGAAATGATGGATATTGAGAGGCCACTAGCACAAATTCATAATGAAAGGAAAAAAATAGCACATCTTCTCCCATCTCGAGATAAATCTTCAAGTTCTTTGTTAGTGCCTACCTGACATCGTCTCAAGCCACAACAAGCACATCCTCGAGCCCCGTACAATGAATTCTGCCAAGTTCATATCAACTGTAAGAAACTCTATAACATCCCTAGACTCTCCCTGGTTTAGAAAAGAGCCTAAAAACCTAGATGAAATTTATGTGTTTGGCTGATAACGGTTCTCATTATGCATAAAGTCTTCCCCTAGTATCTATTCTAGGCCAGTGAGAACTAATTTTTCATCCATCATAATCAATACGGCCAGCCTATCGTAGTTTATGAGTCCTCGGAAGGGTTCTCGGGGAAATGGGAAGGTCAATATCACAGGAGTGTTTATACTTCTATGCTAATTTGGCTAAATCCTTCACTCTCGGCTCTCAAGATTTATTGAATTCTTATGCCACCTTTCAAAGACGGTGTTCTTTTTATAGAGCAGTCCACCATCTTAGCAAATATTTTGCATTTTCTTGGCATCAGAAATAATGTCACATCAATTTGAAAAAGTACCTTTCTCATTTTCCAAGGGCTTCAATCTATTTATTTCTGGAACCACAGGCCAATGTTTTGGCTACTAATAGTGTCATTGGAGGAAATCCATACTCCTTGAATGATGAAAAAAGGTAACTGCATTTACTCACGACTTAAAATGAAAGATTATTTTTTATATATCTTTGTGTACTAATACATTTTTCACAACATTTACCAGTAATATCTGGCATTTCATGAAATTAGTGATATCTAGCTAGATTTTGCACACTTATCTCTTAAATACCTATACTAATGATGCTGAGATGTCCTCCCTTTGTCCGCTAGCTGAAAAATGAGAGAGTGTTTTGTTACGACCTTGACAGCTAACCTAGAAGGATGATATCATAATTGGTCTTGCATATTACATCCAAGGAGGCAAAAAATTAATATAAAAGAAAAATGTTACAAGAAAAAGAAGAAAAATGCAAAACTAGGTCATTTTAACTACTCTACCAGGGCTATAGATGTCTGGATGGCAGTAGAGAAATGTTAACAATTATCAAGGCATTAACCTCACCAAGGCTATACATGTCTGACTGGCAGTGAGGCTCTATCCGGTTGGCTATGGAATGTGACAGGAAAAATCAAGAGCAAGGAAATAAACAAGAATCCAAGAGAGTTATTTGAAGAGAATATTGTTACCATGAGAAATGCATAAGCATGGAGCATACACCAAAAGAGCCAAGACAAGGATACAAGAATTTTTGAAAGGGGAAAAGAAAAGGAAAATCCCTTGTGAATTAAGAGAGAGAGAGAGAGAGAGAGAGAGAGAGAGAGAGAGAGAGAGAGGATACCTTGGTTTATCCTAAATTAAATAAATACAACCAATGAAAGATTAAATATTCTAACACCCTCCTTTAAGCTTTACTTGGGGATTCTACATCAATGGGTATCAAACCTAAATTTTTACAATGAAATTGAAATTTCTCTACAGAAAGAGGCTTTGTCAAAATATCCACAAATTGATCTTCTCCCTTGCAATAGATGAGTGATACTTGCTTATTTTCAACTTGTTCTCTAATGAAGTGATGTTGTAGAGCAATATGCTTGGTGTTAGAGTAATCATCTTTTATGCTTATTAATTAAATCACATTGGTTTAATTAATTAAGTTGTTTTATTACTCTTATTGCTTAAGTTGTCTCTTAGGTGCATTATAATTAATATTTATATTAATTATTAATGCGCAACCTAGCTTTTATTTCCTTTAGCGTTTTGTTCACCTTTTTAAGGTCGAACTTGTAATTATTGTTTCATAACTTGGAATATAATTTTGCTCTCACATTTTTGAGTACTTATGAAATTTTGTTTTTCTTTCTTTCAGCTCCTCTCTTGTAATAGGTATTTGCATGCAGGTGCTCTTCGGATTCTACGGATTTGTATTACTCAAATCCTACATGGTATCAGAGGTGTATTGCTTTTTCTTATTTTGGTGTTTTCAGAGGCAGTGATTCGAAGGAGAAAATCTTACCTTTTTGGGGGTTTTGTCTTCAAACTGAAGGTGAAGAAATTTTTGGTGCATTTTGGGCTCAAACAGACCTCACCACCATGCGCAGAAGGCCCAAGAAACTATATTTTCATATAATTTTTTTTTCATTTTGGCCTCTGTAACCTCTAAAAAAAAAAATCTGCCTCAAGGCACACTTTTCAAGGCACAAAATACCATTACATATATATATATATATATATATATATAACGCGCTTTACTGCACAGTAGTTTCACTGCCACTACACAGCCACAGTGTAGCCCGCACCTAGCCTCCACTAGCGGCCCGCCCAAGAGCCAACGCAGCTCACCCGTCGCCCAAGCTCTGCCCCTACATCGCTGCTCCCTTGCAGCACCGCCCGCCAGTAGAGCAGTTGCTGATGTCACTCTCTGACAGGTGACGTCAACACTCTCTTGGAATTTTTTTAAATTTTCTAGCGACTGGATTTTGTTTTCTGGTGATGACATCATCATGACATCAACAACAGGCTAGTGATGGTCAAACGATTGTCAAATTATCTGTAGTGCCTGGTGACAGTCATTTGGACATCAAATTTTTTCCAGTGACTGTGTTTTTCCAGTGAGTTGCTCTTTGTGACCTCCTATCAGTATTTTGGCCATAACTTGAGCATACGATATCATTTTTAGGAAAACAAGAGATCACCAAAAATCTCTTTCCAATCCGCATACCACTAGGTGGGTTTTGTATGCAGATTTGGGCGTTTGAATACTTGACTTTAGCGTTGAAGTAGAGGCTTCAGTTTCTTCTCTCTCTACATCTACCATCTAGGATTTCTTCTTGTGTTATGTGCTCTCTAAGTTATTTTTTGGTATATGGAGGATAGTATACTACATTGTGGGGGGTGCATTTTACTTTCTATAATTTACTTCAAAAAGACCCTTCTTCTTACATCTTCTTTCTCTCAATGTCGGACCCTTCAATGGCCTGACTGACACCACATAACTACCACACTTGGAAAGTACACATGACCAGGCTACTCATGCCACATGGCTTATGGTCTTGTCTGGATGAGAATCAACCTATTATATAGCGTCCTTTTGAGATTCTTGAGCACAGGAACAAAATGGATGAAGCCATGGTTGACTTAATAGCTCTAAACATTTTAGATAGTCTCATGTTTCACTTGGAGAGCTTTAACACTCCTCCGGCCATTTGGGGAACATTCCCAGAGTTGTTTGGCACAATGAATGAGTTCCGGGCACTATAGCTTGATGTAGAGTTGACCTCTTTGACTCCTAACAGTTTTCCCATTATTGAGGACTTCTTGATGATGCCCAAGTCTCTGCATTCAGTTTTACATGGATGTGGGAAGAACAAGTCTGATGATGAGTGTATCTTTCTGATACTCTCAAAGTGGCGAGGATAGTTTCATATCTTCTCTTCTACTTTCTACTCCACTATGGATGCTTTGGGTGTTAGGCACACTATGCCTTCTTTTGAGGCTTACTATGATCAGTTTAAATGAGAACAGGCAAAGATCCAGCAGATGGATGCTTCTGGCTCTATGAGAAAAGAATTGGTAGCTCAGTCTTCACAGGGGAAACCAAAATAGAAAGCCAAACTAAAGAAAGATTCAGTAGGCAGTAAGTCTACCTCCAAACCTACTCATAAAATTGATTCAAAACCTCCAGCTCACCCTTCAAAGGGTAAATACTCTTTGAATTCTACTGAGTCTTCCTCGAGGACTAAGAATAAAATAGGTGAAACCTTTAGTTTTTGTGGAAAGGATGGACATCCTGTTTCTAGATGTTGGAAACTCTTGGAGGATTTAGAGGAAGCCATGCAAGAGCATCACATTTCTTCTCCTTGGTCCATATCCCCCCTACAGGGAAATTTCATGCTCTTACTACACGAACTATGGCTTCTGGGCCCACCAGGATTTTGGCTTCTGGTGCTTCTCACCACATTAATCACACTCAGCAGTTGGTCACCTCACTTTCTCCTTGTGCTACTTCACCTGATTTCTCTTGGGAACTCATCACATCTTTCAGTTTTGGGTTCTGGATCTGTTGCATTAGCTAGGGGTTCTCTTCAGGATGTTCTTGTAGTTCTTGATATCTCGACAAACCTATTGTCCATCTATCATATTTTCCACTCTGGCTCTGGTAAGACATTTGAGTTTTCACCACATGATGTTTTTATTCAAGACCTCCATGATTCTGATTCAATTGTGGCTACTGGGAGTATCGTCCTTGCATTCCTCTTATATAGATTTGATGGATTTGAGCCTTCTGACAGTACAAGTTCTTCTCTTATAGCACATGTAGATTCAATGAGTAGGATCTGGCATGAGAGTGTTTCAGCCATGTCAATTACATATATCTTCAGCAGATGAGCACACAGGCACTTTTTCTTAGGCTTCCTCAGATTTCTTGCACTGATGGTGTTTGTTAGGGTTGTGTACTTGGAAAACAACATAGGGATCATTTTCCTCAGGGATGAGCTACTCATGCTTTGGCACCACTGGAGTTGATTCATAGTGACCTCATGTCATTTCCTACTCCTTTTTCTGGTGCTAGATATGTGCTCACTTTGATTAATGACTTCTCTAGACATACATGGGTTTACTTTCTTAAGTACAAGTCTGATGTCTTTGATTCATTTCAAATCTTTAAGACATTTCTGGAGAAGCAATCTGGTATTTCTATTAGATGGATACGTACAGATAATGGGATGAGTATGTGTATCAATCTTTCAGAGATTTTTTCTGTGAACATGGTCTATAACATCAGTTCTTGGTTCCCTACACCCCTCAGTAGAATGGTGTGGTAGAGAGAAAGAAACAAACACTTCGAGAAATAGAAAATTGTATGATTCAGTCAGGGTCCATGGATTTGTCTTTTTGGGCTGAGGCAGTCAATTGTGTCAACTATATTCAGAATCAGATGCCCCACAAGGAAGTTCAACATATGACTCCTGAGGAGGCTTGGTCTCATGTCAAGCCTGATGTATCTTCATTCCAAGTTTTGGTAGTGAAGCATGGACATTTATACCTGATACTCAGAGGAGAGAAATGGAGTGGAAGAGCCGACACCTCATTTTTGTTAGCTACTGCAAGGATGTCAAGGTGTACAAGTTGTTTGATCCTGATTCCAGAGAGGTCATGTTTCAACGGGATGTCTAGTTTTATGAGTTCCTTCCTATAGTCAATACATTTTCTCCAGGGTCTACTTCACTTACCACTATTCCCTAATCTCTTCCAGCTTCTTTTTAGGATGATTAAGATGATGATCTTGGTGATCCCCATTTACCTCCACCACAAGATTCTCCACAGATGTCTTGATGGGCTTGTGTTACTGTTGAGGCTGTAGGATCTCTGGCAGGTGACCCTTCATCTTCCTGTCGCACCCGGTCTCATATTGCAGGTTCTAGCATTCTGATTCATGCTATTTGTGGTGATCCTAAGACTTTTTCAGCTGCAACAGGACATTCTTAGTGGGATAGTACTATGGAGGAGGAGTATTATTCTTTGATGAAGAATCATACATGGGATCTTTGTTCTCTTCCTAAGGGAAGAAATTTAGTGCGATGCAAGTGGTTGTATCATACTAAGTTTTCTGTTGATGGCTCTATTTATAAGTAAAGGCATGTCTATTTGTGAAGGGTTTTTCACAGGTTAAGGGTATTGATAAAACTGAGACATTTGACTTTGTTGCCAAGATGAATTTTATTCAGCTTGTCTTATCCACCATTAATAAAAGCACTTTTAACATCCATTTGGTGAATAGGCCAATTCATTTTAGAAGCTAAAGCAAGAACAAGTTTAATAGTAGGCATTTTAGAAACAGGAACAAATTTCTTAGTATAGCAACTAGTCTAGCTTTAAACTTACTAATTTCATTATTGCAATTTAATTTTGTTTTCTATAACCATTTGCATGAAACCAAATTCTTACCATGAGGTAAACTAACTATATCCCAAGTGTTATTACAGATCAAAGTATCATATTCTTCTTTATAGCTTTTTTCCAATGAGGTTGTATTTTAGCTTGTACAAATGTTTTAGGATCATAAGTATGCATAATAGAAGATATCAAAGCATAATTGCAATACTAAACTCTCCTAGGTTTAAGTCCACCCATTCTAGTAATGTAATCATCACTTTCATAAAGTAAATTTTTAAACCAAATAGGATTTCTCTTAAAACTAATAGACTCATCACTAGATGAAGAATCATGAGGAGTAGAGTTAGTATTCTCATCATAACTATCACTAGAAGGAATAGAAATAGATTGATGAAGAGCGGGGTTTAGAGAAGGAGGTTGGTCCTCCACAACCACAACTCTACTTCAACTAAATTTAGTATCTTACACTTTAGAACAATCATGAACTCTATTTTCTGCAATACAAAGATCTCTTGCAACTTGAACTTTGTTAGTAGAAGGATTATAAACTCTATATCCTTTAGTTTTTTATTCATACCCAACAAATGTATAAGGTGAAAATTTAATATCTAATTTCTACCTCTCTTTTTTAGGTGTGTGAACATATAAGAAATTGAACCAAAAATTCTAATATTTTCCAAATTGGGCTTCCTACTAGACCGAGCTTCTTTACGAGTTTTATATTTTAAATCTTAATTAGGAGTCCTATTAATGAGGTATGTATAAAAATTCATAGCTTCGGCCCAAAACTTATAGAAATATTGTTAGAATGTCATAAACAATTAGCCATTTCAAGAATAGTTCTATGCTTCCTTTTTGCCACACCATTTTGTTGTAGTGTATAAGGAATGGTAAGCTCATTTTTTATACCAAAAGATTTAAATTTTCATATTCCTTCCCATTGTCATTTCTAATAATTTCAATTTTAAAAATAGATTGTCTTTCAATAAACATAGGTAATTCAGAAAACATATTAAGAACTTGATCTTTACTATGCAAGAAATAGATCCAAGTTCTTCTAGAAAAATCAGCAACAAAATTAAGTGCATACTTTGAGCATTGGATGGGGTTATTCTCCATGGGTCACAATAGGTCACTATGAATGAGGTGAAACTTATGATGTTCCCTCCAAGATAAATGATGAGGAAAGGGTTTCCTATTCATCTTACCACTCATGCAACTAGTGCATATAATTTTGGAAGGAATAATCTTAGGCAATCCATCAACCATATTTTCTTTTTGCATCAAAGAGATATAATCAGAATATAAATTTCCGAGCATGTCATGCCATACATTAAAACCAATATTAGCATGCAATGAATACCTTGATGTGGAAAAATCATAAAATTTAAATTAGTTCTCATGATTCATTTTGGCATTAGCAATAAATTTGTCAGTTTTAGGATCAATAACATGACACATATGCTTATGAAATTCAACCTTATAATCTTGACATAAAGTTGTATAGTCGGAAAATGGAATGACTTCCATGGTAGACTAGTTTAGCCTTTTTGGTAAGTGGTTTGGGGTCATTTCAAGTTCCTTGAATGGGTTCCTAACTTTGATCTCACTTTACCCCCTGTTCTGCCCCATTTCAACTTTTTGCAACCTATTCCTAGCACCCCAGACTGAGAAAATGGAACTTTGGCCTTAAGGTCAAGGTCAACCTTTTTGGGTCAAGGTCAACCTTAACCTTAACCTAGGTCAAGTTCAACCTCGATCTTGACCTAGGTCACAACTGAACTTTTTCAGGTCTGGGGCCCAAATTCCATAATCTCAGGGTTTCCGGATGTCGGTCTTTGGAAAAAGTTAATTCCTGCTTCCGGGTCGGCTGTTTCTGACTTCGGGACAAAAAGTCCTAAATTATATTTAACATAGGTTCTCTTCTAGGGGCATGGGTCCAATTATAATTTAATTCTCCTATGTCGGTCTGTCTAGAAGATTGTGCCCTAATTTCATATAAAAGGAAGCTTTCTCCTCTCATTTTCTCTAACCATAAAGAAGGTAAGCATAATCAAGAATCATAAAACTTTCAAGACTTGAAGAGTGAATTTCAAAGGTGAAGAAGCGAGATTTGAAGCAATCCAACTAGTCATTGAATCATTCATCCATTCTCAAGCACTTCTCAAGCATCCATTTTCATCAAAGAGATCCATTGGTGGCCATTGAAGGATTCAATCTCCATGGAGCCCTCTTGTTGAAGATTTCTCCATCTACATTCCTCCAAGCCTCTTCCAATTCAAGAACCCATTCAATATTGGTGTTGAAGATCTACAATAAATTGATTGAATACATCCAAAATTCTACATTCTATATTCTACATTCATTTTGTGCATCCATACTTGTGGATTCAAGGATTCGAATCCTCCACAAGGACTTTTACATGAGCAAGGTGAATTGTTTCATTTACTTTGTTTATCTCTACAATTTCAATTATATATTTGAGGTTAATTCCAAAACCGAGGTTTGAATAAGGAAAAACCCTCCCCCAACAAATAAACCCCTTTTTCTTGCAGGTATAGGTTTGGAACAGCAGATCGGGATGGAGATTCATATACCCTTTTTAGAAAACTTTCGGGATCCAAAAAAAATTTCAGTCTAAGACTTTTTAGGTCGATTGTGACCTAGGATGCGATCATAAATTCTATCAAATGGTGAAATTGAATTGAGGGTACAAATCAAAATAGTCTCAGAATGAAAAATGATTTCTGGGTTTTCTCCGTCTCTGCGTTTCTATTCCAGATTTGGTCTCAGATTTTCCAAAAACTCAACAAAGGCTTCAAAAAACAGCATTTTTTGGATCTACAATATTTCAAGGTTAGTGCATTTCTCCCATTCAATTCAATTAAGGTTTCAATCCATCTAAATCTAAAATAAATTTCAAATTAATCACTCAAACCCAGGTACTTAAGATCTTCCTTCCTCATTCTTGTTTCCAAATGATTGATTCATTTATGCATTGATCCTTCCTTTTGGGTTAATCAACATGGATCTTTCATTTACATATCTAAGGATATAAGGAGAACATCTTATTTACCCCCATAACATATTTAAATGGAAGGGATTTTATGTTAAATGAACACACACTAAACAACTCAAACACATTATGTTATCCTTTACATTTTGGTGAACCCGTGATAGACAACTCTTTCTTTTTGGTGTTAGATTTACATCTTTTATGTTAGATCTTGCATGCATATTAGATTAGCTTTCTTGAATTTCCTTTCAAAAATTAAAATCAAACTCTTTGTTTTCTAAATTAGCTCATTTACATTTCATTGGTGTATGAGCTTTACCACTACTAGTCCTACTTATAGTATCCCGGTTAGAAGAAGCCATAGACTCATGGGTTCCTTCGATTCCAAATCTTCCTCTCCTTGTTGTAGGATCCTGGATGAAAAATTGAATACTCTTGATTCCAATCCTTCTATGGAGCATAACTCTTCTCACTCATCTCATGATGAGGAAGATACTTTAAGAGTTCCTCCTAAACAAGTGCAAAAGCTTTCAACCAAACTTGATAAAATGGGAAATTGGCTTATTCAAGATAACCTTAACCAAGATTTTATTCAATCTATAGAGGCTCTTAAGAAATTCCTCCGTGATAGTGATCAAGGTGTTAATTTCTTGCATGGTATCACTCATCTTGTGCATTCAAATGTTAAACCTTTAGCTCAAGAGGCTCAAGATCTAGGATATACTCCTCCTATCATTAGTCAAGGACCTTCTTCTATTCCTTTACCTAGCATTTCTACTTATACTCCTCCTCTGATGACTACATCTCTCCCAATTTCATCTATTCCTGTGAGTGTTCTATAGGTATCTCTACCTACCTCACAACCTTCATATCATAGTGTACCTTTTACCTATACTAATCCCCTTCCAATTGTGGTTCCAAATGTTCCACCGGTTGTATTTTCTATTCCTACTGCTTCCTACACTTTTCCTAGTGTTCCTATTGTTTCTATGTCACCTATGTCTTCTATTGATTCCATAATTATTAGTTTGGCTCAGATTGTGTCATCTTTACAACAACAACTTGTATCCTTATCTCAATCCAAGTTTAGCATTCCTTCATGTGACATGGGTAGTCTCTTATCTTTAGACATTATTCATGCTACTGTTCCTCAACAAGCCGATATGCCTCATCTAGAGAACTACAATGGTGAAGGTGATCCTGTTACTCATGTTAAAACATTTCAAATCCTCTGTAGTGATTATGGTCATGACCATAGGATTTTAGCTAAACTATTTTCTAGAACCTTTCATGATAAGGCTTTTCAATGGTATTTTTCTTTACCTCCTTATTCCATTGATTCTTTTCCTAAAATTTCTAACACCTTCATTCAACAATTTTAAAATAACATTGGTCCGCAAGTTTCCTTAACTGATTTAATGCATTGTAAACAAAACATTGAGGAAAAATTGACTAATTTCATAGGTAGATTTAAGCATTTGTATGCTCAAATTTCTTATCTTGTTCCTGATATTGATATTCAACACATGTTTATTTCAAATTTACAAAAGGATATTAGAGATAAGATTCTTCTTACTGAATTAACCTCTTTCCAACAACTTTGTGCATCACTTCATCATTATTAGTTACAAGTGAGTCAATTTGAGAGAAACACTCCAATGGCTCCTATTCCAGTTGATAAGAGTGACAATGCTCCTAATCCTAATAAATTTAATAAACCTAACAACTACATCAAGATTAATAAATAGATGGATGTGGTTGCTGATCAAGTTGTTGTTGCATCACATAATGCCACTTCTGCATCCACTGCTTTCTGAATGAATCATACATTCACTCCTCTTTCAGAATATTTACATTCTATTATGAGTAGGTTGTTAAGTGCTAATATGATTACCTTGCATCCTATTCGACCTCTCCTTCCTACTACCATAGCTTCAAAATCCTTTGATTCTAAAGGTTTTTTCCAATACCATCGCCAGAATGGCCATGATACTGAAAAATGTTATTCTCTAAAGCATAAGATTCAAGACTTAATCGATTAGAATGATTTATATGTTGATAATTTTGATGGTAATGGGAACAAATCTATCTCTCCTCCTAATGAAAACCTTCAAATCTACACCAATCCTCTACCTACACATGATACTAATACTATCGCTCAACCATATTCTATGGATATCATTTATGATTCAAAGATGGACGATCTTAATCACATTGTTAATCATGTGGAGAGAATTGTCATATCCCAACCTATTGTTCAAGATCCTTCACCTCCACCTCAACTTCCAGTTCTACCTAAACCTCAGAAACAAACTAAGGATAAGCGACCTCGGGAACTTTCAATTACCCTTAATGACTCTGAGACTATTAAGGCTCCTGATGGTCCCCTTTATATTTATGCTAGGATTTCTAAGATACCTACGCATGGTTGTCTTGTTGATCCCACATATTTAATCAACATTATTACTGAGGAAAATAATTTTATGAAAGGCCTACAATGTGATTGTTATGATCCATTGGAGGCATAGATCCAAACTTGTAATGGTTTTCTCTATCCTGCACTTGGTTCTATTAACTTGTGCATTGAACTCTGTGGCAAGGTTGTAGATACTACCTTCATCATAATTCCTACATCTGATCAATTTCAAGTCAAATTTGGTTTTCCTTGGATAACTTCTATGCATGCTATTGCTTCTCCTATTCATAAATGTCTTAAGTTAATTCATAATGGAGAAGTAAAAACTATTAATGATAGTCTATATCAACCTTCTAGGCCTAGAGATTGTGATACTCTTGATTTATTTTGGCCATCATTACCTAATTCATGTCCTCCTCACCCTGACAACCTTTTTTCTCATATCAATCCTATAAACATCACAAGATTGTCGAGTAAAGCATGCCTCGAATAGATCTCAACCATGGTCTTTTCCCACTCCTATACCTCCTTTATCCATTTCTAATAACTCTATTACTCAACCTCCTAGTATTTCTTCTCAGCCTACTCTGAATCCTACCAATCCTCCTACAGAACCTGTGAAGGAATCAGTGGTTATTCCTCCTAGTTCTCCACATGTGTCAAACAAATAAAAACATAATAAATCTACTAATGAATGTCGTAAGAAGCATAGAGCTAATGCTAGGGCCTGTGCTTCTCTTCTTCAAAATTATTTACCTTCTTTTGATCAACCTATGCCTTATGTGTTGGAAGAATTCAATGTTCACAATGATGTTAAGATGAATTAGTATGATGATTCTATTCGCATCTTAGATCCCATTTTAATTAATCTTGATGAGGAGGATACTTTAGATGATCCTATTGATCTTAGTGATGAATATGAGACCATTGATCTTGACACTAATTTACCTCATATGATTTCAACTCAATTGACAATTAAACCTAGTATCGAGCAACGTGATTCTCAAGAGGGTCCTTGTTTGGAACTAGCTATTATTCCTACTATATTGGATATAGTCCCTCTTGCGAGTTGCCCACCTTCTCTAAATAATAGAAATTGAGATGGGGAGAGTAGGTGATGTGCCTGATTGGATTATCCTTCATGGTATCCATTTTGTATTGTGCTTTTCCCGTAATGTGTTTGTTAGACTCTTTTATATGACCCTTGTTACTTTGTTGGTGCAAGGTGATAAAGGAATCAAACCTGTTGTGCAATTCTTCTATATGTATCTCCATTATTCTATATTTTGTTTTCATGTTATTTTGTACTTGTGCTATAGTTCATAAATGTTTTCCTTTTATAGTCTTCTTGGATCTGGGACATGGTAGCACTGATTCTTTCTGGTCTCCATGTTGTGATTCAAAAAGATTCTTCTTTGTAACTCTAGAGTTTTTTTTCCTCCACTGTGATTGTAGTTCTACTTTATTTGGGGAATGATGTCAATTGATTCATTTGAAATAATATCATATCTACATGTACATGTTATCTTATGATCATACTAACCCCATAGTAGGTAGATCCCTTCTATGTTCTTTGTATGTTTATGTGATATTTCCCTTTATTTGTCTTTATTTGGGGGCATCTCGTAGGGGAAACGTAATTAGTAGAGTTGTTTATGTTTCCTTCAAAGCCATTGCTCATGTTAAAGTGTTAGAAATGAATTTAACATGGGGGCATACGCTCTACTCACCTTTTTAACACACACAGATTCAAAATATTTTCAAAACTTAAAACTTTTTCCCTTTATGGATTAAAGGCTAATCCTTAAAGCATGAACATTTTCCTTTTTAGGATCTCTTGATCCCTCTAGTTTAAATTTACACGGAACTCTTGATCCCTCAAGTTTCAAATTACAATGTTTTGATCCCTTAAAGTTGAAAGGTGTCCTTAAGAATGGATCTCCTTGATGGGTTGACTAGTGAGTAGCCACATTCACTAGGCGGTTCAACTCCATCTTTCCAGTTACGCTTTTTCCTTGTATGATTCACAATGGGATATAAGTTCTCATTGGGCAAGGTAACCATACCCTCTCTCTCTCTCCTTAACTTGTAATGTCTCTCTTATCATGATATTAGGGTTGATAAAGACTTAAGTCCCTTGGAGGCTTGAAGATTTCTTTGTCCCTTATGATTCCAATAAGATTATCTATTCTTTATGATCTCCTTTACCATGAGTTTGTATTGATTCCATACTCTTGCTAAAGTGGGGGCTAAATGTATAGTCATAAAATAGAAGTACTTCCATGGTAGACTGGTTTAGCCTTTCGGGTAAGCGGTTTTGGGTCATTTCAAGCACCTTGAATGGGTTCTTAACTTTGATCTGGTTTTATCCCCCTGTTCTATCCCATTTCCACTTTTTCCAACCTATTTATGGCACCCTAGACTGAGTAACTGGAACTTTGGCCTTAGGGTCAAGGTCAACCTTTTTGGGCCAACATCAACCTCAACCTTGACCTAGGTCACAATTTACCTTTTTTAGGTCTGGGCCCCAAATTACAGAATCTCAGGGTTTCCAGATTTCAGTCTTTGAAAAAAGTTAATTCCCACTTCCGAGTCGGTTGTTTCCGACTTCGGGACAACAAATCCTAAATTATATTTAACATAGGTCCTCTTCTAGGGTCATGGTCCAATTAAAATTTAATTCTCCTATGTTGGCCTCTCTAGAATATTGTGCCCTAATTTCATATAAAAGGAAGCTTTCTCCTCTGATTTTCTCTAACCATAAAGAAGGTAAGCATAATCAAGAATCATAAAAATTTCAAGACTTGAAGAGTGAATTTCAAAGGTGAAAAAGAAAGATTTGAAGCAAGCCAAGTAGCCATTAAAGCAGTCATCCATTCTCAAGCATTTCTCAAGAATCCATTTTCATCAAGGAGATCCATTGGTGGCCATTGAAGGATTCAAGCTCCATGGAGCCCTCTTGTTGAATATTTCTCCATCTACATTCCTCCAAGCCTCTTCCAATTCAAGAACCCATTCAAGATTGGTGTTGAATATCTACAAGAAATTGATTGAATACATCCAACATTCTACATTCTACATTCATTTGGTGCATCCATACTTGTGGATTCAAGGATTCAAATCCTCCACAAGGACTTTTACATGAGCAAGGTGAATTGTTTCATTTACTTTGTTTATTTCTGTAATTTCAATTATATATTTGAGGTTAATTCCAAAAATGGGGTTTGACCAAGGAAAACCCCTCCCCCAACACACAAACCCCTTTTCATTGGAGGTATAGGTTCAGAACAGCAGATCAGGACAAAGATTCAGATACCCTTTTCAGAAAACTTCTAGGAACCAAAAATAGAATTTCAGTCTGAGACTTTTTAGGTTGATTGTGACCTAGGGCACAATTGGAAATTTTGGTAAATGGTGACATTGACTTGAGGGTACAAATTGGAACTATCTTAAAATAAAAAAATATTTCTGGGTTTTGTCTGTCCCTACGTTTCTATTCCAGATCTGGTCTTCGATTTTCCAGAAACTCAACACAAGCTTCAAAAAACAGCATTCTTTAGATCTGCAATATTTCAAGGTTAGTGCATTTCTCCCATTCAATTCAATTAAGGTTTTCAATCCATATAAATCTAAAATAAATTTCAAATTAATCACTCAAACCCGGGTACTTAAGATCTTCCTTCCTTATTCTTGTTTCCAAATGATTGATTCATTTATCCATTGATCCTTCCTTTTGGGTTAATCAACTTGGATCTTTCATTTACACATCTAAGGATAAAAGAAGAGCATCTTATTTACCCCCATAACATATTTAAATGTAAGGTATTTTATGTTAAATGAACACACACCAAACAACTTAAACACATTATTTTATTCTTTACAAAAGCAACTGAAAGAAGATTGGATTTCAAGTTAGGAACATAAAGAACATCATGCAATTTTCTATTAGAAATAGTAACATCACCAAAACCTTCAACTTTGCAACTGTGATTATTACCTAATTGATTAGGTATGTTTTAAGTATTAGGATGCAAATAATCAAAAACTTCTATATGAAATTTAACATGTTGAGATGCACAAGTATCAACAATCCATCCTAAAGGGTTAGACACATTATAACTAAAAGTAAAAGCATGATGAGATTGATTATCATTATTCTTCTTATAATGAGACTGTTGATTATTTTGATTATTTTGATTCAATGACATCTTATCTTTTTTATTTTTAAAATAATTGTTAGTCAAATGACCTTATTAACGACAATAGGTGCAATGGGTTTTTTTATCAGAACTATTCTTTTGATTATGATGATTATTATTACTGGTATGATAGGGCCTATAATTAAATTTTTTATTTGAATAACTATGATGATTATGATTATTATTTGATCTAAATTAATTTTGATTTTGATTTTTAGACATGAATTCATGTTTATTAGATATAAGAGTGCCAAATTGAATCAATTTCGCTTCCTGTTGACACAACAAGTTTGAAAAAAGATATAATTTAATTGAGTAGCATAATAGGAAGAGAAAGTTGAGAATGCACATTAGTAATAAACTATTAAAATTTCCTAGGAAGATAGTTCTTTAAAATAATATGAATTAAATCAATATTAGTTAAGGTTACTCCTAAACCATGCAATTGACTTTTAACAGAATCAAATTTTAGCAAAAAAGCATCCATAGATTTGAAATCTATATATGTGACATCCTCCAATTGATCTTGGAATTGAATCTTTCTTGATTCATTAGGACTATCATAGGTGATTTTCAAAATATCTCATGTTGCATGTGTTGTAGTGCAGTCAGCAATTAAAATCTATAAATTAGGACTTAGATAAATTCCAATGAGGCCAAGTGCTTCCTCATTTTTAACATTCCAAGCCTCAGTGTGAGCTTTAGGAGCATTGGTAGAGGAAGGATTCGTAGCAATATCTAGCATATGTTTGAAACAAAAAATGAAAGAAATATGCATTTTCTGAGCATGATAGTTAGAATTGGCTAATTGAATCTCCAGAATTAATATAGACATGATTGTACAATAATGTAGAAATAAAGGAGATAAAATTTATAATTAATCAAAAATGTGTTAGAAATAGTGATAAGTTAATGCCAAAGAATCAGAAAATGAAATTTAATAGCAATTTTAATAAATGTTGGAATAGTTTAAATAAGCGTTTTAAAAAGGTGATGTTAGAAGCTTAATTTAATGTATGAAACACAAATTTCTTTATTAAAATTTATTAAAATGATATTAAAAACTTATTAAACCTAAAGGAAATTTAATTACAATAAAACTTAAATAGAATTTGATATAACGAAAGATTTAAAAAACTATAGTAAATTTATTTAAAAACTATTTGGGAAAAAAATGATTAAAACAATATCAAACTTTGTTTAAACCCTGTTCAAACTAATTTAAAAAAAATAATGATTACCTATAGTGAATGGTTCAAAATGGAAGAGCTAAGAAATAGTACGCGAGGAATAGGTTTTTAGGTTGGGATTCAATGTTAAGACATGCCACGTTAGATGTGGCAAGGTTTCTGCAGAGGTTGGAGAAACAGGTGCAAAGCATAGGGAGTGGTGGACACCGTGTCGAACACTGCAAGTAAACAAGTAGCTAAAAAATATTTTGGGACAGAATAAGGAGGATTGTAGTCAGCATTTGGAGGAGGTAGTCAAACTTGATAGCTTGTACTGATTCCTTACAAATGGTTTCACTTCTATACTAATTCTTTCAAGGAGCAGAGAACAAAAGTGGTTGGACAGAGCACCGAGCTTGAAATAGAGTTAGGAGCAGCAACTAAAAAGAGTTTGGAGCTACATACCAAGCAAAGGTAAGAGCTACTAGGTAGAGTTGCAAGGAATGGTTTATAAATGGGAGGGAAAAGATAAATATTGAAGATGTAGAAATGGAAGAGGGATTGTGTCCAAATAGCTTGGTTTTGGATAAATGCAAAATAAAAGACAACGATAAAGTTTGTTGTAACCAAGGTCTTGGGGTGAAAAAGAGGTGATATCTTCTCCATCATAGCACAAAGATATATTCTCAAACAAAATGCAAAAATATCTTCTCAAACACTGCGTTTAGAGGTAGCATTTAGACTACCCTTGAACTGTTAATGCAACTGTTTGGAATAGAACATTGTGAGGGGGAGTTTGAAAAATACAGTGCAGAATCACAAAATAGTGTGGCATAAACACAAAATGAAACCAGATTAATGGAACTCCTGTAGATGAAAATAAATACAAAATACAATAAACCTGCAAATGAAATGTTAGACAAAACAAAAAGAAAATTAGCTTGTATTTTCCTAACTGAGGTTAAGAGTTTTTTTTATTAAAAAAATTGAAAGAAATGCAGTAAACTCTGTGGTGAAAATCCTTCCATAGAGGGTTAGAATTTAAATAAATAGATATTATAAAATTTTGCAGAGGCAAATGAGTCATGAAATGAATTCAAGCTTCTCTCTTTGAAAGGCCTCCAAAACAAGGTGTGCTCCACCAAATGGTAACCTTCAACAACTTTCACTCAAACATGGATTAGTAACCCAAGCTCTAATACCATGAGATTAAAAATTAAGAGAAAGGAAACAAACAAGAATCCAAGATATTTATTTGAAGATAAGATTGTTACAATGAGATATGCATAAACTAGGAGCATACACAAAAAGAGCCAAGACAAGGAGAAAATAAGTATTGCAAAGGGGAAAACAAAGAAAAAACCTTTATAAATTGAGAGAGAGAGAGAGAGAGAGAGAGAGAGAGAGAGAGAGAGAGAGAGAGAGATCTCATTTACAATAACTTCATAGAGTAGAAATGAGAGAGAGGAACATCTCTAGTTAAATAGAGATGATGAGAGGACTTACTAAGTAACTCGTCAAGGTATGAATATCAACATTCATAATAGGTGTGTGTAAAGTGTCAACATCCTCTTAAGGGGGATAAACTCATTTCCTTAATAAAGGAATTAAAAGAAATGACATGTCCTCCACTTGGACTAGAGGAAAAAATACATGTAGGCATTCCATAGGAAACTCCTAATTAAATAAACGTAGGATACCTTGGTTTATCCTAAATTAAACAAATACAACCAAAGAAAGATTAAATATTCTACTATAATGAATCTCACCTGCGTAGTCTAGCAAACAAGTGGAAACCATTTCATCATCTTAGTAAAGCTAAGGATTAACTTCTTTCAAACACACAAATCCCTGGATGATCTATTTTCATCTTCTGGCATATTAATCTAATGCTCATTTAATGTTGTTATCATCGTGAAGTATAAAATATAAATTTTCATTACAAAGTCAGGATCAAATATCATAACTTGTTTTTTGTTCACGGTGTTCTCCTTTCCCCTATGGAGATTGGTTAGCCATTCTAGCTTGTTTGTTTTAGAAATATTATTTTGGCATCTCCTAGCTAATGATTGTTTGTACTCTTATCTCTTGTTTGCCTCTTTCTATTTTCCTCTTGCAATAGGTGTCGTGCCTCAAGTCCTTCAGTTTGACCTATACCTTATTTGAAATTTTTTGGTTCCTTTTTAGAGAAAATCTCTGATCTTCTCTCTTTGCATACATGTTTTTTTTTCCACGAACGATGGTCCAAGAAACTCATGGAGATAACCAATATGAGAGATCCAAATTAAGTTCACTCCCAACCCAATGGATATGGCTCTGGTCTGCGCAACCAAAATTTTTTAGGTTCACTCTCAGCAGGCCAAGATCCACTTAAATTTTCCAAAATGTAGATGCCTATATCACCTTAAATACTTCATGTGTTTTGTTTTGGTCTCTTGTCACGTGGAGCGGTTCACAAACTTCAAATTCCCAACATCAACTGACATGTGTCAGCCCATCAAAGTTTCTAATCAATCCGCAAGGAATGCGCCTCTCCAAGTTTCTACCAACCCTCCACTTCTCTTCCAGACACCCTCACTTCAACATGGCTTGCTAATGCTTTTTTAAGGGAATATTCTTTCCTAGAGGGAATTCCAAAACTAATAGCTTTCTAGATAGCTATTCTATTTTTTACGCTTAGATTTTCTTATGAAATCATGGCATCTCTAATCAGGTCATCATGGTTTTGTGGTTGAGCCTAGTTGGCAGGCATGCTAGGATAAACCAATATCTCAAAAGGGCTCTGATACCATATAAGAACTAGTCATATCTGAGAGATATAAAGAAGCTCACATGATACAAGATTGAGCCCAAAGTTGACCACTTGAATTATTGGAGAATTCAAGTACACATAGGTGTGAGGATGGAACTAACCTCCACAAAGAGAGGTAGAGGTGTCAAAAACAACATGACACAACTAAAAGACTTTTTTAACAAACATGACACAACTACAAGACTGAATCAAACAACTAGATATCTCACTTAGAAGAGGTCAAATAGGTGACACCTAACTAGGCTTAATAAATCCATGTGTTTAACTAAAAATATTAACACCCCCTTTAAGCATAGATTAGGTGGATATGAAAGATATGAGTCCCAGTAAGAAGGCTTGATAAGGTACTCGTTTACAATGAAAATAAATCAGAAGCAAGGAGAAATGAGGAAAACCCAGTGGGAATAAAACCTCCCTCCAAACAGAGATAAGATGCAATAGAATGTACAAGTGAAGAAGAAGAGTGATAGATGGAGGACTTATGAAAACCCTAAAGGACTACTTCTACTGACAAAGTATAATATATTCTCCCATAGGAGAGAAAGTAGAGAAGATCATAGGACCCCCCAAAATATATGAAGTGATGAACTTCATGTAGTGTTATTAGATGGTCAACATTGGATGCTAAAGATTATCCATGAACACTAAAGAACATTCCTCCCCTTAGGAAGAAGAAACACCATAAATGTGTGCAAGATTACTTTCCATTCCATATAGAAATATGTAGGAACAAATGTGAATGTCTATTAATGGTACACATAATCCAAAGATTGATATGATATCAGTGATGTCTTCGAATGATGCTCAAAGATATCGAAGACAATTCTGATGTGTGATGAAACATGTACCATGAAATATTCTAGATCAGGGACCATAAATGTATGGTGATGTCTGAACTAATTTGAATATGATTGCGCTACAGATGAAGATAATTGAGTTCGATATGGAATCTTGTTAATGCCTACACAATATATCAAAATAGGAGTTTATGTAGGTGAGGTAAGAGCAATGTCCAAAGATGGGAATTTTGATGAAACTTCATGAAAGTTATCACCAAATATAATACGTATGTCTTCAATGTTGTCATCCAAATCTACAAGATGGGATTCTAAAAGGATACTATGTCTGATAGAGATGCATCCCAAAGTGGTGGATCTAGTATTACTATAGAAAATAATTGATGCAAAGAATTTGTTGAGCTCATGAATGAGTGAACAATAGATTTAGATGTAGAAACAAGTGATGGTGTCCCACTAGATTCACAAGTGAGACTGGATGGTGTTTTTGTATGAGTTGGAGATTCAAGTAAAGCAATACCATGATTGAGAAGAATTTATTGCATTTCTAGAATTTGATGTAACCAACAATATTCTTTTGTATACCTCTACTTTGCACAATATCCACATTTGATTATACATTTATTTGGAGAATTCTGCAGAATAATCAAATGAAAGGGATTATTTGTGAGAGACATGATCTCTTGAATCAAAAAAATTAAAATAAAAAACATTAATATTTTCCTTAGATTATTTGGTTACCCCCATAATATGGCACTTTATAAAGAGTGCATGTAAAGTATCTAAAAGATGCATAACTAGGTAATTTATAAGTTGAGTGCAATAATATGCTCTTTTGAAGTAAAAAAAAAAGTTTCTAAACTTTGAAATTTGTACCCTTTACAAAAATTGATCCTGCTTTAAATAAATTCTCTAATTTAAAAAGTAAATTTCAGTACTGAATTTAGAATGGAAGGAGAGAATTGAAAACAAGACTACACAAATTTTCCCCATGTCATAAAAAAGGAACTTTTTTTAATATGAATAGTGACATAGAAAGCCATTGCAAATTTGACACCTGTTACAATTTTTTTATTTAAAAATCTTTGAAAAACCTCACACTGATTTGGTGTTGTATGTAGAGATGATTGGATAGAGTCTCAAATGGTCCATATGAAGGAGTCATAGATTACCGTTGGTGGTGTTAGGTGATTGGGATGGGCCGCAGGTGATTTCCAAACCAAGTCGTAGATTTATTCTTTAGAACTGCAACCAATTGTTGGGATTAATGGGAAGTATGTACTAAGAGGGGAGGGGTGAATCAATACCTCTAAAACTTTTGTATGGACCTTTTATCAATTAAATTTTTTAATCAATTTTATATCCATTCAATCTTATTTAAACTATCTTGATGTGAATTATATCAAATCATAACATTAACATACATGTGAAAATTCATAGAAACATTTATGAAAGTAAATTGACACATAACACAAGATATGATATCATAGAAAACTCTTGTGAGGAAGTAAAACATGTGGTGGGGATGGCACCCACAAAATATTCACTATCTATAGATTGGAAGGGGTCGGTTAAGGCTTACAATTTGATCACTTCTGATGATCTACCCTGTTAGGAGTATGGGTGGAGACCTATTAGAGTCTACTCTGTTAAGAACTTTAGCAACACTATTGAGTATGCACTCAGTTAAGAGATTTGATTTTGGATGGTTAAATCCACCTTCCTTGAAAGGATTTTTACACTTTGCTCCACTTGTTAGAATGATAGAAAATTACAAATTGACCTGGTAAATGCAATCTCCTATTGCTGATACAGATCAAATTTAGGTTACATAAAAATATTATCACCTTAATTGTAATTGAATAATACCTCTGATTCTAGGTATGTTATGTTCTTGGTTCTTGCTAACCAAATTCATCTTTTGTTGTCCCTATTCTTGAAACTCTCAATTTGATCCATATATGTGCTCATCTGATTCATTCATGTTCTCCTCTCTCTCTTCACATCATCTATTTATCCATAATACTAAATGATTGCATCATCTATTTCTAGATGGATTGACTTCATCGAGTTATGATAAAAACAATGTACACTCTAAGATCAGGTTTACAACTTATACCTAGATCTCCTAGTCTATGTGTTTTAAATTAGTTAGACTAATTAAAGCACTTACATTCATGTATCTTGTCCCTAAATAAATGTATTTAAAACAATTAAATATCCTATAAATAGAATACACTTGCTTTATCTGACGTCGAAGTCAGATCCACATTTTTGCGGACTGCAACTGACTTTTAGTTCTATCTGTCGGTCATGCTTGACTATTCTTTAGTTTTGTTCTGTCTGTTGCACTATATCTATCTTGTAAGTCTACACTCTATCTGTCTTTTTGGTCTGCACTGTAACTTGCATATCGGGTTCGTCTGTCGGGTTCCATTTTATCTTTCTGTCATTTCATTTTCGGTTTACACACTAACTTATGTCATCGGTTCTCTTTACACTTTCTCATCTTTCGTGATCTCTTAGTATTTGATCTTTGATTTGCTCAGTCCTATCTTTCGGTGCATGATTATCGAAAGTGTTTTTTTTATACTAATGGCAATTTAATGTCATCAATCTCCCCCTTTGACATTAGTATAAAAAACTGATATGTGCAAAATACTAACAAAATGTTAAGTATATACAACATATATAATCCTTAGTCATTTAATGACTCCCCCTATGTATATGTCGGTATATCTGTACATGTGATGTCTTTCCTTATACATATCATTTTCATCATTTTCTCCTTTGTACTCATACTATCAGTTTCCAATATATCTATACCATATACATATAATATTTACCATTTGCCCATCGAATGAATGAATGTATCATTTTCCCCCTTTTTTGATATTAAGGGAACAGTTATTTTACCTTAGAGCTTATCAAAAATATGGGAATGTGAAGACCTATTTCTTCCATCATTTTCTCCCATTTATCTTTGAGGTACTCCAGAGCCATGTGTTCAAGTGTGATCTTGGAGTGCATATCATAGATGCTTTCTGCTACAGACATCTCTGGGGTTGTAATCAGTTGCCTTGCTGAACTGATATGTTGTTGGAGCAGTGTAAGATTTGATAGAAGTTGAGCTTGGAGCTCAGTTACTTCTTCTCTAAAATTTGTTTATGCCTCCCATAGCTCTTGCCTTAACCGTTTTATCTTAATTATCTTCTCACAATGCTGTAACCACCTAATTTTGGTCTATCGCAACTATGGACCCTATTTGCCCTAAGTGTGATCATGCCCGCGAGTTATGTCCAAATGACCCTGTTACTGTTTGACATAATTCTTTTAATCGATTTAATGTCCTAGGTGATTTTTATCACTGATTTATATTATCTATTGTATCCATACAATTCAAATCAATATTGACCAATCAGATCAAATCCAAACCAAACATGGCTATAGTATCTAATATGAAGGAATTAAATAAATCTCTAAATCAAGATATCACTTGCAATCTAACCCATTCCCCTAGCCTATTAATTTAATTAAAA